>JAQJVL010000140.1:715061-952561 GCA_035578905.1 Stictocephala bisonia | reverse complement strand
TAAATGAAAAAGACCCAATAACTAAACTGGAAATAGAATTACTCAACAAATAGGCTTGCCGTTAATTAATTGAACATGAAACAGAAGCAGTAAACTCACTAGGACATCACAGGTAGACCAGCTTTATGGAAGTAACCTTCAGCCCAGTTTAGCGCTCTAAGGAATTTAGTTTTAGATTTTATTGTAACTGCCGCTAAGATTAGTAACAGCCTGACTCACTAACAAACTAGCAATGTGTTCCCCTCCCCACTCTCCCCCTGATAGCCTCCAATGCCACGCCCCGCAAATTTGAAAGAAGGACATTGCTCCTTCATTTATAGTAAACTATATCAATGAAGTTTATATATATAGTATAAATCTACTCTTTTATCCAAGATAATTGTACAGATTTCAACTCAAAATTGGGACAAATATCATTTATAGAAAAAAATAACTGGTAACACTTTAAAAAAATATATTTTTTTAGATTTAGTATAGACTAGGTTGGTTAGTACCTTTTTCCACTATATTCTTAAAATGTTAATAAAATATATTACATGGTTCATTAATGAATAAAGCACCAGAAAAGCCAAATTAGTCACTTTGGGCAGCCATATCTCCATAAAGATATTTTTTTTTTTTTGATTTTTTCCCAAAGCACACATTTATTACTTATTTGGATACTAACAATTTTATTCAAAAATTATTTTCGATTGAACACCCTTAAAAGGACAAAGATCACAAACAATTTAGAAACTACTAAAATAGTATACAACTATCTTTTTGATTATAATCATATTGGCCCTGGATTGGAAATATATAATGGAGAAATAAAATATATTACCTTGTTCAATCACTTTTATTTAATATACTACATGTTTCGATCCTTAGATCATCTTCAGGTGTATATTGCAACAAATCTTGAAGGCATCAATAAAAATTTAAAACTTTAACCCGAATTATTTAACCCGAAAATACACAAAATAATAAACTGTTTTGGTTAGCTAGTTGTTACTATAACAGATGATGTGATATTAAATGTAAATATTAGATATAATGTTAGATTGGAAAGATATTTGGTCATTAAGTAAATTATATTTGATACATATATACAGAAACAAAGAAAAGATACAAAACTAATAAATATAACAGGAAGATATCTAGACACCATTAAATTGCAAAAAAAGACTACAATATTTACATTTAATACTACATCATCTGTTATAGTAACAACTAGCTAATCAAAACAGTTTATTATTTTGTGTATTTTCGGGTTAAATAATTCGGGTTAAAGTTTTAAATTTTTATTGATGCCTTCAAGATTTGTTGCAATATACACCTGAAGATGATCTAAGGATCGAAACATGTAGTATATTAAATAAAAGTGATTAAACAAGGTAATATATTTTATTTCTCCATTATATATCTTTTTCAGTAATGTATTTAACAGACTCCTAAATTTGTTTTTTTTGCAATAACTCAAAAACTAAAGCTAGAGATATGCGGTTTTTACTAAAATATTTTAAATTGTAATTCATATCTTTCCTGAAAATGTAATCAAAATCATTACAGTCGATTTTAAGAAAATTATATTTTTATATGCTTTTATCCATAGTTTCAAAAAATAGAAAAAATGGTTTGGAGATATTGGCTAAATACACCTACATACCAAATTTAATAAAAATTGATCCATCCGTTTGGTATCCAGCAAACTGCATATACACTCAGGCAGATACACATACGGACAGACACCAAAATTGGTTTTTTTTTTTTTTTTTAAACCACTTTTTAGTGTTCATGGGACTCTAAAATAGATTTTTAGACCAACTTGTAAAAAAATTTTAGGACAATAATAATAGACTACTTTCTCTGTGCTAACGCAACTGGAAGAAAGTAAAAATTAAACCCAGTCACTTCAATACGATTACAGTACAACCTCGATTATCCATCCTCGCTTTATCCAGCAGTCCGTGTCATCAGAAATAACAGGAATCTGTTTGGTGGTGCTATGATACTTTTGGCACGCGATTTTCGACAAACACTACCAGTAATTCCACGATCAACACCAGCCGATGAACTTAATGCATGTTTTAAGTCATCTAATTTATGGAAGTATGTAAAATACTGAACATGGGAGTACAGTTATAGAACAGCAGTTTTGGAGAGATGTTTTCTAAACAACTGATCAACTTTGGTATTGGCAAAATTCCTGTTGACATATCGTCAGGATACAATAAATTCCCTGATAATTTTTGTCAATTTATTGAATCTAAGGCTGAACTCATTGAAATGAGGTTCCCAAAGCTTGCACAGATTTACATTGATCACGTTTGGTTGAGCAAGCGTGTTATATTGGCTGCAAAAATCGTTGAGGTTAAAGAAATGAATTTTCAAATTCAAAATAAGATAGCTGGCGATCTGATAACATACAAATCAGTTGATTCTGTCACCAACATAGATGAGGTTGCCAACTATCCCATAGAACTTTTAAATTCACTTGAATTGCCCAGTTTACCACCTCATAATCAGCAATTTAAAGTTGATGCGGTAGTCATTATGTTGCGGAATATTAACCCACCAAGGCTTTGTAATGGCATTAGGCTTACAGTGAAAAATTAATCAAAGGGGAAACCATTTTGATACCATGTATTCCAATGATTCCTAACGATGTGCCATTTGATTTTAAACTATTACAATTTCCAATCCAACTTGCATTTGCCATGTTTATAAATAAATCACAAGGGCAATCGTTAGGTGTATGAGTCATAAATCTTAACAATACATATTTTCACATGGGCAATTGTATGTTGTCTGTTCCTGAGTTGGAAAACCATCATCATTATTTATTTATACCCAAGAAAAAAAACTAAAAATGTTGTGTATGCATTGCAATAAAGACTTTTTATTTGAAATATTTTTTATATTTATTTTTTCTAATTTAAATTGAATACTAATGAATAAAACAGGGCAACGCTTGTCGAGTCAGCTAGTTGTTTTATAGATTTTAAAATGTATTAAAGTTAAATAATTAATATTTTTATGAAATGGTTTCCATGGTAATGAATTTGGTGGTTACTACTACACACAGATTATGTAACACAATGTTTCGTTTACGTACATATCCTCATATGTTTGTTATTTTCTTTGGTATCATCGGTATCTTGAGGAAAGTGTTTATGTAACAAACAAAAGAAAGAGAGTGCTCCAAAATTTAAAAAAGTTCCATGCTTCAATATATAATCCGCAACCATACTAATCATTTTTTGTTCATACATTTTAAGATATTTTATCAGATAAAACCCCATCTTAAAATAAATTTCATAAACTTTAACCTCAAGTAAATTTATTTTTTTTAAACGTTATCTTCAAAAATATTTCAGTTTAAAGGGCTTGAAATGATATTTTTTCCTCAGTATGCAAGGGGTTGAACAGTCATATCTAATTTAATTGTCATAATACAGAAATTTAAAAAAAAAGAGATAAATATTCAGTGGAAAAAAATCGCTAAATTTATTTTTGTAACGACCTTTTACAAATATTCTTTATTTTTTGGAATTGTTTCAACAGGTTACTTTTTATTCTCAATTTTTTTAAAAACTACTCAATCTTCTGGAATTTATAGCTGACATATAAATGAAATAAATTTCAGTTGGGTTCTGATAAATTATAACTATATTAGTAATGGCTTCAGTTTTATTGCTAATTCCTTATTCGAAGATTTTAGTTACCTTGACTGTTTTGATTGTACATTCATTCACTTTTGTCCTATAAACTTCAATAAGGGCTGAAGGTCAAGGTCTTTATACTTACTTTTAAAAAAGTCTGATGAGTATTTTTAGAAAAGCTACTCCTTTTTTTTCTTTATTTTATGTTGAATCTAACAATAAATTCATAGCCAATAAAAAAATCATTTTCAAGGAGATGTAACTCTCCCTATAAAAAATAAGCAATAAAAATCAACTTTATTTTTTATGAGAACAGTTATTTTCATAGATCATAAGATTTTTTAGTTATTTCTGAAAGACTGTTGAAAAACTTTTTTCTTTTGCAATTTTTATTCACCAAATAATTAAAAAATTGCTGGTTTTTCAAAAAAAATCCAAGATATTTTTCGCTTTAAATTTGTAAATCTATCAATTCCCGATGTTATTTGGAATGTTAAATTTACCACCTCGAGAAGGGATGAGAATCATCCCCCGAGTGGAAGCGCATATCAGCACTATATAAGTTTTGTTGTATGGGTTATTTTACAACTTATTTCAATTTTTCAGAAAAATTGATGCATCTTGAAAACGATTGCAAGGAAAACCGTTCAGTGACTGGACTAATAAGCCTTTGATGATTCTTACCAAATGGACTGAACTTCTTGAACCTGTCCAAGGTCTTTGACATAGTTCATTTTCACTTATGTCAAAACTTGTTGCTAAACTGGAGGGTATCAGTGTTCAGGGCTCACTCCTGAAGTGGCTGGATAGTTACCTGAGAAATAAGCTTCTCATGGTGAAATTGTATGGAATACCTCCACCCATTTTAAAGTACTGTCTGGAGTCCTAAGGAATCACACTCGGGCCTTTACTATATCTTATATTGGCATACATAGTGTTATACCTACTATCTTCCTCGTATATGCAAAAGACATGAAGATTTTTGTTATAGTCTCCTCAAAGCACACTCTAAAACATTGTAGATTGGTGCCATTTAATCAGAAAGATGTTAAATACACGTAAATATGTTGCCTTATCTTTTAAATATGGATCTAATGTCATCACAAATGATTACTTGAAAATAATACCCTGAAAAATGTTGACAAGTTTAAGGGTCTAGGAGCTATTCATTCACCCTTACTCAGTCCCAGCAAGCACATTCAGCCTATTGTTGCAAAAGCCAATTCCCTGCTCGGCTTTATTTTTAGATCAACAAAATACTTTGTTTCTCCATACTCTCTGGTAATTTTTGTACAAGTCCTTAGTCCTGAATAAAAAGTCCTTGGATAACTGTATTTGAATATAGGTCAGTTGGTCAGCCATCACCTTACCAAATCAACTATATTGATCATTTTAATGCTGTACAGAGGTGCTTTGTCAGGATTCTTGATGCAAAGTGGGTTTAATTTATCAGACTACCCACATTGTTGATGTTGAAAACCAACTTGAACTTCTACCATTGGACTCAAGGCAACAAGTTGGTGATTTGGTTACTCTTTTCAAGCTGGTAAATGGGTCGCTTGACTGTTTTGTACTTCACAGCAATGTGATCTCTCCATCCCAATATAAACTTGTTCCAGGATTATTTTTCAAAGACCCAAACATTCAACATACTATTACTAAACAGTGGCCTTTCTAGACTCTTTGAGAATTGGAAATGAAATCTTTTCTCAGGTTGATTACTTTCAAGGAAACTGTTGCTTCATTCAAAAGTAGTACCTCCCTTGATATTAGTTAAACTTTAGTTAGCTTTAAGTTTTGTAGTCTGTTCTAAAGTTTGTCAGTCAATCTTGTTAGTAACCTTTTTTAATTGGTTAATTTATCATTTATTGTGTGCAATATTTATTTATTGTATTATTATACTTGTATTTTTTGTTATTAAGTTATTATTTAGTGTATGAGCAATATTTATTTATTGTTATTTTATTTATTACAATTATTAATTTGTTTTTGTTATTGATTAATTTATTATTTATTGTATGTAAAGTATTTATGTATTGTTGTTATTTTTATATCAGATTCTTTAACTATTTACTTAATTGCTTGTTCTGTTTCTTTTTTTGTAATAATATCTAGTTACAAATTGTTATTTAATTACTATCCATTTTTCTTTTTCTATAGTTTTGTTGTTAGTGTTTTTTATTTGCATTTGTTTCATTGTACATCATTAAAAATAAATAAATATTACTATTATCAAAAAAATATTATTTATTATAATTTGTTGTAACACTTATATATTATTGTAAAGTACAATTACACTTTTCTACTCATAATAGAATTTTTACTAGAGATTGATTATTCAGTGGAAATAATAATAAAACTAAACGTTTTAGGTACTGATAAACTTTTACTCTGGAACACAAAAAAAAATATATAATTCTTTTCCTTCAACAATAAAACTGTCTAATATTTTAACATCTGGCGATAATATTCTTTTAAATCAACAAATTAAATAATAACATAACATAAAAGGCATAGAGCAAATATTAAATTTTAGTAAATAATTTACCAAACAGCTGTTTTAATACATGAAAATTATAGTCCATTTCATTCTCCCACCTTGAGTAATTTACAATTAATTACTCAACTTGTATTCCCTCATATGTCGTACTTGTTGGGTTTGTTTATAATTCTTCCTGATCGAGTTTTAATAATATTTTTGTTTTCCTCGTAATTTATTTTTGCTTCTTCTTCTAATGAGTTTGCTTTCCTTTTCATTACTTCAGACTCTTTGCTTGATATTTCCAAATGATAAAGTTTTTGAACAGGTCTTGTAAGAGTTCCTTGTGAAGTTTTCACTTTAGCTACTCGTATAACTCCTTCCTTATCAGGCATCACTTCCACAACAACAGCTAGAGGCCAATCCACTCGCTTGAGATTATTGCATTCAATCAGAACAACATCACCAACTTGCAATACACTATCTCTCTTCTTTAAGTTTATTCGTTGAGTAAGTTGTCCCAAATATTCTTGCTTGAATCGCTCTCTCAACTCTTGTTTCAATGTACGTAGGTATTTCAATCTTCTATTGAGACTTGTTTCATCCAATTGATCTAAATCAGGAACACCAATTTCTCTGAGGTCTTGTAAAAAATGATTAGGTGTAAGTGGTAATAGCTCTTCCAGTCCATCATAGATGTATGTGAGTGGTCTCGAATTTATCACCGCTTCACAATCGCAAAGTATTGTTATCATTTCTTGATAACTAAGACTGGCTCGTCCTAGTGTTCTTCTTAAGAGTTCTTTGAGAATCCGAACTATCCTTTCCCACCAGCCACCCCACCAAGGAGATGCTGGAGGAATCATTTTCCATTTAATGTGGTTGGCGGAACTAAATTTCTTGATATCGTCCCAATTTATTTCTTCTAGCAAATTTCTTGCGCCAACATAATTAGTTCCGTTGTCAGAATAAATTGTGGCTGGTCTTCCTCGACGAGCAATGAATCTTCTCAAGGCTTGCAGTAATGATTCCGAGGATAGAGAAGTTACCAATTCAAAATGGACAGCCCTATACACAGCACATGTGAAGATGCATATCCAAGCTTTTTCCTTTTTCTTCAGGTAAAGAGGTCCTGCAAAATCAGATCCAGTTACTTCGAATACTGAACAATCTTTCATACGATCCATAGGTAAGGTACCTGTGATCGGTTCCATTTTTTGACTCTTTTGTCGTTTGCATTTAACACATTTTGATATTGCATTTCTCACAGTTTTTCTTCCTCCCAAAATCCAGTATTTATCTCTTAAAATGTTTAACAGAATTTGAACACCCGCATGACAGTTGTTGACATGACAATCTAAAATCAACGCTTTTACGGTTGGATGATGAGCTGGTAATAATATTGGAAACCTAACTCCAAAAGCTGCATCTTCTTTCTTGCAGAGTTTAGTTTTTAGTCTGATCAGGCCATTTTCATCGATAAAAGGATCCAAACATGAAATGTTCTTGTCATTAACTCCATTGAAAGACTCCTGCTGTATTAAATTGAGCAGTGTCCTTTCTGCTTTTATAGTTTCATCTGCTGTAATTTCTCCTGACATCCGAAGGTCTTTCTCTGTTTTGCAGTTTTGAGCAAATCTATAAATCCAGGCTATTAATCTCACATTCTGTTTGAATTTTGAGAAATAATCAGAGTACCATTTGTCATTTGTCTGGTTGTTAATCATGCATTTTGTTTCTGTAAGTCTCTTTTCTTTTTCAATTTCTTCTGAATTCAAATTTATTTCACCTTTTGTAGGCCATTCTTCTGGTACAAACTTCAACCATTCTGGTCCCTCCCACCATTTTGATTTTAAAAAATACTGAGCGTCACAGCCTCTTGACGGGAGGTCAGCTGGGTTGAATTCTCCTTTGATGTAATTCCAATTCTCAACTTTACTCAACTTCTTAATTTCTGACACTCGATTCCATACAAAGACTTTCCAATTACATTCTTGTCTTATCCACCCTAATACAGTTGTCGAATCTGTCCAATAAAAGATAGGAATGTTCTGCCAGTTCAAAAATTTTACAATTGTGTCACAGTCAAACGTACTCCCACCGTTGCAGCTAACAATTCTAGTCTAGGAATGCTAAGACTTTTCAAAGGTGCCACCCTAGACTTTGATGCTAATAGTTGAACTGTCACTTTGTTTTCGGTTTCAACTCTCAAGAATATCACTGCTGCATATGCATCTTTACTAGCATCGCAGAACGTATGGATAGTACAACCTACTGAAGTATCTTCTATTCCTAACCATCTAGGTATTTTTACGTATTGAAGACTAAGTAATTCATCAAACCATTGTAAAAATCTCTCAGCAGTTTTAGGTTCAACATCAGTATCCCAATCTATTTTCTTATCCCACATCTTCTGTAGTAGCAATTTCGGGTATAACATAACAGGAGAAATGAAGCCTAAGGGGTCAAATATTCTATGAGATACTGACAATATTTCTCTCTTGGTAATGTGATTGCGGTCAAAATCTTTAATACAGTCTAATCCTACAAATAATTGATCATTTTGATAGTCCCATTTTACACCTAATACATTGACTATTGAAGGTTCACTTCCATTCGAAGATTGACCAGTTGCAATCCATCCACGAAGATCAAATTTCCCCTCTGCCATTACTGTAGTAGCAACAGCTATAAATTTGTCAACCTCTGGAACAGTATTTACACTAGTTGAGACGTTGTCAACATAAAAACTCTTCTGCAATTTCTGAACTAAATTTATATCTCCACTAAGTTTTGTGGTTGCTTTCTGAAGATGAAGATCAATTACTGCTCCCAATAAGAACGGACTGCATTTCACTCCAAATACTACCCGTTTATGTCTATATACAATTATCTCATCATTACTGTTGTACCATAAAAAACGAAGTTTGTCGATATCCTCTCCGTTTACTGCTATCTGTAAGAATGCTTTAGCGATGTCTGCAACTACTCCAAATCTTCCTTCTCTGAAACGAAGCATAACTGTCGGAATCAGTTCTATTAGGTTAGGTCCACACTCCAAGCAATCATATATTAGTGAAGGCTGGTTTCTGTCTCTAGCAGATGCATCGAATACTGGTCGAATTCTCGTCGTCTGGCTGCTCTCTTTCACAACAGGTCTATGTGGTAAGTAATGACAGTCTTTATCCAACTCATCACTCGGTACGATTTCGATTATGCCTTGTTCTTTCCAGTCCTTGAACACAGAGTCATATTCAGAAAACAAGTCCTTGTTTTTAAGCCTTTTACATACTGATTGAAGTCTTTTCTCAGCCAATACTTTGTTTGTTGGTAGAGGAGGATGGTTGTCAATGAATGGAAGTTTGACTTCATAACGTCCCTCTTTATTAATAATTGTTGTTTGCAGAAAATGATCCTGGACGTCCATTTGAATTCCCTTCACCGATTGGTGCTCAGGAGGTTCTTTTATCCCGATCAAGTCTAGATTCCATAAATCTGCAATGTTTGCATCTTGAATAAACATACTGGTTACAAGAGAAGACAAACAATCGCTTAAGTCTGTTGGGCCTCCTGGTACTTTACCCATCAATGTCCATCCTAGAAGTGTATTCATGGCCACTAGTCCAGAATCCAGTTGGAGACGATCTCCTGTATACAGTTTACCTGCCACATCAGCCCCTATTAAAATACTAATTGGTAAATTTGACTCTTCAACATCGGTCAAATGGATGCCTTTACTAACCAACTCTTTTAACCAAGGCCCGTTGGTTACATGATTGATATTCCCACAAATCTTAGGCTGACTCAATACTTCAAAGTTACACCTGTACGAATCATCTTTGTTTGTAAGATGAACTCTATATTTGTTATGGATGTTTTCTGCAGTTTTCACATTACCAAACAAAGAATGTACTATTCTTTCTTGACCCAAAGATTTGTATTCAATCTCACAAGCTACAGTCTGAGCTATATACGAACGCTCAGAGCCTATATCAAACAACAAGCGCACAGGTATGGTGGTGTTGGTATTAGGATTTCTCAGGTTAGCTATTAAGGTCTGCATAAAGACTCTGGGATGAGATACATTGTTAGAATGGTTAGGTCTACTAGATAACACATTATCTTGTAACTGAGCACAAGTTACTTTAGCCTCAGGTTTCAACATATTAGTAGGCCTAGAAACATTACTATTTACATGAAAATTAGGGCACATGACGACAAAGTGTCGTTTTTTACACAGAGGACATTTCAAACTAGATTTGCATTGTTTAATGCTGTGGCCTGGTTTTAAGCAACAAAAACAACACCTCTTTTCTTTTATGATTTGAGTTTTTTCATCTAGAGCCATTTTCTGAGCTGAGAAACAATCTGAACTTTTATGTGATTTTTCACAAAATATGCAAATCAAGGATTTGTCGTACTTACCGAAAGACACCAAGCTAGCAGCATTAGAAGTAGAAGGCTTCATATCTTGTGTCTGTGAAAAATACTTTTTAGTCTGCTTACTTTCCTTGTGATTCGAGTTTAGACCTAATCCAAAACCAGACATTGCCAATCCAATTCTTTGTTCACTCTCTACTTCTGAAAGCATAAATTTCATTAAATTGTTCAAGCGATCCTGAGGACTTTTCCCTGTACGATGGGAACTTCGTTGCCAAGCTCTTAAGAGGTCTTCCGGCATGCAGGACTCTACCATTGGGTATAGAAGAGACGCGCATTTGTCAGTTGTCACACCTAGAGTTTCTAAATTTCTTAAATGAGACTCAAGTTTATCATACAAAGCTTGGAGAGACATCTGGTTCTTACTTTCTAGTGAATTTGTTAGGACTATCTTAAGCAGCTCTCTAACATATACCTCTACTAATAAATCATCTTTACCAAATCGGGTTTTCAAACTTTCAGTTACTTTAGAATAGTTTGGTCCAATTGGTGGGAAGCTTTGAACAACTTCATAGGCCCTAGTACCAGGTACTATACACTGCAAGAGGTACTGAAATTTATCTGCTGGTGTAATGCTAGGGTCTATATCTATTTTCTCAAACTGGCTCCAAAAAGGTAGCCAATTGATAAGTTCCCCGTCAAATTTCTTGATTTCAATTTTTGGAAGTCTATAGGTTCTTTTATTTAATATTGAATCATAGTTGGCGTCAGAACCTAGTCCTAAGTTGTTAGAGCTTACTTGACTTAATGCCTCTTCTTGTTTTAAAAGTTTTTGAAATTTTAGCCGAAAGGACTCATAATTACCTACATACTTATCTGTGTTTGTTGTTTCAGCTAGAAAATCATTTTCAGTTGTATTTTCATCATTCAACAGCAAGTCCCTTATTTCTTTATCAATAGCTTGTAGTTCATCAGCTTTTTGTTGTAGAATGTTGAAGGATACTTCTATTTCAGCCAAATCAAGAGGATCATTTTCAAACAGTTCTTTTATACTGTTTACATTTCTTGTAAAAACACTACGCAATAAAGTCCTTTGCCGCTTCAGTATATCCATGTTCTTGACCTAATTCTACCTGGTTTAGTATTTAATAAATTTCCAGTCCTGTCACGGTCGCCAAATTGTAAAGTACAATTACACTTTTCTACTCATAATAGAATTTTTACTAGAGATTGATTATTCAGTGGAAATAATAATAAAACTAAACGTTTTAGGTACTGATAAACTTTTACTCTGGAACACAAAAAAAAATATATAATTCTTTTCCTTCAACAATAAAACTGTCTAATATTTTAACATCTGGCGATAATATTCTTTTAAATCAACAAATTAAATAATAACATAACATAAAAGGCATAGAGCAAATATTAAATTTTAGTAAATAATTTACCAAACAGCTGTTTTAATACATGAAAATTATAGTCCATTTCATTTATTATTTATTATATAAAGATAAGTTAGTTGTGTTGCTTTCAACTTTATTATTCTAGTTTTATTATTATATATTATTCTACGAGATTGGGCTGGATATTAAACAATCTGCATGTAATAACTGGCGCTTGTAGGGCTTTCTTTAGCATAGGGGAATCGTTCCATCACGGAGCTGCCTTAATTCTCGGGCGTGACTAACTTCGCCTTCAAGTGTTCAACTTTTGCAACATTCTTTAGTTGAAAAAAATAACTGTAATGAGCTGTAGATGTTTTTAATTGCTATTTATTGTTTTCAATATTATTCTTTGTTTTGTTGCTATTACTAGATGTTATTTGAATACTAAATATTGATTTAATTTAATCATCCTGGGCTTCATTCGTTAGTGTTAACCAAATCAACAAATGATCACTGTTGCTGATGACGTAGTGGGTAGGGCTTTGTACTGCACTGACAGCCCGCATCCTAGCTGCCATGACAATATTAAATGGAATAATAATAGAGTGGAGAAAGAGTAGTTCTCTATCTCACTAGAACTACTCAGTGCATCTTTCTTGCACCACTACATTCAGTAAATCGCTTTCTAAGTGGCCTACCTGAAGTTCCTTTTTTTTATAAACCGCATGCACCATTTGAATTAATAAATAAATAAAAATAGGAGGGTGGGTATGTCAATAACAGAGTACTTGTATGGGAGCGTGGGTTTGTCAATACCACTTTATTTTAATAATTTAATTGCTTTAAAAATCAGCAGGTTTTGTGCAGTATCTAGAAAGTGCATGATTAATTTTCTAGTAAACAAATGTAAATTATTAGAATTAAATTAAAAATTTTATATTTTGCAACTACCTTATTAGCTATGAGGACCAGAATATCTTCAATATCTTTTTTCTTGTTCATTTCTGGTGTTACCAAGTCGGAAACTGCAGAAGCCAACATAAGTGCATCTGCAATTAGAAATAAACAAAATATTTTAAAATGTTTTGTCAAATAATTCTTAAACTGGTATAGCATGGCTATTACAAATCAATTTATTTACAAGAGGTACTCTGTATCATCTCAAAATCAAACAATATTTTTGAATATAATCTTTTTTGCTGATTGAATTATACCTACAGGTCTGTACATGATTCATTCAACGAGTAAAATACCAACCATTATCTCAGTGAACCTTGGACCTTGCAGTTCAAAGCCTTAGTCACTGAATAAGCCATTACATCAGCAATTTTTATGATAAATCAACAAATTGTTCCCAACTATTCATTTTTCCTAATTCATACTGACTTGCAGAAACAGTTGTGTATTTTATAGCAAAAACTAAATTTTCATCCACACTTTTCAGACCTATTCACAATCAAAAATTTATAAGACCTTGATTGTAGAGATAAAAGAATTGACTGCATTTGAGTGGAATGTACGTGGATGAGTGATTGGTTATTATCAACATAGTGCGAACAGTAAATATTGATCTATTTATCAATAAATATGTGTTTGTCAAAGAGTGTTACATTTTATCCTTCACAGAAATTTATAACGAAATATAATGATCTGGGTACTGCCAAGTGATCCACTATTGGTTAGAATAACCAACGGTTTTCTAAGAATTATAAAAGACTCTAAAAGAGATGAAAAAGCTTCACATGGAGATAGCATTTGGACATAAAAACAATATTCTGGCTTTTGCCAATCACATTGCTTTAAGGCTGTTTGGTCAAAAAAAGTTTTTCGATTGCAATGTCTTTATATCAGCTACTAAACGCCACCAAAGTAGTTCTTTTATTAAAATTATGTTTATAGTTATAAATAAATCAACTCAAAGATGCCAATTTGGGCTTTCTTGGTACATTCAAAATTAAGAAACTATTTTCTCGATTATTCCCAAATTTAAAAAACCGACCCTCACATGACTGGTCTTGCTCATCAGTTATTTTAAATTATGTAATTTTAATGCAAATTAGCAAATTTGATTTTAAATAATTAATGTTATATGTTTGTTTTTATTTTATTACAACGAGAAATACAGCGTTGTGTTTGGCATCTTATGCTTTTTAACATCACACAGTTTACAAAATTCATTAACTTTATATACGGTACTCAATAGATGTATGTACTTTTACCTGGTTGTTTTACAATCCAATCGCTCCACATACGTACAACGAGACACAGTACCTGCCCCCGCACCCGCAGGATCACGCTTCATCGACTTCCTGCAATTATATCCCTGTCATTCCAGACTGTGTGGGGGGAAAAAGGTTGTGAATGTATGAGTGACTCGCAGCCAGTGCTGCGGAGCGGAATTCAGTTGTCTCTAATGCCAGCCGAACCGCCTTGATATCAGGAGATTATAGTGCCCTATAAACCCAGGCAGGAGAGCTCATCATGCAAGCTGGAAAAGTTGGACTTAAAGTCAGTGGAAGGGAAAACTAAATACCTAGTTGTAGACAGAATCCTGAATATGTTCCCTAACTCAGTAAAAGTAAATAACTATACTTTTCAAAGACGCCAAGATTTTAAATACTTAGGATGTCATAACAGATGGTAATAACAATGGAGACAGAAATTAAAATCAGGATTCTACAGAGAAATAGATGTTATTGGGCCTTACAAAAAATGATGAAAAGCAAAATTCTTTCAAAAACTAACAAATTAAGATTATACAAAAGCATGGTATATGTATGGATCTGAAACTTGGGCATTCAGTAAAACATCTGAAAAGAAATTTATAGTGTTTGAAAATAATTTAATAGTACTCTCTATCCTTGGCTCAGTTAATGGCCAAGGAACTTGAAGAATAAGGACCTATAAACTAAGAGATCTCTTCCAAGACCCTGACATTGTTGCCCAAATTAAAAGCAAAAGACTAAGATTGGCTGGCCACATCAAGAGAGGGGAGCTGGACTACATACTAAGGATTGTAACCGAAAGTGTTCCATAAGGTCAAGGCTACTTGGATGGCCAAAACTATGGTGGAAAGACGAAATAATGAAAGACATGAGAAGGCTGAATGTAACACCTGAAATGATGCAAGATCGAGACGGATGGCAAAGAGTCGTTGGCGAGGACAAAACCCTCCTTAGGTTTGAGTGGCCACATTAGTAAAGCAAGGTAACGGGTAGATTAAACCACTAATAATGGATTGTAATATAAACTTACATTCGTAATTATGTTCTTCAAAGCTTACTGTCACATTTTTTATCATACTATTAATATAGTCCTCTGTTTCATTAAAAGCTGCGAGCTGAAAAAATAATGGTTAATGTTAAATAGAACATCAATTAACAGAATATATTTTACTTATAAAGATGGATAGTATTGATAAAAATACAAAAATTTTAATAAATAAAAAAATAATGTTTTTTAACACTTTTTGCTCTGCCTTTTTTTAATTTATAGACTCAATGATATAAATGTGTAAACAGCTACCGGTAAGCTAAACTTCGAAATATTTTATATAAATAGATCATATTATAAAACTGCCAAAAAAAATCTAAAACACTTCAAAATATTGATTCTGATTGTTTTTTAGTTAAACCAGAACCTCTGAATGTTTAAAAAAAAAGTAAAATCATGTTTTATTCCTTTCACAATGAACTGAACCAAATTTGTTACATTATTAAAACTAAACACCAAATAAAAAGGAATAAAACAGTACATTAAACTAACAAAAATTTCCATATGAATCCATTCAGTTGTTCAAGGCTCCAAAACATTCATTTTACGAGGGTAGTCCAGAAAGTAAAGAACAATTGCGCATCACGGACGATGCAGTTCCCCCACCACCGCGGGAGTGGGCTTATTCTTTAGTCCAAACCTTCCGCTTCAGTTTGAGCTGTGTAGCGGTGCCGTGAGGTCACGTTTGCGTCTCTTGTGGAAGTTCAAAATGGCAGCGCCAATTGAAAATCCCGCCAAGTGTGAAGTCCGTAGTGTGATTCGGTTTCTGAATGCGCAGCATGTTCGACCCATAGAAATTTATAGGCAAATTAAGGCAGTGTACGGTGACAATGCGATGAACGAATCGGCTTCGCCGAGGTATTCAAAACAAACGACGCAAAATGCTGTCGTCGAAGGTGGTGCTGATCCACGACAATGCTCGGCCTCATTGCAGTGCACGAACCCAAGCAGAACTTCAATCTTTCTAATGGCAAATCTTTGGACATCCTCCGTATAGTCCGCATCTGGCTCCGAGTGACTATCACTTGTTTCCAAAGTTGAAAGTGTTTTTAGGCGGGAAAAACTTTTTGGACGACGATGATCTCAAAGAAGGAGTAAAAACGTGGCTTCATTCCTTGGCGGCAGAAGAGTATAACATCGGTATTCAAAAATTGGTGTCACGCTACAACAAGTGCCTTGACGGTTCCGGTGATTTTATTGAAAAATAGAGTAAGGTTATAAATAGTTGTAAATAAATGTTCATCCTCGTATCTTTTGTTTTTATTGACCTACACCAAAACGTTCTTTACTTTCTGGACGACCCTCATACAAGCATATTTATTTTAGTATAACAAATAATTCTATCAGTAAGTAAAATTGAATATGACTAAAATATAAAGTTTTAAAGTCTGAAATACTGCATGAAGCTGTTCTTTGCACAGCTGGTTAGAAATATTTTCCATTTTTTTTCTAGAATTTCAGTTGTATGTCTAACACTGACTCAAATGCAACATTTCATTTATTTGAAAATTTGTCTAACATTAAAAGTTGCAAAATAGTTTTGGGGAAAAATTACATACAGTAAATACTTTTCACAACTATTCACTTGTGCACTTCAGTTTAGTCAAATTTTTAAATCATTGTTTAGATTAGAAAGAACCTAAACATAATGGTTAAAACTAATAAAATCTGGACGTCCAAACGCCAAGATAAAAATAAAAACAAAATTACTTCTCCATCAAAATAAGAGCCAAAATGTGGTGCATTAATAAAAGCTACAAGGAGATAGGTAAAACAAAAATTCCTTACTATCCTTAACAGGATAGAGCTGTAAAAGTAAAAGTTTTAGATGGCTATGGAAGCCATTATTTCCCACCGTTTGGAACTTAGTTAAAATAGATTATTTAGAGTGAAATTGTACTAACAAAACACTGAACAAACAAAATGTACTAAAACAAGTGATATTAAACTAAACTATAAAATGATAGGCCTTGCAATAACACTGTAAATTTACCCCATCAAGTCTTAAGGTCATTTCTGTTGACATTTTCGCATTGTCATCGTACATGTATACTGATATGTTATGTCCTCTGGTGATTCTAACACCATAAAGTTCTCCCAACATATTTGTGCCCAGCATTCTTCCTAAAAATAAATAAACATTACAAAAATACGGATATAAACCATATGTGATAGCATTCTTCTTGATTGTTTAACTTCATTAAATTATAGAAGTCTGTGTTGAAAAGCAATTTTAACAGAGAATATAAATTATTTTAGTAGTCATAGATGACTGAAGTATATTCGTATTTTGGAATAAATGTAGAGAAAGTATTTTTAAATAGAAATAAATGTAACTTAAAATAGTGCTATTACAGTAAATTATGTTCAACAATATATTTATGTCATTTTTATCTTCATATACTTTTTATTTCACTTCACTGTGATTTAATATTTATTAGTACTATACTAATATTTGAATATTGAATGTTCCTAAGACGCCCTTAACAATGGTACTCTCCCTCAACTATCGCCGCTTCTTGAGCCTGAGTTCACCATTATAAAAATTGAACTGTATAAAGGTATGTCCTCTGTCCCCACATACATACCATTTTGTTTTCTTTTTACCATATAATTTATATTTCTATACTGACTCAACTGATTGAGTTGAAACTTTGTATAATACTCATTTGTACAATACAGATTAATTTCACAGAAAATAATCAACTCATTGGTCATATTAATTTTTGACGTCAAATAACTATAAACCCACACATTTGTATGAGGCTTCTGAAGAATAACTTTTGAAGCTCATTGAACTTACAATCCAATGGTGTAATGTTCAAAATAGTCCTTTGTCTTTTGTCTTTGACTTTTTTAAGCTTTTAGCTTTCTTAAAACTGAAATCTTTAAAAAAACAGTGTTTATGCTTTGCATGGATTACTGATGTATCAATCTATGAGATAAATTTCAAGACAACATTTAAAGTCAAGAAGAATCATGTGAATTTATTCATTGTTATTAAATGTAAGCTGTAATTACAAAAAACTGATAGGAAAAGTACGGCAGAGTTATTTGAACTCCTGAGTTAAAAGAGAATGTTATAAAATGGGTTCATAGAGAACCTGATCTGATGTATGTACTAAGCAGATGGCTGGGACATTCAAGATCTCTTAACATACAGCATGGAAACTGTAGCCCTTCCAAGCTTGCTGACTTCCAAGATAACTGGTTTCCTCAGAAATATATGACAGGTCCAGCATTTTTATGTTCAACTTGCCGACTGCCAGTGCTTCGATATGGTATGGTTCTCTATACTTGCTTATCTTTCTCTCATGATTCCCTCTTAACCCATTACATCTATATAAAAACTCAACCTGCAGTATCACCTCATACAGACCAGACTATGGTACTTGACATGTAGGAGAGGTAGTGTAAGTGATATATCCCCCACCATACTTTCCTACATCTATTGTGTACAGTATGTTCAAAATCTAGCCTCAGATATGACTTAGGTTGGCCGCTTTTTTTATATAGTGTGTTTGATGGTGCTTAGGTATATAATTTCAACATAGCTTACTCTATGAAATTCAGTAATTTATAATAGGTTTTATTTAATCATTGAACATGTTTTTAAATTTATCATCAACTTGGTTGATATTGGAAAATTTAGATTAAATGGATGTTTTATGTTATTTCAATACTTTAATTTCAACAAAGCATAATTAGAAATATACATAGGAGAAAATAAAGCAGGCCAGGTGAATATATAAAGCAAGGGACATTCGTAATACAGTAGAACCTCTTTAATCCGAACTAATTGGGACTGGGGGTAGTTCGGACTAAGGAATGTTCGGATTACAGAACATATTGTTGCTTTTACATAACAATAGCTAAAACGTGGCTAAAATGGATCGTAATTGTTGCGGGAAAAGTGAAAAATGCTTTATAAAGTAAAATACAGTGTTTATTTAATACAGTAGAGTGGGGGAGGGGAGAGTTTGCGTGCATTCCGTTGTAGTTCATTCAACGACCAACGTTAAACGGCTCCTGCGGCGGCGTTCGGATTAGTGGACGTTCGGACTACGGGGGTTAGGATTAAAGAGGTTCTACTGTACCTCCCTTGTCACCAACAGATACGTTGGATTTGGACAATTTTAATTGGAACATTTCGTATAAAGAATGGAAGGGATACAGAATGGTTACTGTAAACCAATCTGTATGTAAACCAGTTTCATTAAATTGTCCTTGGGAAGTAAAGCAACATTTTTAACTACTTGGTTATGGTTTTATTATCAATATAATTGCAATGTTTCATGTCTCAAAACTTAATTGTTCATAATACATTATGTTTGTATAGAACATTAATTGATATTGTTGCCAATGAACTGAAAAGAAAAATGGATTAGGTCTAACAAATGCATTCTTTGGTCAAATTTTCTAATGACTCAATCTTCACACGTAGTAAAGTGTTGATTTTGGATGTTCAACCTTAATTACTGAGAAGACTATAAGAGACAACACGTGAAAAAATAAAAGAAGAAAACGAACAGCAAATATATAGTGTAAGTCTGGCACCGATAAACGACAATTTGACCAACAAATGACAAAAGTAGTGTGATTACAACTCACTGATCCTGAACATAATAATAGTTTTTTATATTCCACTATCACTACTTGTCGCTCTCTTTCGATTTACTTGAGTGACTGTCTTCTTCGTCACTTGATTCAATCTCGAGACAAAAAAAATTAATTGTATCTTTCAAATGTGCCTGATTTCCAAAAGAGTTTTCCCCATATTTTTTCACTTTCTCACACTTCTTTTCCCAATCTTCTTAGGTAATTGAAGCAAAACTATCTTTGGTTAATCAATAAACATTATTGGATTTAAAGGTTACATTGTGAGCTTCTACCTAATTCTTTACATCCACCCAAATTAGATCTATTGCTCTTGAGCTCAGGGTGGTAAGGAGGAAGTCTTAAAATTTCAGGATCAATAGGTATTATGACATCGTCAATAATGTGTTGAATGTTATCTGATTTCGGTATTTTAATCAAATTATACAATACAACTTTTAACAGTTCAACTTTTAACTTTTTTATGAAGTGAAAATTGTTCTTCTCCACCAGCCATACTTGTATCTCAGCTTTAGTACTGTTCCAATTGGGACATTTATTCACTTGCCCATTGTGTTATAATGCATTGTCTTCTGTTTTCTTACTCGCCTTGGTCATACAGTTAGGGATGAATCCTATTTCTCCACCAGAGTGTATAAAAATAAGCCGCTCCCCTTTAGAAAATATCACAGCTATATCTTCTTGCCGTACTCCTTCATATACACAATAGGAAGTTTTTCTTTCATATAAATTTGTAACTTTTTTCCATACATTACACATTTGTACACCACATCATGTTTTTATATCATAATATGTCTATTGTTTTTAGTTTCCTCCATCTGTACCCAAAATCTTTTTAGGATGGATTTTGTTTATCACTGTGTCTATGACAAATTTATTTAAATGGAGAAAAATTAGTTTTGGGTTTTTCACCATATCACCATTGACGGAAAGTTTGTATTTATGTCCTTGTCAGTCACCTCTGAATTGATAATGTTCCAAGTAGACTTGCGTACATTGCTGGAATTACTTATTACATTTTTAAATATTCTTCCTTCTTATTTAATGCATTTTTCAAAGACTTTTTTAACTTTCTTAAGGCATTTATATAAATTGTTATTCTTTCTTTCTCTGTATAATTGACGTAAATCTATAATAGAATTTTCTTTTATCAACTCATCTGAAATCCATTCTGAATTGAGGTTTCTATATCTTGTTTTTACTTTTAGATAGTAAACTTACTATATTCTCATTCACTTCAGCATAATATATATCTAGCCATGTTTCCTTTTCTAGAGCATTTTGAAAACTATCTAAATTTTCTTTCGTAATTTTTCTACATTCTTTAGTTAGTTGCTCATTATTCTTCGCGTTTTTGTTTTTATTATTGGATAAAATTGCAATGATCAGTCCATCATGATCAAATATTTGAACATTTATTACTTCAATTTGTACTATTTAAATTGGTTACAACATTATCCAGAGCTGAACTTGTAGTTTGAGTTATCCTGGTAGGAACCATGACTAATTATTGTAATAACCATGGTATTAAAGTTTTGTTTAGATATTTGGTACCACTAGGATTTTCAAGAACATTAATGTTTATATCACCAACAAGATTATATTAACATACTTTTTACATAAGAAACCCAAAGTATCGTTCATTTTTTCTAAATATACCTTTGTTCTAATTTTTGGAGAACGGTAAATCCAACCTAACAAATAAATTTTACTCAAATACTTAAATTCTATTAAATATCCTTATAATTCATTATCCAATAAATATGAATCAAATGAATCAAACACCACCATCCATAGAATTTGAACGATAATAAAAGCTGTTAACACTATAAATTTATAAATTTATTCATGAATTTTCATTTTATTCTCGAACATTACAATTATGGCTGGATTTAATTCTTGCAATGTAATTTCTAAACTATTAATACGAGTTGGGAAGTGATGTATATTAATATAAAATATAACTAGCTGTTTACCCGTATCTTGCTACGGGATTAACTACATAAAGTAATGTTTTAGTTTATTTTATTTTTTTTTTTATTTATTAATTCATAAGACGCCGATCGTCAAGATATGGGCGAATATGGATTTCGAATGAGTGTGAGGAGTGTAGATGAGCGAATGTAGTCATTGTTACAAACTAAGGCCGACTATTCCTTTGAAAGTGTCATTAATTAATAGCCCAATGACAAATGGACAGCCGGTGATTATCAGCTGATCCTTCTCAAAATGTATTGACTCTGATTGGGATCGAACTGAGAACCTTAGCACATAAAGCTGGGATTGAACCAACTACGCTACCGACCAATTTAAATGTTAAATTTCAATGAAAATCACTTGGACTGTTTCAAAAGTGTTCATTCTATTACTTATTGTTATCTGAAAGCTAACGGTATCATATAAACTAAGTAACTCCATTACATTATCATTGAAACTTTAAGGGCCACTGGGGTGGAGCCCCTGAGTTATAAGTGAATGAAACCATGCCAGAAACTTTTTTTTTAAATATATTTCATATTTTTAGTTTATTTTATTTATTTATTTATTGTATTATACATCACATTACAGTCTGTTTTTAATCATAGACCCAGTGACTTGTCCATACATACATTTACACACAACAAAATGTTAACAGAAAAATTCATTAAGAGAATAATATGCTTTTTGCAGAAGCCATTGTTTCAGTTCCTTCTTAAAAGTTGAGAAAGTAGTTATGTTTTGGAAGGTATCAGGCAACCTATTAAAAATCTTAGGGCCCAAATAATAAGGAGAATCTTCATACTTGGACAGTCTATGTTGATTTGTTGGTAAACTGTTTTTGTACCTTGTATAATGTTCATGAATATCTTTCTGAGATAAAAAATAGTTTTTATTTTTGAAGGTAAAACAGGCCAATTCCAAGATGTATAGAGAATATAGGGTAAGGATGTTCAAGTCTCTAAATAATGCTCTACAGGGGTAATTAATTGGTTTGTCAGCAAGTATGCGGACAACACGTTTCTGTAATAAAAATACTCGGTCAGTGCCAGTTGAGTTACCCCATACAAGAATGCCATATTTTAATAATGAAAAAAATTAAGCATAATATACCATTGTCTGTACATCCTTAGACGTAACCTTTTTAATCATTCTAATGGAGAAGCAAGCAGAGTTTAATTTTTTCCCAAGTTCATCTAAATGGTCTTTCCAGTTAAGATGTTGATCTATAGTGATGCCAAGAAATTTTACACTATTATGGCTATTTACTACTGCACTATTTATGACTAAATCAAAATTCTCTTTTTGAAAATAATTTGATTGAAACGTTAAAAATTGAGTTTTTGCTATGTTCAATGATAAACCATTAGAGTTAAACCAGTCAGTAAAAAGTGGCACTTGTGATAGTATAGAACAGCTCAGTATATCATAATCAGGTTCTTCAAACAATACAGTAGTATCATCAGCGTACTGAATAAGATCCAAGTCCAGCAATTTAAATAGATCATTAACATAAATTATAAATAGGACCGGTCCTAGGATTGACCCTTGAGGGACACCAACTGAAACTTCTTCCCAATCTGATGAGTTATAAATATCATTGGCATTGACCACAGTTTTTTGTTTTCTCTGAGTCAAGTAAGATTCACACCAGTTTAAGGAAGCATTACCTATACCATAATGTTTTAATTTTTGAATCAAAATTTCATGTATGACACAGTCAAAAGCCTTGGACAGGTCGAAGAACACCCCACAGATGCGCCGCAACCTATCCAAGGCCACAAGAACTATGTCAAGAAATTTAGCTATTGCTGTTTCTGTTGAGAAACCTTTACGAAAACCATGTTGGGTAAAGTTGATTATGTTGTTCTGTAAAAGATAATCTTTTAACTGCAAACAAACTATTTTTTTAAAAATTTTTGAGAATGATGTAAGAATTGCAATGGGGCGATAATTATTTAAATCGTTAGGATTACCTTTTTTATAGATAGGCTTAATAAGTGCATATTTCAGTCTCTCTGGGAAAATACCACTTTCCAGTGACTGGTTAATAATTTTTACAAGTGGTGGAACAATGATATCAACAACATA
The DNA here is from genome assembly GCA_035578905.1 of Stictocephala bisonia. NCBI lineage: Eukaryota > Metazoa > Arthropoda > Insecta > Hemiptera > Membracidae > Stictocephala > Stictocephala bisonia. The sequence goes on along the minus strand of JAQJVL010000140.1, from coordinate 928,715 downwards.
TTTAATTACTCTAACAGGTATTTTGTCCCATCCCACCGATTTAGTGTTATTCAGAGATAATATGGCATTCTTTAATGTTGCATTACTGACTGCTTTAAAAGAAAACGTACTAGTTGGGCGTGTGAAACGAGCATGGGCCAAAGCTTTTTTCAAATCATGTTTAGTACTTAAATTTTGAAATACGCTTAAAAAATGCTTATTAAAATCATCAGCAAGTTTCTTCGCAGCTATAGACTTAGGTACATTAGGATTTAAATCAGGCATGACATTTTTGGTGGCGTTTTTCAACCCAAGTTCATTTTTAACAACTGTCCAAGTTGATTTGGTTTTATTGTCTTTGCTAGCAATGTAGTTATCATTGGCTAGCCTTTTTGCTGCAGTAACTACTTTTTTAAAAACTTTCTTGTAATTTTTAACAAATTGTTGGAAAAACGGACTTTTGTTAGTTTTGGATTGTGAATGTAACAGTCTTTTCCTTTCTGCAGAAATCTTTATACCTCGTGTAGCCCATCTAATAGAGGCATTTGCTACATCAACCCTCTTTTTTTTTTAAATGTTTGTCAAAAATTATACCAAAATCTTGTAAGAAAGAATTAAAATTGTCATCAACCGTTAACCTATTGTTAAATTTCCAGGTGACATTATTTAAATCATTTTTAAATGCTGATAAATTACTTAAAGAAAAGTTCAAGATATCCTTTTTTTCAGATTTACATTGGCTTCTACAATTCGGTTGTAACAAAGGTGGTAAAGTTAAAATTAAGGCACTGTGATCCGATTCAGTTAAGGTGATAATACTTTTTATATGCAACTTATCAAGCCTCATGTTTGTAAAAAAATTGTCAATGCATGTGCTTGATCTAGGTGTGACTCGGGTAGGTGCATTAAAATTTGGATTGAAACCATAACATTGAAAAAGTTCCAACATCTTAGTAGCATTATTATTAGGTTTTAAAAGATCGAAATTGTGATCAGAAGCAATCAGTATGTGTTTATTTTTTGATTCAGAGCTAATTTTATTCAAGAGTTTAATCCAATAAACCCAGGAAAGGACTCTCATATTCAAACTTTGGTACTCTATATATGGATATTAGCAGAATTTTTAGTGCTGAAATTTCCACAAAAGAAGCTTCAAATATGTTTTGTTGTGAATACAGTTTTAAATCCTTTCTAGGTTTTCCAGAATATTTTTTATTTATTAAAATACAGGACCCACCACGATCAATTTGAGGTCTAGCAAAATAATCACATAATGTGAAATTGTCTAATTTATGAATTTTAGAAATATTACTTTCAGAGAGCCAGTGTTCATTTAAGGAAATAAAGGAAACATTATTTTTGACATCATTGACATAAATCTGTAGGTCTTCAAACTTATGAAGAAAGCCCTGAATATTTAGGTGTAATATTGCGGGATCACAGGCCTGTACATTGTTAAAAGTTATGTTGTTGTTTTCAATAGAAGCATGTCCATGTTTTTTAAAGGATTCTTATTAAAACTATTACAATTTACTGGGCAAGAGTTTGTTTCCGTTAGAGCATGTATTTGGGTCTGTTCCTGTTCATATGTGTTGTGCGAATCCAGTCTACGCTCTGAGTCCAAGATAGATTGACCAGTGAAGCCACAGAAGAAAGATGTTTCTACTGAGGTGTCCAGCACTGAGTCTTGAGTAGAATCATTAATTAACTTCCGCATACAGTCCAGTTTCTGAGTTTCCGGAGTGGACCATCCATGGAATGGAGTTGTTGGAGTGCTGGAACCAGATGTAAGAGCAGAGGACACTTTAAAATCCATTTTGTAGCCCCTGAACTGTTGTAATTAGACTAAAATAGGTATACTTTACCTTCACGTCAAACAGTTCACAGTATGGATGGTGAGAATACGAACTACATGTTTCGCCGTAAATACGGCATCTTCAGGTTAAAGAACATAAAAGATAAGTCCCATTGGGATGCGTCACAAATTAATTAAAAAACACAGTTTACACACGGAAACATAGAACATTGAAACTTTTGGTAGGCCTACCACACACATTTCACGGTCCACAGCGTGATCCGGAAGCAGACGACTCTATTGACGCAGACTCTATTGAAGCAGAGGACACTATTGACCCCATCACAGCACAATCCGGAGTTGAGATGTTACCACCAGTAGAGTCTGTTTGTTGCACCTCACATGGAAGATGTGATGCTGCAGATGAACACATTGGGGACTCCTCAAGAACAGTCTGAGTCTCCACCACTGACTTGCTTGCCACTTGGTCTAATTTGGGCGTTGTGCTGTCACAATACTGGTAATCGTGGCAGTGTAATTCCAAGTTGTTGTGTTGTTGTTTTACTCTTGTATTATTACGGAATAAATCATTATTCTCATTAACTTTCCCAAGAGTGAACTCTACAATTTCCCAAAGTTTCATGGTGATCCGATGAATGGTTTAGTAATGCATAGAGGACAGACACACAACATTAATTTTTATATGTATTGATTATTTTACATTGTTTAGTTTTACTGTGCGAAGAGTCCCTAATCATTTTTTCCTTAACTTTATCAGTTTTGATGGTTTCTTTCCTCTAAAAAATGTCTTTGTGTCAATGTCATTGTTTCTCCCTTATTTTTTATATTATCTATCTTACAACTAGCAGTTACAATGCTATCTACACAGCGTTCACCACTAATTATGGAGATATCATCCCCACTAGACACCATCAGTGTGGACAAATCAAGGTCTAAATTGGCATCACTTGAAGATGAAAAATCTGTAATTTGAAGTACTGCTTTGGAAGGGTATCTAAGTCCAGGGGAGGATTGATCAAGGTCTGTGGCAAAATTGAGTCTGTACGATTGGAACTATTGGAATGTCTAGCTGCCAAACTATTGGAATGTCTAGCTGCCAAAATATTGGAATGTCTAGCTGCCAAACTATTGGAATGTCTAGCTTGGCATTCCAAGCTATTTTTTTTTTTTTTTTTAAAATATAGCTTGACCTAATATACATTTAATAGTCATTAAATGTATATTAGGTAGAAATATTTGGCAACTATTGGAATGTCTAGCTGCCAAACTCTTCTTTTCAATTAAATATTATAATTTAATATTAAAGTCTTTATGTATACCGCTATTTCTAAGATTTTTGAAAACATGAATCAATAATGATTTTAGCATTAGTGTTTTGTTAAAACTTTAATATGTTGGTGGTGAAATGCTCCAAATCAACTTTGTCCCGAATACACCCCATTGGAGAGCACACACATAATGTACACATTATGAATCATTTATAAAATAAATCATTTATCATCAATAAAAGTACTGCACCACGATAACTGTAAACAATACAAAAATTTAACAATTGGTTACCAGGAAAATAATAATATTCAAAAATGTCCCAACAATTTTGTATAAACACTACACAGAGTTCAAATATACACTAACGTTTAGGTAAAAACATGCTTATCAAATGAATATATCAACATATAAACTTTGAAAAACATATAATTTATTAATAAACACGAATAATTTGCCATGAAAAATTCACTATAAGTAGCAAGTATGGCGGAGGAGGGAATGTTCTTTGTAGTGGTTCGAACTCACTATGTCGATTTGAACAATGGATTACTGGTGCATATTGCTATCACTGGTAACTAACGTAGAATGATTATAGATACCCAAAACTTAATCGTAGCATTTAGGTATGAACTATAATGACAGTTGTCTGTTGCCGTGTTGCAAGTGTGGATAACTGCACCATGTCACTACGGTGCGGATATCTGCACGATGCCAGTACTAAAGTTAAAGATCTAAGCACTGAGGATCCTTCCAGAATGTCATTCACTGCCATGCCATTTTAACGTCTGTATATAGAATTAATTAATTAATATAATCAAAAACAAAATACAATGGTCTTAATCAATATACGAGTAAATGAAAATTTAACAATTCCGTAATTCAGTATTTTTGGGGATTTATTTTTAAAAGAGAAGAGTGGAAAAGTTGTCTATTTGAATGTATAGTGTAAAGATGATACAATGAAGACTAAGAAATGAACCAGCATGGTTATAAAGAATTTTCCTGATATAGTGCGGGTTCGTCGGAACTTCTCAATGTGTGTTAGTAGTTATTTCTGGGCAGAGCGAGGCTCAATTTTTTTCGGTTTTCCAAGATGGCGGCGGTCACGTGACCGGATCCACGATGGCGGCGCAGTGGTGCCAACCCCCCTCCCCCCCTCAAATTTCCCTTACATTATCCACATTTCCCACATTTTCCTCACATTTCCCTCAAATTTCCCTCACATTACCCACATTTCCCCCCAAATTCCCCAATCTCCCACACATTTCCCTCACATTACCCACATTTCCCCCACATTTCCCCCACATTACCTCCCAAACACTCACATTTCCCCCCAAATTCCCTTGTTATACTATATAAAATGAACTTTTTTCAAGATGGCGACCGGATCCAATATGGCGTCTTTCCCTCCCGCGCCAACTCACACCCCCAAAATTCCCTCATCCAAAATTCCCTCGTCCAAGATGGTGGCCTTTCCTCGTCACTGTCATTGGACTCGGATGAGGAATTTAATCGGGTAAGTTTGTTTCCAATGTAAGGGTAAACTACATTATTGACTTTTAATGTAGTTGACTAAGACGAGTTACCTGTTCCTCCACCACGGCTCGACAGGTGTTGGTTGAGTCTGAACAAACAACTCGTCTTAGTCAACTACATTAAAAGTCAATAATGTAGTTTACCTTTACATTGGAAACAAACTTACCCGATTAAACTCCTCATCCAAGTCCATTGACAGCGACGACGACACGACACAGAGCACTACAACAACGCCCAAGAAATGCATTGTGTAACAATATGCGAAACATACAGTGCACCATGTATTTATATTATCAAAAGTGCATACCATGCATTTATTTTATCAGGAATGCAGCAAAGATACGCTGTGGTTTATGATAGCTTCCGTGACCCCGCCCCACTCTTGCGATTAGGCGTCCGCTTCAATCCACACTTGCTCATTCCCCCCAACATGGCATCAATCATAATTAGCAGAGTACTCCGGAACAGGGAGGAGTTTTTAAGTTTCCACTGGGAACTTCGTTCATTTCCATTTCAAAACCGTACAGTACACCTGTACTGTACGTTAATCATTAAAAATGAAGATGGTACAGAAGAGGAAAACATATTGATTCCAAATGCCTTCTTCCGTAATTAACATCTTGTGGACAATTGGGGATGGGGGAGGGCACGGAACTCCACATTCAACTCATTGCAAATCCCTACGTAACACACGATGACGACCATCATGACATATCATCCATTTACACTTAAACTCCTCCTCCCTGCTACAAACGGCCTTTTTCAGGGCCCCATAAATATTGATACATAGTTTTAAGTGGGGTGACGCCACCCCTGCCCACCCATAGCGTCACTCCTGCTCGCCCCACCCATGGCGTCACCCCTGCTCATCCCACCCATGACGTCACCCCTGCCCCCATCCAATGCACATTCACTCGTTCAGTTCATACACCATGGTTCCCTCTCTGTACCAACTGTGTCTCACCAGATACACGAGCCAGTTTAATAGTCTTGGCGACATTCTGTCAGCTACGCGCGGACAAGTCCCCTTTACTGTCCGTTGTAGTATAATAGAAGAACACCGGGCTACATGTACAACCATGGTTATAAGATTCTGTATGTGGCGAGGTGAGATATTTTGTGGGAGTTGTAGACTGATGCGAGACGATTTTTTTGATGAAGATCAGTTACGAGCCGCCATCTACGGACCCATGCACGAGAAAGAGTGGTTAGAAACATTACCTGAACTGATAACGGAATGTCAAAATTGTGAAAGAAGTCTCCTTATCCGGTATGGCTGTATGTGTGGTAAAAACATTTCTACCTATCCCATCCCTTTAGACTCTAGATTCCTGGCGGATCCCTGGCGTTGGAAGGTGAATTTTTTTTTAATTCTAAATTTGACACTGTCACTTCATTTTATTTTTTGAAATTTTTTAATTTTTAGGAGGTGGTAGCTAGCATGACATGTCGGAAGACCACCACTTTCTGCAGCGGTGGAGGGGCTGCAGAATTAAAAAAAAACCCCTTTTCCAATTGATCAGGTGATCTTGTAGAAACCCACATTGAGGGGTGTATACCTTTGATTATTTCTTACCTCCTTATAGAAAGTTGTACCATATAGTACAGGATCACTTCCTGATTCTCAATCTCTCTCGCAGATTTTATTAATGTGTTTGTTTTTGATTTAACCAGTTTTCTTTCACAGTGAGTATTTAATTCCTCACTACCCTCAAGTAAGCTGAAGGCAAAACCAGAGGGCATTGCCCAATACCCATGGGACGCTCCCGATAGAGGACTGGTAACCCCCACGGGTAATTTAATGTAACTTGCCCCAACCATCGCAAGTTACGGTGATAGCCACTCCATAACAAAATGCTACCTCCCAGTATTATTTAGTTATTTACTTTTCATATTTTTTTTTCAATATATATTTTAATGTATTTTATATTTTTTAATGTATTTTATATTTTTAATGTATTTTATATTTTTTATATGTTTTTTTTATATTTCATTATTTTATTTTAGGTGAAGCTTAATCCACAAACATCTCACACCCTGGACTTATGGGTTCTAAGCCAGCCATAGTGTTCCATTCAACCGAACTGTACGAGGGCCCGGACTGCGACTCGAGGTCTTACAGGGTTTAACCCAGCCTCAAGCTGCAGGACTGTCTCAGGACTTATGCGTTTTACGGCTGCCTTGGAGAACAGTCGGACATTTTTTATTAAGTTTGGGCCGTCCTCACCTCGACAGTTCATGCCCTGGACTTATGGAGTTTAGGCCAGCCATAGGACGCAAACTCACTCATCTACATCACACACACGTTTATAGTGCTTAATGAAAAAAGCTCCACTTACGTTTTGATACAGAATAATATCTTTCCAGACTACTTTGTCTGCAAACTCTTCATTAAACTGTTCCGACAAAGACTGGTATTTACTTACAATTGACCAACAATCTATATCAAAGTTAGGAGCCATTTCCTTCAGTATATCTTCGGTAAACTTTGTCCTTTTTAAAATCAAACCCTAGTTTACCCTGTGTTGGTAAATTCTCAACATATCTAGTGAAAAATCACAGTGGGCTGACAGTAGGTCCCATTTAACGTACCTATTGAATTTCATAATAAAACCGTCGGTTAAAACACCAACTGGAGCCTTCGGCTCCTTTGATAGCAAAGTCCATGTGTCCTCCATGGTGGTTAGAGACATAATGACCAAATTAAAGTTCAGACAGCCTTTTATACTCTTGGTGTGCAGTTTTAAAGGCACAATTAAAGTTACAGTTGGCGTGTACAGGTAATATACAAGTGGTTTAACAAGTATTTCTTGAACAATCCTTCGGTAGTTCAATCACGTTAGGATGAAATTCTTTTAAAAAGTTGACCTTTTCCAACCCTTTAGTATAAATTTCATTAAAAGGTTTACAAAGTGTGCGAATTAAATTTTCATCGTAGTCTAAACTACCCTCTTCACATTTCATTCCGTGCAAGTGTCGGATCAGCCATCTAGCTGTCCTTTGTTGTTTCTCATTGAGTGCACACTTGCAGTAAGGCGACTTGAAAACAATCTGTGTTTGAAAATGTTCGCTTACTATTGCCAATTCTTTAACTATAAAACGTTTATTATTGTCAGTAAAGGCTTGAAACTCAACTACCGCAGCCATTGACTCTATTAATTTCACAAGTTAATCTATTAAAAATGTGCGGAGATGGACTTTGGAATCCTCCACAGAGATATTGTTTTATAAGGTCTTCTTCATAAAACAACTCTCTCAATTCCAACTGTATTAACGGAAGGTTGGATAGAAACTGCGCCCACTCACCCAAGTTAAGTGTCAAGGTGCTACCTGGGTGGTTGGTAGAAGACTGAGCTTGTTCGCTCACATCAAGTGTTAAAGTATTTCCAAGGAAAACATGCGGTGCCCCAAAGATCGGTAAAACTTTAACAACTTCTTTTTCGTCAATTTCCAAATAAATCCTTTTATTATCTGTTAGGGCTTTAGAAATGTTATTGAAATTTACACAAAACTGATTAAACACATCAAACGACCAGAACACGTAGTCGTGTCTCCCCTTGAACATTACCCCGAGACTGTAGTTTCGATTTTTAAAAATTCCAGCGGTAAGTGATTTTGAAAAGTTTTCATTTAGAAAGAAAACCCGTTTTAAAAAAATACCATTTAACATATCGATTGGCTCCAAGAGCTTAGGCAGCGTGAGATACTCACCTAGCGGCTCCATCCTCTCCACTGAATAAGATATTTTTGTCAACCACTAATCATCCCCCCCACTCCCTCCCCTCCACCACCCCTGTTTTCTAAACTTCCCCCTTTTAACAGCTCCTTGATTTTTATTTTAAAATTAGCAACAGATCGACCTACAGTGAACCTTGTCTTCTTATACCAAACAACCTCGTCCTGCAAACGGTCTGCGTCCCAACCGTTTACCTCCGGTAGTGGGGGAACATAGACCGAATCACTAAGCATAACCCGATCAATGTGGTCAATTAGGTAAGGCTCTACACAGGACAACTGTTCAACGTACCGTGAAATGCAAGGTAATAAGCTGACAAAGGTCAACCATTCACCTTTAGTGAAAAGTATAGAGGTTTCATTAAACTTATCGCAAAGCTCTACATGGGGTTTTTGGTATATGTTACGGATAGTGTATTTAATGTCCTCGTCAATGAATCTCTTTTGATGACCACCTTTGTTACATAGATCATGGGTAATTGAGGGTTCCAATTCTTTCAACTTTGTGAATTGTACGTTGTTTAGTAAAACGTATTTACGCATGCCTTGCTTGTGAAACAAAATGCCCACTTGAAAGCTAAATTCATCAAACAGACCCACGGTTACAACTTTGGTGAAATCAGAGGTTATGTTGTACATAACCTTTAGAAAAGCTGTCAGGTCCTGCTTCGACATATCGATTGGCTCCAAAAGCTTATGTTGTGCGACGTACTCACCTGTGAACTCCATCCTCTCAACTGAATAAACTGATTTGGTTTGATTACTAAATATTATCCCCCCTCCCTTCATTTACCCCCACCTCCTTTTATTACATAACCGTTCTTACTGTACTTGTTAAAAGATTGTACATTAAATGTACATCGTGAATTATTAAACAGTAAGCTGTAGTCCTGTCCGGTACATTATTTTTAAATTCAAATTCAACGCGTACATCGACAGGTCCAGACTTGATTGAATCATTCTGCTTAGAGCAATCAATTACAAAGATTGGACATTTCGATTTAAAAGTACCTAAGTCCATGATAGGTGAATTGGAAACACCGTAGTATGAAGACTGGAATTTGGCGTACATGTCGTAGAATAAACTCCAGTCACCTCGGACATTGTCGTACGGATAGTAACTTGAATTGAGGTATAACTTGATATCCATTAAATCACAATGGTCAAAACCTGACATGTTCATTTTTATGTTATTCTTCCTATCAGTTTGAAACGCTAGTATCACATAGCGGGGTTTCTCTATCTGCGATGACGTTTTTACAGTCCAATTATGTCTCTTTGTTTGTGGGAGTGTGGGATATTCGTGACACTCCCACGATCTAAAGGGAAGATGAATTGGTGTGTCTTTATTAACGAGTTTTAAAAGTTTTTCTTTGTAACTATCGGAAACAGTCAAGTGTGGTACACGCCAGTATAAATCAGTTATCTCTAGGCTGTGTGATAGCGCATCCTCTGATAACAACGCATCAGTGTCGTTTGCTGACCGCAACAAAATCAATTCTTGTTTTATATTTACAATAATCTTCCTGTAATCTTCCATGAAACCAAAGAGCAATCTCAACGGAACGGAAAAAGTAAACTTCTTTGTATTTTCTGATGACCCTGGTCCGAACCAACAAGCATTTTTCATTGCATTTGTTTCATTCTGCCTAAGTGACAGTAAACTTTTCATATTTGATACAACACCCAAGTTTTTAGTACGGTCCACTGTTATACCAGAAATTTCATATCTAATATCTTCAAACAAGTACGCCATAGCGTTATTAACCAGACACGTCTGCGACTACACTGCCAATCTTTTTGGCCGTGAGTTTACCGGAAATATGCAGGGAGCTTTCGAACGGGGCTGTAATAATATCCTGTTGACTGATTGTAATACGTATTTCATCATTGTTTTTAAATGTTGAAGAGGCGTATGGTTTGTGTGTGTGATACTCGCAGCCAGTGATAATATCACTGTATTCGACTCCACCCTCAATTTCTAACATTCTTCACTTTTATTTTAAATCCTAAGGATCTTAAAAGCTTCGTATTGCTTGATGTTAACACCTTGGGTGTTTTAGGTCTAATGACCTGTTTCGACACAGTTGTTTCCCTAAATACCAATCCCATTGCTTCGCCTTAGATGTAAGCGTAACGATATTGTTTCGTTTCTAAAGTTTATCAACTTCCCCTGTTGATCTCTCAGCTCACAAGTAATGTAATTCAAAGCTTGCACACTCACAGGTAAATATATCACGTTATGGGGTGTTTAAATTATTTTGTAGCCAGGTGGAACTGACGGATAAAATTCGTGTATTATATGGCTTTCCTGACCGTTCTGGTACGAACCTCTTGCCACGTTACATGTGACTCGAACGACATTTACTGAGTTAATGTTAACCTCATTCTCGGACATGTGAGTTTTATTAGCTTCGTATAAAGCTTTATTAAAGCCGAGCAAGGTAGCAAGGCTGTTTACTGTTTCCAAGTGAATGGCCTCACTACAAGTAATTTCTACTTTCAAAGTACTATTGTTTGGTTTTAAACTGAATTTTACACCAGCTTTTATGTTGTTGTTAATGTAATTCTCTAAATCGCTAATCTCGTAAGAGCCGGTCGGAATTTTTATTACAGTGTCCCCGTAGTGGAATGTGTCGTTCACATTTTTTTCTATGTTCGGTATTGAATTGTACGTTGTGAGGTCGATCAAGCCAATCTCCCAATCACCTGTCGATAAATCAATCGAAGGAAATATGTCACAACTTAGCGTTGAACTCTGTCCACTAAGGCAAAACATTATCAACGAGGAACTCTAAGCACAAGTGCCCACAGAGTACTGAGTCAAAATCCTGTTGTCTTTCGTTATTATACTTTATAGTAACACTGGGGCCCCAATATATGATTAGTTCCATAGGAGGTCGTAAGTTACCAAAACTATCATAGTACAACACTTCGTTACCTAGCTTTTTATAACAAACCCAATGTGTACCTTCCCCCTGTATACTGTCCAAATTGATAATTGCGCTTTCGTTCAATCTAGGCTTGTTCGGGAGTGTGTCCCTCATGTAGACACCTCGAAAGTCTGGAATGTTTAATTTTTTAGCGTATTTAACGAGTTCGTAGTTTGAGAGGGCGTGTTCAGGAACATAGACTAATTTGAGGTTTTTTTTTCTTCTTACAAGTGCATTTCTTCTTGTTCTTAGGTGCTTTCGTAACACCTCGGCCTACCCAGGGTCTTAGATAAAGCCCTTTTCCACGCTGGTTTCGCTTTACTGTCTTTTTACGTTTAACCACACCACCACCACTCCTACGTTTACCTCCACCCAGTTTTGCTTTAGCCTTCATGGCTGTTGTAACTACCCAAGCCGCGGCCTTCTCACCCATAGATGCGTGAGATGCCTTAAACCTTTGCCAAGCTCGTTCGGCCAGGTCTCTATCAGCTTCCGCTCTCTGCGCTGTGTTTGAATATTGTGAGTAGGCTATATCGTGGATCTTACAAGCTTCATCCAAACCGTTTATCCCCTGATCTCCATGAGCTAACCTCTCCTTTAACTTGGTGCCACCCCCACAGTACCTGTATCCTGGCAGATGAAGTTCCACTGGCAGTAGGTCTATACCCCTGTTTAAGGCTGTTCCAGCTAAATGTCCTATTCCTTCGAGTGCACTAGATACTAGTCTCCCTCCGCAACGTGACGTTTTCTTCTTCATTAGATGTGTCCCATACGAAGGATAGTTAAGGAATGAAGGGACTTAGCTATGCTTCACTTTATATTACCCCTCACCGGATGGCTCAACTTGTTCGCCGAAAATTTCAGCCCAGTTTATGTAGTTATCAGCGGTCAGTGTTTCTGTACTCCGCCCTTTAGCGCCATGAATATGGGGAAAAAGTACCTGACCGAGTTTCCTAAGTTGTTTTTCAGATTTAACGCTGTTTTCATGAATCCACCCCTCCAGTGCATTAACCGTCTCTTTAAGTGATGTCAGCACTGTACCTATCATTGTTGTTTGTTGACTCAATATGTCCAAAATATGTGATTTTGTTTGGGTTAACACTTTTAAGTTTACGGCCTCGTCCATTTCTTTCGCGTCCCTAACAGATTTAATTCCCATATTATCAAAGTCCCAGTCGTCCTTGCGTTTCTTTGGACAGTTTTCCAGTAGATATGACTTGGTTACAGCATCTTGACTATCAACTGGGTCAGCTACAGAAACTAAACGTCGCTTTTCAAAACTCCAATAACCACTGCTTTTAACAGGGACAGCAGCGTCTACATAACGTTTAGTCGCCGCATGGTTTGGGCCCGTAGGGTCCTTTACCCTTGTTATAAGTCTATTTCCTATGTTGACTGTTTTTTGTTGGTACAATACACATTGTTCACCTATAGTTCTCAAATTCACGGCATCTCCGACCTCCTTTGGCGATGCTAGATTTTCTATCCTCTTGTTACGCGCAGAATAGCTGTTTTGTAAGTTTGGCATTGTGTTAGCCTCAAAGTATGTTCTCGTAACAACATCGTTGTCTGCCACGGGCACACCGACGTTAACCATTCGTTTATTTTCAATATCATAGTTTCCTTCAGGTGTTAGTTTAAAACCTTCGCCTGGTGGTCCTTTGCCACTTACATTGCCCTCTGAGGGCAAGACACGTCCAAACTTGTCCACAGACATAATCTAACTGATGAAAACAGACACAGTCTGTTTATTTATACATATAAAAATACTTTTTTATACATAAGTCTGTATTTAGAAAATAAGTATATTTGTTTCTTCCAATTAATTACATTTCTCAATACTGACAATTGTCTATGTACGTGACATATCCACAATCACATGTACATGGTGACCTAATAATTCTTTCGTTTTGTTTACTAATAGACGAGATATGGTCAGATTCTACTATCTCTGGGGAAATGCATATATTGCTGTTTGATATCACTAAACTTGGCCTCTAAGTTATCATGTGATTGATATGCACGTGGAGCGCCCATACGGAGCTGATTTAGCAAATAATGTAACACTGACCTAAAAGGTCAACCCGTGGCCGTTATCACAAATATTGCCAACTGTAAATTCTTTCCTATATCATTTTCAGAATGTAATGAAACTAAATTATAAACCGATTAATGCTTTGTAACGACTATTACCAGCTCCTGATATGACTTTAGCTTCTTTTAATTCCTCGATTATGTTTTGAATTTCGTTCCTATGGTTACCATTTCCAGCCTCCGTCGAATCTATAATTAGTTTTAATCTATCACATAATTCGTTTGGATTGTCCCAATAGGAAATGTCACGTGACCCAAAGTCTTTTAGCCCTTTGCCGTACATTTGTTTGGGGAATAATACAGAAATTATGTTTTTATATTTTATGGACTTTGTCGGTCGGTTAATGTGATTATGAGATAAATAACCTTTTTTATGCGCATTTGTTTTTATCAGCACATCTTTATAAGCGTCCAAATCATCTTGTGTGTATAACTTTTCATCGGGTTGCCTTTTAAATAATAGTTCGTAAAGGCCTTCGGTTCCTCTGTATTGTACATTGTTCAAGTGAATGTTTCCTTCGTTGTCGAATGTAAGCGGTTGATTACCCACCATTAATTTATCATCGTCTATATGTGGCCCGTATATGTTGTCCATTTTATTCTTAACACCAGCTTTGTCTTTTAAAAGTTTTAACATGTATTTCCGTGTAATAGGTGCGTTAAATATCTCTGAAACGTACTGTGAAGCCTCGTGAAACTTTGCGGGGCTTTGTATTAATTGACTAACCGAGGGTGGGGGGGGAGACGATGTTTCAAACACTTGTGTATCTTGAATAAATGGCGGTCCTCTAGCAATGACATGTAGTCTGGCTTAAAGTTATCCTGCTCGTCCGCACTGAGTTCCATAGGCTCCTCCTTTGGTTCGTTTTTTATATCGTGTTCTGTCCTGTTTCTAAGTTCAGTCAAAATTGGTTTGTATTGTTTTTCCAATGTTTGCTCGGTATACATGTTCCCCAACTTGAAGGCGCAGTACTTGCGACGGACAGCGTCTTGTAGCTGTATAATTCTTCTCGTAAGAGATTGATGTTTACTGTTTCGTGGCATGTTTGTAAATGAATACAAATTTACAAAGTTTGTTCTTTTGAGGGGGTTGTGGATCACACAGGGGCTTGTCGCTAACTGTTGTTGAAAATTAAAGTAGGCCGTATTTATATTACGAGGCTAGAAACTTGTCAAAGCCAACTCTGTATCTCCCTTTATCTAATTCACAGTCCTTACTAATACAGATAAAACTGTACTTGTCTTTCCAAGCTAAAGCGCACATTTCTTTAAACTTTTCAAAGGTCATGTCGGTATTTACATGGTCATTGTACACATGTTTGAGATTTGTTTCGTCCTGTTTGAATAAAATAATCAAGTTTGTATTATCTCTTACTAGTTGTTTGGGTATCCTGCTGTAGGTTTGTCCTATGTAGAAGCCATCAATGTTGTTATGTCGACCCATGGTAAAATAGTTGCGTATATTATCGTGTTTTTCACAAGCAATGTCGTCAAAAATCATAATAGAGTTAATTTTAGCTTCTTTGGGCGGTAAGACTTTAGTATTGTCATCGAATATAAAATATCCAATTTCTTTGGGTAAAACACTTTTTAAGAATTGATACTTGGGTTGATGTAGGGACATTGAGAAAATGTAAACATTTTCAAACCTTAATCCGTTTGGATCGAACAACATGTTGAAAACAACATTTGTTTTACCACAATTACTAGGTCCGGCCACTATGCACCTTATGGTGGATGGTAATAATGGACCGTGTTTAATGCCCCTACCTTTGCGTATAGTGTACATGTCGAAGTTTTCGACAGGTAGCTTTGTGTCCTGTTCAATAACACGCATTGTTGAGTTATGAATGAAAGTGTAAGGGAAACCTTTATTTATACCAAGTCTTTCTTGTTCACCCATGTATTATGTTTACCGTCGTATCCTGCCCATTTGACTAATACTTTGTTTCCTTTTTTTCTAAGTACTTTTTCAATCAGGTATACATCGTCTGTTTTGGATTTCTGTAGCTCTTTTTCGTAGAAACTTCCTTTAATAACGTCACCGGTATGGTCTTTGAGGAGATAGGTTGTAGGAATAGTAGTTTGGACTTTGTATACAGTAAATATCTCGTTAGTCCAGTTGGGTAGGTAACCTTTGTCAAATACTTTTTTAAACTTACTTACTCTCACCTTGTCGCCTACTTTAAAACAAAGCTTTTTATCCACTGTCTTGTATTTTTGTCTGTTTTTATTAATGTTTTTTCTGATTATGTTTTCATTTCTTTTGTTCACATGACTTGGAGCCATGCCAATAGTTTTATGTTTTCTTGTGTTGTATTCTTCCAACAAAGAAGGTAGTATTTTGACCCATTGATACTTACCTTGCTCCGTGAACTTTCGCCACATTAATGATTTAAGGCTACGGTTGAACCGCTCTACGATGGACGCCTTCTTATCACTGTAGCTCGAGTAATGGTTTATACCATATTTTTTCATTAGCTTTGTGAATCCTACGTTGTAAAATTCTTTACCCGCATCTGTTTGTAAGTGTTTCATTTTATTGGACTCTAATACGGGTGTTATGGCTTTAACGATTTCTGGGCCAGTCTTATCTTTTAATGGGATGGCAAAGGCGTATTTGCTAAAACAATTTATTATTGTTAAGATGTACTTGTACCCTTGGTTTTGTTTAGAATAAGGTATCATTTCGACCAAGTCAGCTTGGAACAAGTCTTGTATTCCCTTCACTTCTACAGGTCTAGTAGGGAATTTTTTCTAACTGGGGCATGTAGCTCCCTTGCTATCTGCTCTCTTACGCTCATAGTGGAGGAATGAAGGGTTTCAAGCAATGTTTAACAATTTATTTGGTTTTTTTTTTGTGTATAGAGCCCCAACCTCGCTCTATACGGTGGCAGTCGACCATAAAAATAATAGAAATAAAGTTTACTGCCTCCCTGCCAATTTGTAAAGCCTTACTTACCTAACGAGCAACACACATTCGCTTTTGGATACAGGTTTTCACGCCCGAGAGCCACATTCGCTTTTGGATACGGGTTTTTACGCCCGAGAGCCACATTCGCTTTTGGATACGGGTTTTCAGGCCCCAGAGCCACATTCATACAGTTGCTCAAAAGGTACAGGCACCATTAGTTGTAAATTGAATGAAAGGTAGTATTCTTTAGTTATTGTTTTTTTTTCCCCAAATGTAACCATAAGGTATATCTTTACTTGGTGAGGCCGTTCAATGGTATACCAACTTGCTTACATTGGGTTTTTTTTAAGACTTGTATATGATATTTCACCTTTGTGAGACAGATCTTCATATATACATTGAAACTGCTCAAAGTGTTACTATGGTAAATAGTTTAGCAGATTAGTTTGATTTGTAATTGTCGATAAATTTTTACGGTTTTGTAGGAATGTTTCTGTTATAACTGATTGGCGCCATTAGTGATAAGAATGAATGTGATAACAGCGATGGAGCGTTTAGAGATACAGGAATGTTTACACGACTTATGTTAAGATGAGTTTACTTTTATATGATAATTATTTACATAGGGATGATTTTTTTTCTTCTTTAATATAATGAGTGTTTATTTTGTAAGGTATGTTTTTATTTTAGTTTTGGTTTTTTGTTAATGTAATCATGATTGTGTTCTAAAGCTCGTTTTTTACTGATAATGTGATGTCCGTATGCTAGTGTATCTATGCCGTTTTCCAAGGTGTATCTTTTATCGTCAAAGGGGGAAAGTGATAGTTTGGAAATGTGTTGTGTGTACAAGTTATGTTTTTCACTACAAATGTTTAAAGCGGATGTGGTTTTTGTCAGATGGTTAAGCAGACATTCTTTGTACATATCATGTTTTAGTTGTTTTTTTTATCGCGACTCGGGGGACGCTTTTAGCCACCTTCTTTTCCTCTAGATCTGAATTTAGGACGGAGTAGCATTTCGCTCTCAAGCCAATTATTTCCCTAGTCGGATTAGAATTTAGTTCATCTTTGAATTTTCCTAACGCTTTTTTGTTTACATTACTGTAGCATGGGTGGCTAGTTGGGTAGTCTGAGGTGTCAAAAAGGTATAATTCATTTTTCATGTCTGCGTAGACATCCGGAGTATATACATTGTAAAATAGTGAGTCTGTGTCAGTCATGCAAAGCTTAACGTTTTTCCCGTACTTTGCAATTGCCCAATTATAATGAAAGTTATACATGATAAATTTTGAAATTTCTAAGACTGAGAACCCGACATAAATGGGTCTGTTTAAAAAGATTGTTTGTTTTTTCAAAGCCAATCCCGCGATATCTTTATTATATGTAAAAAATGTTTTAAGTCTGGGACTAGCTGTCCATTTAACCAATTTTTTTTCGTTAGTGACCAATTTAAAATCTATCCTAGATCTTACATTTTCCAAACTCTTTCCATATGTTGCATTATTCATTAGTTTGAAAAAGTCTTTTTCGAAATTGTTTTTAGCTTCTTTTCTTTTTTCTGTATTAAAGTTAATAAATGGGGCTAACCAGGCGGACTGTTTAAAACTAAGAACTCTGTGAATTTTAGTCAGTACAAGTCCCAATTGTAAGTATAGTTTTAGAGTCCTGTAGTGTACAACGTATTTTGTTTTGTCACACAGAGTAGTTAGTAGTTTTTCGGTCTTGGCGGGTTTATAGTCGAGTTCGTCAAGTAAGTCCTTACAGTATGGGGAAAGCATGTCGTCTGTCACTATTTTTCTTTCTGGGGCCAGTGGAAAGTCAGAATGTAAGTCATGTAAGTGGTCAGGGTAGTGTAAGTCAACTAAAATATATCCAGTGTCAGAGTCATCGGGTACTTTTGTAAAGTCAATGTCTTGAGGGTCGATCCACTTAAAGCCAGACTCTGGGAGTCTATCAGACATACTGATCCCGTACAAATTGTTACAGTCTAGGTAAAGGAGGTAGTTGGTTGGTTTTGTGTTGTCAAAGTGTAGTAAGTAAGGGTTGTTGGCCTGGGCGTGCCAATTGGGTATCATGGAGACACCGCCCCGGATCCCAGACTCAACAAAGAGGTGGTGGTCAATGTCTGTAAGTAGTTCGAGTTTTACGTCTGTCATTTTTAGCATGGAATTCCATGCAAGTCCGGGGGCAGAGTAGATGTTACACGGGTCAATACCGTAGTAAGTCATACTAGTCGTCCTAAAGTTTTCAAAAACGTCTGCCAGTAACAACACGTCAGTTAGTAGTAAGTACAAGTCATGGTATTGTTTCAAAGTTGTCATGTCAAAGGCGGACCATACGGTCTGTGCATGGGTATAGTCTTCGTCTGAAATAGGTGTTTGTGTCAAGTCATTGTAGAACGCCTCCTTGGGAGGAAGTTCAGTATCGTTGAATTTAGATTGATCGGTCATGTAAGAATAGGGAGACACCTTTGCGTAGTAGTAGTTCAGTATTGGTCATACACTGCCCTAAAATTTGGAATTTGGAAGCCCCGTCAGTAACTAAGTTGGACACGAGTGTGTCCAAAGAGGCGTTTAGGAACTGTAAAGAGTCCAAAAATCGTAGTGACCCAAGGGTGACTGAAATGTACCGTTCGCTAGTAGTAGCGATACATGACAGTTTTTCTTTTTTGAATTTACCTAACCCTTGGATCAAGTGGTGACAGTCATAACCTCTGAGGTTATGGAAAAAGACTGGAATATGATCGGGAACTTTATAATTTAAATTGCAAGAATTGTGGGCGGGTCCCAAGAACTCACCCCTTAAATGGTTATGGTTAGCCACTTTGTCTCCGTCTAAAGGTTTTTGACAAAGATGACAGGTGGTAGCATTTTGGAAAATAATTTTGTCTTGCGGAGTCATTTTAATCGGGATATTCTTTTTAATAATAGGTAAGAGTTCCTCAGACTCTGCAATCAAACAATTTAGAAAAGTGTCAACAACATCGGGGCCACTATAGACTTTGGGTTGTTTTATAAGTTTACCATTACTTTCAATAATTACGTAACAAAAACCAGAGGGGACGTGGTGGGCAGTGTTTGTAGTATGTGAAGTAGTAGGGTCATTAATTGTAGTAGAAATAGGAACAACAAAACTTTCAAAGTCACAGTATATGGTGAAGGGAACTTTGTGTGTTAGTGTGTAGTTTGTGAAGTACATGTATTTTTCGTCGTCAGATGGTAGTCTGGTCTTTTGTGCACCGTGTGGTGAACACAAAGGTAAGTGGTTAGTACGTTGCAGTTGGGAAGAGAATCTGTGTAGACAGTAGTCACAGTAGTATGAAGCTGGGTCGTGTTTAGTCAAGTGAGCTAGCAGTCGGGATAAGTTAGTGATCAGACAGTAGTGGGAGGTGGTGTCAGTAGTCAATAATAGTAAGTTGATGTGTTGAACTCTGAATTTTTCTTTTGTTATACGTAAAGGGTAGATTTCGTCTTTTTCAAATCCAAATACATTTACAGAGATAGCAGGGTTCAATTTTTCAAATTTATCGAGATCGGTAATTTTGACAGGATAGCTAATCCCAGACATATTTAATTCATTTTCACGTTTTTTGTAATAACTCACTCGCCTATTTTGGTCCGGGTACAAATGGGCAAGTACAGAGTACAGGAAACATTTTTCATCATCGTTTTTAATATTTATAATTCCATGCATAGAGTTTGAGATTTTTTTCGGGGTGGGTATATAGGAAGAGGCGTACAAGGGTTGATATTTTGCAATTAACAGGTCTAATCGTAAGACATTTTCAACTACCCACCCGCTACCTTGACTTACCCACTTAGCCACGCTTTCTAAAATTTTGTCTGTAGCCTCGGAATACTGCATATCTAGAGAATCGGAAGGTAACAAAGGACGGGTTTTGCCGTGAAAGAAGGGTGTTGTGGTGATTTCTTCGTTATTAACGTTTTTGGAAAATTTAATCTGGACCGTGATGTACCATTTAACTCCCCCGAGCCTGTTTAAGTGTTTGTTTATTTCGGACATGATTTTATTTTTATGGGCAGTGAGTACGTTAAGGAGATCAGGATCGGATGTATCGAATTGACGGGAAATGGTGACCAGGTTGTCGTTTATGGCGTAGGATTCCATCTTTTAAATAAAATTAAATAATATTCAAATCGGAAGAAAAACAAAGGGCACAAAATATTGATTATTACTTTTGAAATACCGTACAGAGAACAGTGTCCAAAGTATAATAATGTTAAAGTGTTTATGATGAGAATACTTAATGATATCGAGTGGGAGCAAAGTGAAAGCACGTCTGATCAGCGTGAGTGCAAGAGCAGAAGTGAGAAAGATTACTTGTGTTGTTCAGTGAAGTAGGGATGGATGCGCATGCGTCACCCGCGCACAGCTGATGCCGCTGGGTGCGCTGCGATCGTGTCACCCACATAGAGTATATGAAATATTTAATTTGTTATAGTGCGTGTATGAAATAATGCATTTGTTATAGTGTAAAGACAGCCATGTTTTTACATTTTATATAGTGTAACACAGTGTATTTCATATAGTATAACAGGGGAAAGGCCACCATCTTGGATGAGGGAATTTTGGATGAGGGAATTTTGGGGGTGTGAGTTGGCGCGGGAGGGAAAGACGCCATATTGGATCCAGTCGCCATCTTGAAAAAAGTTCATTTTATATAGTATAACAAGGGAATTTGGGGGGAAATGTGAGTATTTGGGGGGTAATGTGGGGGAAATGTGTGGGAAATGTGGGTAATGTGAGGGAAATGTGGGTAATGTGAGGGAAATGTGGGTAATGTGAGGGAAATGTGGGGGGAGGGGGTTGGTACCACTGCGCCGCCATCTTGGATCCGGTCACGTGACCGCCGCCATCTTGGAAAACCGGGAAAAAAGTGAGCCTCGCTCTGCCCAGAAATAACTACTTGTGTTTAAAATAAACAATGAAAAGAAACCTGCTCTCGTGCTAGTTAAGGTTTCATAAGGAGCACCTTAACGTATTAATTAATAAGTCAGAATGTTGTAAGAGTGAAGGAGAGTGTAATAAGCAACAAGTGAAAAGGAGGGGAAAGAAGTTCTGACTTATCACTATTTTCACAAGAGGAGTAGACTATCAGCTATCAATATATCTGTCAAGCTTTTTGTCTCAAATTTTAGCTGGAACTCATATAAGATTGTGCTGAATTATTTGACTAATTTAAATGTTACAAATCAATACATATTTTGAAATTATTCATAAATACCTTTTATCTTTGAATTGTTTTATTAATACAGACTTCCACACAAAAGGTAAATCGCCTAATATAATCCTTCAATGCAGCACAAGGGCAACAAGAGACAGTATAGTAAACAATGCTAGGAAACTAAAACCAAAGTTATCCACACTAGGCTTAGCCAATGGGGAAGCAGACAGATCTGTCTTCTTCAATGACCATTTGACTCCATACTTTTTAAATTAGTAGAACATGTTAGTAAAATAAAAATTAGTAAATGCTACAAATGTCTATGGTTAAATGTGAGCAGAATTATGATGAGAAAGAATAAATAAAGTAAAGCAATTAAAATAGTTAAGGAATCTGATTTTCATAATATACAATATCCTAGGCCTAGGTACAAAAATAGTTTTTATAGGATTAATAATATGACCTCATATTAAAAATGTATAAATATTGGTTTACTATGATTTTGGTGGAGTTATATAGACGTAAGCAGAAAGGAAATGTCAGTTATTGAAGTTAACGATCGAGAATAGTCGATAGTAATGCCTTCTATCAATATTTTCAACCTTCGGTTTATTAATAGTTCGATACTAATGTAATTTAGATTGGACTATATAAAAGCTAATGTTAGATTTACCGTATTTATTGTGTTCTTGTTTGGCAAATACCAAAATATTGTTATGTTTTCGACTATCTGTAATATATTCATTTTGTTAAGTTTTGTTCAATGTTAAATTTTATCTATGATTGTTAATGTTAAAAGTGTTTAAACTATGTTATTATTTATTTTATTTGAATTGTTAATATATTGTTGATAGTTGTATAAGAGTTCCATACAAGATTTTTATAATTCTTAATTCTTACATATGAGACGCCGACACAACGTTGTTGGTATTTTAAGGCGAATATGAATGATTATATGAGTGTAGGATGAGTGTGGATGCGTGTAGTCTGGTTACTACCTGAGTTCAACTGTTCCTCAGAAAGGGCAATTTATTAATAGCCCAACAGCCAGGGCAACTAAGGGACCTACAGCTTTACGTGGAATCCGAACCACGTAGTGCTGGTCTGATTTTCAGCTAATTGACAAGCCTAATACTCAAGTTATCTACCCCACACAACATCCGCACAATGACTACCACCCCAGACTTCTCTAGTAGTGTCCACGCCGATAGCAACTATTGAGCGGACACCATGTCGGTATTAAGAGGACCGAGCATCCAACCTATCGCCTACAATCTCCCAAACACTTTGTCCCCAAGTAGCTGGCTTACAGCACTGCGCCACCAGTGCCGACAATATATTTAATTATTGTACGCATAAGTTTGTTATTTTAGGATTGACATTACAGAATATTTTTTATACTCTGTATTGTTGAGAATGTTCCTAAAAATTAGAGATGGTAGCTGCTAATCACAAAATAACGTGTCCATAGTGAGCATGTACAAACTAATTAGCATGAGATCAGGTTTATTTCCATTGTTTATTTTAAACGCACGTTAGGAATTCCAAGGTATTTTCCGACAACCCTCACTATCTCAAGAACATTCTTTATAATTATACTGGTTCATTTCTTAGTCTTCATTGTATCATCCTTACAATATACATTCAAATAGACAACTTTTCCACTCTCTCTTTTTAAACAAACAAAAATCCCCAAAAATACTGAATTATTGTTAAACTTTCATTTACTCATATGTGCTCGTATATTGAGTAAGATCATTGTATTTTGTTTTTGATTATATTAATTAATTAATTCTATATATTGTTATAATTTAAAAATTAAATTTTTAAATAATGTACATCAATCAGTTTTCCATCAATTAGCATAAAGCTAAATAGTTTACATGCACACTGCAAGAATGTGTATTTGCGCTTGCAAAATAAATTTAATTGAATATTTTATTTGTTTTGCAATTCCTGCAGTATTTTAGGTCAAAATATTTGGAATTAAAGTATTCATGATGTTTCAAAACTTCATTACCCCTTTCAAATTTAATATTATTCTTATGAAACTTAACTCAAAATTCTAGAAGCTACTTACCTCTAAACATTGATTCGCTGTCTGTTTCTTTTTTATCAAAGTATTCAAAAATTAGGGTTTTATTGGGGTTTCTGAACACTACACACTTTATGTCAATTAGGCTAAACCCCGCAATGCAAGTTTTATAATCTTGATCATATCCGCATCGACAAGAAGGAGTCGTAGTGCAATTGGCTCCTTGCAAATAAGGAGTATAAATATGTAAACTTGCTTTTACTGGAGAATCTGGAACTGAAAAACAGAAGTAGATATGATTAAAATAAAAATATGATAACAAAACTGTATTATTGTATTATTACTTTCATAATACAATGATTATGAAAGTAATAAAAAATCTGGCGATATTGTAAATATTTTAACCAGCATCTTCATGCATTGTATACGGGGTGTCAATTAAGTCCCAGGATGGCTTGATATTATTTAACCATTACCAATTGTGCTAAAAATTCACATGTTGTTAATGGACATCAGAAACTATTTTAATACATATTCTGTGACCACTACATATCCAAGGGGACAGTCCACAAGGAGTCGGAAGAAAAGTTTAAATAGGAGCACTGGTCGAGTTACAGATCAAATTAAAGGTAATTATCAGTACAATACCGCTAAACCGACCACGTAAAATGGTTGACTCTAGCCAAAAGGCAGGTGATAGAAGTTTAAATAGGAGCATTGGTCGAGTTACAGATCAAATTAAAGGTAATTATCAGTACAATACCGCTAAACCGACCACCTAAAACGGTTGACTCTAGCCAAAAGGCAGGTGATAGAAGTTTAAATAGGAGCATTGGTCGAGTTACAGATCAAATTAAAGGTAATTATCAGTACAATACCGCTAAACCGACCACCTAAAACGGTTGACTCTAGCCAAAAGGCAGGTGATAGAAGTTTAAATAGGAGCATTGGTCGAGTTACAGATCAAATTAAAGGTAATTATCAGTACAATACCGCTAAACCGACCACCTAAAACGGTTGACTCTAGCCAAAAGGCAGGTGATAGAAGTTTAAATAGGAGCATTGGTCGAGTTACAGATCAAATTAAAGGTAATTATCAGTACAATACCGCTAAACCGACCACCTAAAACGGTTGACTCTAGCCAAAAGGCAGGTGATAGAAGTTTCAAAGCATTGCTAACAACTTTTTAGGGAACAATATTGAAAGTTGTTATATGGTTTTAGTGCATTGTTTTTAGATTTGGAGTGACAAATGTGAAGGTTTTTCAATCATTTAAGCTTACTCAAATGTTGTAAACATGATTTTTAAACCCCTATCAAGGAAGAGACATAATTTTAAACGGCAGGAAAATACCTGTCTGCATAGTTGAATGAATCACCTAAAGTGAAAATAGTGGACTCTTTGATTAGCGGATAGTGGACTTTAACCCTAATGATAGATAACAACTTTTCTTACTGTGATAGTCACGTAGGTAACAGCAGCAAACTAATACAGTATTATTTCATATTGTGCATTATTTCTGTAGTTATAGTGATGTCACTGTCAGAGTACGAACATATAACAAGCCTGATGTTACGTGGGTGGGGTGATTGACAACGATTATATGAAGAGGAAAAAACTTATTCAATGATAATTTTTCTGATAGGAATACTTCCAAATCCACAGTTGAAAGAATGATTAAGAGGTTTATAAATGTTGGAAGAGTTGAGGATGTACAAAAACGTGGGAAACCAAAAACTGTTACAAATGATAACACTTTGTTATAAGTACTCCAAAGTTTTATTGAAAGTCCCCATAACAACACAGAGCTGTTGGAGAAACTCATGAGATGCTGCATGAATCAATCCGTAATATGACTCCTGTTCAGTTCAGGCAGCCATACTGTCGACATATGTGTTTTCGTTGCTCCCATAGATATTGTAGAGTAGATAACTTGTGCCAAATATTTGCATTTATTCATTATTAGCAGTACTTTCTAACATTAAACATTGAATAGTTAAGTAATTATGTCTGCAATCTGTGGCGTTTGTAATAGTTTATATGATAATGATGGAAGTGAGATTAAGTGTACTTGTGACTGTGAGGCAGTGTTCCATATAGAGTGATTTAGAGGGAAAGAAAACAAGATCATTTAAAGGCTGGAAATTTAAATCCTGCAGAAACCCTAAATCAAACCCAGTGAGAGTGTAAGTACACCTAGTGACTTAGGCCTAATTAAAGTTTTCAAAGTCAAGGTTGTGGAAGATTCTAGAAGCCAGATGGAAAGCTCAGTTGGAAATATTTAGAAAGGAATTAAGTGAGATAAGTAATTTAATCCAGTTTATTCAGGTGAGTACAGAGATACTACTCTGGTGTTAGTGAACTTGTCTTCTAAGGTAAGTTTGCTGATGTCCTATATCTTCAATATAACAAAAAACCTTATATAATATAAAAAAACCTTACTTGCGTACGTCTATATAATCTAAAGAATAATTCAACGGTATTAGAGTGTTAAATTAATCATATAACTCCATGTCTTAAACAAGTACACCATTATTGGTTTATTAGTGTACTTGGGTCTGTGAAACATTGCTTATAGTTATCACCTAGGGTATATAATCATGGTCATTACTATTGTATATAAATTTGCATAGCATACATGCAAATTCTGACAAGGAATTATAAATGTATTTTTCTTGATAGAGCTTTTCCTAATTTCCGAAAATTAAAGAAATTAACCCACCCACCCATACACATACGGTGGTATTGATCAACCCACCCATGCATGTACAGTGGAATTGACCAACTAACCCATGCACGTGATGTGGTATTGACCCACCCACCCACCTATACACGTACGTTGGTATTGACCAACCCACACATGCATGTACAGTGGAATTGACTTGAAAATGGAAGGGCTACAGCTAATCTTCTGAAAACTGAAAGTCTATGATCTGAAAGTCTGAAAACTGAAAGTCTTCTGAAAAAGTCTATGATCTAAAAGGAAGGATATGCTCTAGCAATATACTAGAAAGAATAATGTGGAGATAAGCGGCATCCCTGGGATAGTGAATGAGAGTGTCATACAGTAAATAAAGGGTGTAGGAGCTGCAGTTGGGGTAGATGTGAATGAGAATCAGATTAACGCAAGAATATAACAAAGAATGCCCAGCCTCACTGATTGTGCAGTTCCAGAAAAGGCACAGAAGGACATGCTCATGGTAAAGTACAGGGAGGCCAAAAATTTGACTGCTAAGCAGGGGTGTAGTGCTAAATTTACCAATGCCAGAGCATATGAAGGTAATCATTTACAGGGGTCCGAAGGTACGGAACCCCCTCATCCCTCATTGGCACATTGGAAGGGAAACCAGCCACCCGGAAGATGTTTTTAAACTCAAGGCCTTGGAAAATGGGGGGTTTCCGCTTTTAAAGCATAAAAAATACCATGAGAGACTGAGAATGATAAGCCAAATATTAAATCGTCTCTAGTCTGAAACATAATCTTGAATTATACATGTAAAAGTAAATGTCACTTTCACATACCACATGGTATAGTTTGAGGGTGAGTTTTTTAACCTTAGAATACACACTGGCTAGTTGGCTTCATCATCCATACTGCATAAATATTATTTTCCATGTAAAATATGCCATACAAATGTTATCTTGACATCACATATTTATCTCGACTCAGATATTTTATATGAATATAAGGAGTACATCTTCACGCAACATATAATAATCATACACAATACCCAAAAAGAAAAGGTGAAAATGTTATAGACGATTCAGATTAACCAAACATTTATTATTACTAACATATTTGGCAATTAGTTAATCAGTGTAATAGAAACACATTAGTATCACAAAAGTAAAAGAACAATGAAGAATTAATTGGTGTGAGCTGGGTTTTTACAAATTACAGTTTACACTACATCTAGACATTGTTCTGCTCCATTCTTTCTTGGGTTGTTGAGCTACACAGGTTTTAGTGTTTTCGCAGACCGATGATGGGATCTCAGCCACGATGTCACATATGGGTCTGGATTCCAGATATGTACGTTCATGTATTTTGTTAAAAAGAAGTGATGCTACATGGCTGATCAAAAGAGGTGTTATGATTGGAGTTATGATCAAATTCATTAGGTTATAACCACATTCCCACTCTGCTGAACTTCATGGAATCAACTTAGAGCAGTTAACAACTTTGCTTAGTGGTGCAGGCATATATCGAATGTTATCATCAGTGAAATCTCAGAAGGCGTTTTTCACCTTTAAGGAATTAAGCCTAAACCTTTGACACAATGTTTCAAGTTCTAATTCACCATAACCAACAGGTAAATCTGAAGGCCAGTTGTTTGGTTCTAGAACCTTCAACTGATCTAACAGTGTCTCGTAATTGTCTCTTTCACTTTCACCTTCACACAATTTTGAGGTCTTGTGGCTGAAAACGGTAGCAAATAATCTCATTGTCATATTACGTATTACACTTGACAGGAGCTGTTGAAAGTGTGTCCCATGGTGTCCCAGAAATAAAGTGCAAACTTCGAGAAATGGTTATATAGCTCAAAATAAAGAGAAAATCAAGAATAATAATGAAGAGTTGATGAAATAATTCATATTTCGTTTACATCGAGGCTGTGTTGGACGCGTAAGGTAAAATATAGACCAGATATTATTTGGCCCAAGCGTAAAATAATCTCAACAATAATAGATCAACGATATTTCCAGATAAGAAATGTTTCTCCAGTAAGAAATAAGATTAGTTAGTTGACTTTTAGGACTGTTCGTTTATGTTCATTATCGTCATCTTAACCGATTTAACAGTGCCTGTTGTAGTTTAGCCACCAGTTTATTTTTATTACAGTAATTTAGTTTTAGTACTATTACAAGTTTTGTTATTTAGATGTGACAATAATGTTATTGGATTCAGTATATATATAATTATAATATTTAGGACCTTTCAAACATAGTTCATAGTCTACTATTAATTGACAAGAAGGCCTTGTGTTTGCAATGGAAGAGGTCAAATCTGAGCCAAAGAGAGAGAAAATGAATGTAAAGTGCGTGTATGGTATCACCGCTGCCTTGTTGACAATCTAGTTCTAAAAACTACTGAAACTTTTTTCCTAGTTCACAAATAATTTATTTAATACGAGAGTACGATAAATATATTAGTGACACTTAAATGACACAATTAATTTATCTTTAAAGAAATATTGTCTAGTGTTTGTCGTTAACGAGTTTGCAAGGGTTTACAAAAAAAATAATTTCAGATTAACTTGTTTGAATTATTAAATAATGAGTATTATTGTCATACATTTTTACAAAATCACCAATAAGATACACTTTTTACTAGGCCTTTTGCCAGCAAAGCTGGCATCATCAGGCAACACAAATTTACTTTTGGTTATATACAAAACAAGATAATAATGAATTTGAAAAACATATGTAAACAATTAAAAGAATATAAGAATAGATATATGGTACATTATTAATAATATATATATATATATATATATATATATATATATATTAGAGTGTATAATTTTTTTATAAAATGTCATGATAGTAAACGAGAATTTTGAATAGGCCCACTTTCATTATTCATTAAAGATGAATCACTTTTGTTAATAAAATAGGTTTCCTAGGCATTTAAATGTTTTGAAGATGAAACGGATTTTATTATGTTTGAAAGTGGGCCTAATCAAATTTCTCGTTTATTATCATCACATTTTATAAAAAATTATACACTCTAATATGTATATTATTAATAATTTACCATACATTTATTCTTTTAATAATTTATTCATTTATTCCATACCATACAATAATCTTTTAATTATTTACATACGTTTGTCAAATTAATTATTGTCTCGTTTTATTTATAACTAAAAATAAATTTGTGTTGCCTGATGATGCCAGCTTTGCTGGCAAAAGGCCTAGTGAAGTGTTTTTTGTTGATGATTTTGTAAAAATTAATAACAAAACGAAGAATACCAATATCAACTCCATCTGAAATTAACAATGAGTTGTATACCAAACTAATCACAATGAATCAAACTGTCATCCATCCATAAGACATTATTTTGTTATTCTCACTACAGTGACAGGTTAAAGACGACTCACGTGCAATTTCACTCATAAAAACATGCTCTTAAACAAAAATATCACAGTAAAAAGAAAATTAGCTTAAGGAAAGTCTCCAGCTTATTCTTTTCTTAAAGAATATAACATGGTGGGCACCATACTGTAGAATTAGTTTGAAAATTGTTGCTTACTTATTTTAAGTTTGAAAGCATACTAAACCTCAAAGTTTTATCATTTCAGACCAGTGATGCATACCAAAGTAACTGTGGTCGTTCTGCCGATACCAAAGTTACTTTATTCGGACTATAAGCAAATGCACTTTTGTGATTACTACTTTCACAGTGATGTTGTTTTGTTTATCTGCTACTTTTTGTGGATCACTATTACTCACTGCCTGAATCAGTCATAACTAGTGGTGTCGCACCACTCACCCCTCATAACCAGTGGCGGAGCGTCACTCCGCTCCGCCACCACTACACCCCTGCTGCTGAAAAGATTAACCTTGTCTTCCCTGATCAGCGAATCTATGTGAATGACCACCTTTCACCGAAAATAAGAAGTTTCTGTCAAAGCTGAAGCAGAAATGCAGAGACATAGGCTACACCTATTCTTGGTTCAGAGATGGCAAGTTCTTTGTTAGAAACAAGATATATATGTCCTAGTCAATACTTTAGAGGACTTAGACAAGTTGAAGTAGGCCTAGTTATAAGTACAGTTAATCTAAATGTAAGTAATGTTTACTTATATATTTGTTCTGTGTATACTAATAAATTCTAAAGTGTCAATTAATAATTAAATTAGGACATGTTAAGTGTATTGTTAAATTGTCAATGTAGGATGGGTTATGACAGATAAAAACATATCTTCCACTAAATATTCTCTTAAGGAATTTTACCTTCATGATTTGAATTTTAAATTTGTCAGTTTGATATACACATATTAAAAGTTTAAGAAAGAATTTTAACACCTTTTTGTCTGCAATTTATCCTGTCATTGACATGTTAAACATAATTTTATTTAGTGAAATTTGTATTGAAGATGATGAGATTGAGCTTTATAAAATACCAGAATGTCAAGTTTTTTTCTTGCTGTAATGATAATTCAAGATTAGGAGGAGCTGTTTGTCATATAAGAAATAATATTGTAGCAATTAGAATTCAAACTAATATGTTAACTTCTGATTCAATATGTATTGAAATAAGAAATATAGACTTTTATGTTAATTTGTTATGTATTTATAGGCTACATACCTGGAAATATATATTTAAATAATCTAAAATCACAAGTATAATCCACTCATGGGTACAAAATATGCGCCACTCTGCTTGTAGAACTCCTGAACACAGCTGTTCCCTCTTGAAGTTTATGAAATGAGATTGAGTTATATAATAAAGTTCAAATATAAAAAAAATGAACAACATTTGTGTTGATTTGTTACTGAAGCATGAGCTAATTTATGAACTAAGAGTTAGAGGCATTGCTGTAACGGAAAATGAAACAGTTTATCGCTTAAGAAGATCATTAAGAAAATGTTTAACGGATAATGAGTCAATAAATGTGCCAAATTTAAGTAGTTACATAAAACCGGCTGAGGAAGTAACTTTAATTAGTGATAAATTAAAAGAGTATGTAGATAGCGTAAGTAATTTAAAAGATAGTTGTAAGCCCCTTGATTTTGTCAGATTATGTACTAAGATTGAACATTATGGAAATAGACTAAGTAATTTGCAACGGTATAAGTTAACCGATAATCTCTCTCAGACTTGTATAGAACTTGGTAATCAATTAAAGTCAATAAAAGAAAGACTAATCCAAGTAAACATGAATCCAGATGTATTAAATAAAACTATTAGGGAAATAAGTCAATCAAACATTGAAGAAGAACAGTTAGAGGATAGTTTTAATGAAAACCAAGCGTTATCTGAATCTACCAAAGCTGACTTAGGGCAAGTTGATGTTGTAAATATAGAAAGTAATCCTGTAACAACACAGATCAAAGGGGAGTGTGCTAGCCTAGATATAAGTTTGTATCAAAAGTTGTCAAATCCAATTGAGTCAGTTTTAAGAAATATAAAAACTTGTAATGGTCTGGTAATTAATGAATTAATCAATTTTATAAGCACAACGATTAAAATAAAGAAAGAGTCAGAACTATCGGATAGGAGGTTATTAGATCTATTGTTACATAGAACGAGTGAACCTTTGTAAAGTAAAATGCTAGACTTAAGAAAAGAAAGTTTAAATGTTGTTCAAACAAACATAATTAATTATTTTATACCTTTGAATGTAAGAGAGCAATTGATAAGAGATCATGTAAATAGACCGCAAAAGGTAAATGAACCTTTATCAATGTACATAGAAAATGTTAAACTACATGCAGAAATATTTTGTTGTGCTTATTCAGAAACTGAGCTTTTGAATATCATATGTATGGGGTTAGAACCCAGTGTAAGAGCAAACCTAGTATTTACCAGTAAACCTAATACATTTAAGGAGTTGTATGAAGTTGTAATCTACCATAATAATGTAGCATACACAAATTATTGTCGTAGCAATAATGAAGACAGTAAAGTACAATACAGGTTAATATCTGGGGAACGTCAAAATAGTGTAAGACCGTCCCGTAATAATAGCCACAGTGTAAAAAGATGTTATAACTGTAACACTTTGGGACACATTGCAAAATTCTGTAAAAATGTTAAAGTGACAAAAAACGTATAAGCAGGGAAGGGCTTATGAGTTGTGTAAATAATGTGCATTTAAGAAAAAATAAACAAATGAGTCTTTCCCTTAATAAAATTAAGCCTAATTTGTACAATAACAGTTTTCAAAGAGAAAAATATACTCGTAAGGAAAAATTGAAAGCAAAAAGACAACAAAGTAGAATTATTAAGAAATTAGCTAAGCTTAAGGCTAAATTTATCAATGTAAACATCAATAGTGAAGTAGATAATGTACCACTAATAGATGTTAATCTATCTAATGATCTAGTAATACCATCATTGTTAGATACTGGTTCCAGTATTAATGCCATAAGTAAAGAGATGTTAAATCAAGTTTTAAAACTTAAGTTAGTATAACAAATTAACAGTAATAAACTAGCTTGTTATGCAGCCAATAGTTCAAAAATATATGTTACTCGTTGTTGTGTAATTAAAGTGAGAATACAAAGATTTACTTGGAATGTGAAATTTTATATAATTCCAAAGCTGGAATTTCCATTGTTATTGGGTAGTTGTTTCATGAAGAAAACCCAATTAAGTTTAAATTTAACAAAAAACCAGTTTTACTTTAATTTTAACCCTCAGATAAAATGAAAATTAAGTAATAGACAACATAATGGCCATGTTAGTTTAAATACGATAAAACAAGAAAATTTAGACATAGGTTGTCTAGATATGAAAGAACAAGTTGTGAACTTAGTCAATAAGTACCCAAATGTCTTTACCGATAAGATAGGGAAGGCTTTAAACATTAAGTTTAAGTTAAAGCTAAAAGATAATGATATTGTTAACCTAAGACCTTATCCATTGTCACCACCTAAGCTAAAGAAAATTAAAGAAATTATTGATGATTTGTTAAAGCAAAATATTATAAGGCCATCTCTTAGTGCATATAGCTCATCAAGTTTTCTAGTTAAGAAACCTAATTCTAACAAAAGTAGGTTGGTTATTAATTATGCAAAATTAGATGCAAAAATAGAACGTGTTAATCACCCTCTAGGAAATATAGATGATTGTTATCTCCATCTTAAGGATGCTAAAATATTTAGTGTTTTGGATTTGTCACAGTCATTTATGCAAGTAGGTTTAACTAAAGATTGTAAGCATTTAACTGCATTTTCCACACCTTATTCATTGTATGAATTCAATTCAGTACCCTTTGGTCTCCATGTTGGATCAAGTGTGTTAAGTGGTTATTTAGATAACATATTTAGAGATATTAAATTGGATTATATGACGTCATTTGTAGATGATATATTAATTTATTCTAAAACCAAGGAAGAACATGTTAAGCATCTAGATGAAGTAATTAGTAGGCTTAGTAGGAATAACCTAACTGTAAATCCTAGCAAGGTAAAGCTATTTCATTCAGAGCTGTCATACTTAGGACATAAGTCATAATGAGCTAAAAATAGATGAAGAGCGCACCCTCGCTATTAGGAATTTTAGAGAGCCCCAAAATGTAAAGGAAATAGGTACTTTCATAGGAATGGTTTCATTCTTTTCAAAATTTATTAAAAATTATGCGAATCTAACAAGTCCACTTAACGAACTCCGTAAGAAGCGTGCAAAGTTTGTGTGGTCAGATCAGTGTAAAACCAATTTTTATAAGCTATAAGAGGCAATTACTAAACCACCTGTTTTGGCCATACCTGATTTCAACAAGGACTTCTATTTGATGACTGATGCTTCTGAGGTTGCTTGCGGCTCAGTACTTTTGCAATGTACAGACGCTGATAATAAATTACCTATAGCCTATTTTAGTAAAAAGTTTACTGATAGTGAACGTAGTCTAAGTACTTACGAGAAAGAAGCCCTGGCAGTAGTCTTAAGTATTAAGAAGTTTTACGCCTTTTTAGAAGTTAGACCATATTATCTAATCACTGACAACCATGCACTTTCATGGGTGTTAACACATTTTCGTAAGTTAGGCAAGATTGGACGATGGGCAGAATATATAATAGGCTTACCTTTTAAAGTAATGCATGTCAGATCAACCCAAAATCCTGTAGCTGATTGCCTTTCTAGAATTGTAAATGAAGAAATCCCAGACATAAAAGTAGTGGATGTTGAACCACATGAATTTGAAGTAGTTATAAATAAAGATAAACCCAGTAAGAAATTTAGATGTGTTAATTCAAAAGGATTAGATGTAATAAATGTGATTAATGAGTTTCCACTAGCATATGTACAATTTTCAGTGCATCAGTTACAAGACCCCAATTGTCTGGAAATAATAAATAGTGTCAAAAATAATACTAATAAGGATAACTTTTCAATTAGAAAAGATGTGTTAATGTACAAGAAAAATGCTAATAGTAAAAATAAGATCTATTTGCCCCAGCATTTAATTGATATGATATTCAAGTATTATCATAGTAGTGTTTATGGCGGTCATTTAGGACAAAGTAGAACTATTGCAAGAATATTGGAACATTTTTATCATCCTAAACTAATTAAGGAAATAACAGCTAGAGTAAAATCCTGCGAGATTTGTAAAAAATCCAAGCCAGCACAAAGAAAATATTATGGTGAACTTGTATCTGGATATAGCACTTGTCCTTTAGATAAATTGTATGTTGATACAGCTGGTCCCCTCACGAGGTCTAGTTTAGGAAATCAACATGTATTAATAGTTTTAGATGATTGTACTAAGTTTGTTCAAACAAACTTAAAAAAATTAAAAAAAATGGTTAATACCGATTAGAGATATAAAGGCAACTACTGTAATTAAGAAATTAGATGACATAATTTTTAGTTCTTTTGGAACATGTAAAAATCTGGTGTCTGACAACGGTAGCTGTTTTAAAAGTATTGAATTTAAGAATTTTATGTTCAAACATGCTATAAATCATTATAAAATTATCCCCTATCAAGCTTCAGCTAATAAAGCAGAAAGACACATATTAAATCTTAAGAACCAATTAAGAGCCTTCTATCATGACGACCAAGTTAGCTGGGATAAAGACATCAAATTTTTACAATTATGTTTAAATACTGCAATAAATGAAAGTACTAAACATTCAGGATTTCAATTGATGTTTAAGCGCCCACCGAATCATGCATTAAGTAATCTGTGGAATCTTAATGACCTAGTAAATAATATTTTAAGTGAGGAGGAAGTAAAAAATGTATTAAGTGAAGCTATAAAAAACTGTAAAAAGGCCACAGTATAATCCACTCATAGGTACAATATATATATATATATATATATATATATATATATATATATATATATATATATATATATATATATATATATAAAATATGAAATCTCAGGCTGAAAAGTCAAAAAAAAACTTACTTGATGCTTCAAAAAAGTAACCTTGTCCATCCATCAAAGACAGCCGTTCAACCACAAACATTTCTGAGCTTGTTCCTTCTGCCCTTATAGCATCAGCGGTTTGAGGCTGACCACCTTCAAGCCAATATACCCAAGTTATATTTAAGTTGTCCATATCACCTACATCTTGCCCTTCTATTTCTGCCAAAATTTTTATCTCTTGTCTAGGGTTAGCTTCACCATTTATACACGATAAACATCTGAAAAACAAAAACTAAAATACTTCCCATTTGAAATAAACTAAATGTAGTTAAGTTAGTGTTTCTTATAGATGTTGGTAAAAACAGAATTTGAAAATGTTAATTTAATACTAATATTAATAATGCACGATTAAGATGAAGAAACATTTTAAATATTTTAATATCTTGGATAGCATGACGAATCTACTTTTTTATTATCATTAAGATGGTGATTATCAAGAGTTGAGAATGGCTGTAATGTGTGTGGAAGAGATTTTTATTTAAAAAAAAGAGTGAATATGACATAGGACTCTCTGTTACTAAGGTTGATTACTTATAAAGGGGCATTTATTAATAAACACAATTTTATTTACTTTTATCATACAATTTTACTATAGTTTATTTAGTTTAAAAGACTGATTTTGAATCATGAACATTCTTAATCACATAAATCTAATCTACACAACAGAATAATTTTTAGTTCTACATCAGTGAATTAAACATCTCATTGCTTGCCTGTTAGTCATAGTCATAGTCAAAAATCTTTATTCATATTATGCACAGGGTGTACAATGAATAGTGTCATAGTTGTTCATATGTACAGTATATAACACAATATACAATATATTTTTAAACCTGAGATCTTTTTCATCTTTAATATTTTTTGGAATGGATTTCAAAAATATGTTACCAATGTATGTAGGTTTCTTTTCCAAGAATTTTAATCTGTGGTCTTGGAAAAACTCATTCCTTCCTCTGGTACCGTAGGCGTGAGTGGGCAATCTACTATTGAGGTTCGAGTTTTGGAATTTTGCGGTGAGAATGGTTTCAAAAATATATTGACTGTATACCGTAAAGATTTTTAGATTTTTAAAGTGATCCTTCACCGACTCGTCAATTTTAAGTTTTAACATAATACGTATAGCTTTTTTTTGTTGTTTTAAAATACTTTCTAAATTTTTTTTTTTTTTTTTTTTGTTGACCCATAAAGTGCAATACAGAATGAAATGTGAGAATGAACATGAGCAAAATAAATATTTTTTAATGTATTTAAATTGCAAATATAACTCATTCTTCTTAACGCATAGATTCCAGAATTTAATTTACTTAACAGTCTATGTATATGTTCATCCCAATTTAAATGTTTATCTATAGTTAATCCTAGAAAATTTACAGTATTTTTCATTTCAATGTAATTTGATTCATAAGTTACTGTAAGCTCATTCGGTCTCCTGCTTTTTGCAGTTTTAAAATTCATCATATTTGTTTTATTAGTGTTTAAGACTAAATTGTGTAATTTAAGAAAAGATCCGATGTTTTTTATTTCGCTACTGGCACAAATTTCAGTTTACTCTAGGGTCTTTGTTGATACCACCAGATTTGCATCATCGGCATATAAACAGAGGTTACTTTTTGTTTTATGCAATAGTGTGTTACCCATACCCACCAAGTAACAGAGGAAGAGAAGGGGCCCTAAAATAGACCCTTGGGGTACAACAAATTTTAAATTTTGAATCTGCGATGAGGTTTTGATAATTTTATTGAATTTTGACAAAAAAGTTATTTCTACATATTGTGGTCTGTCAGAGATATAGGGTCGGAACCAATTAAGGGCGTTTTCTGCCACTCCAAGAAATTGTAACTTTTCTATTAGCCTATCATGTTTAACACTATCAAACGCTTTAGATATATCCATAAATAAGCCAATTGTATGGTTTCCTTTGTCAACTGAATCAATAATCGATTCGACAAATGATATAGCAGCACTCGTTACTGACCTCCCTGATCTAAAACCATGCTGCTCTTTATCCAGTAAATTATATTGTTCTAAGAATTCTAAAAATTGTGAATACACTACTTTTTCATAAATTTTTTAAATAACAGGTAATACAGATACTGGTCGATAGTTGAGAATATTATTTTTATCATCTTTTTTGTGTATGGGTATTATTTTTGCTAGTTTTAGTTGAACTGGAAATACACTTGAAACAAAAGAAGAATTTATTAAATGGCATAAAATTGAACTAAGATTAGTTTTCACAGCCTTAATTACTGAGGCTGGAACTTCATCTTTACCACTGGAGTTTTTATTTTTTAATGATTCTATAATTCTTTCCACCTCTCTTTTGTCTATAGCTCTTAAATAAAATTTTGGCTTTATCAACTGGTCTCCATGAACATTTTCAACTAAGGAAAAATTTACATTTTGACTTATACCTACATCTTTTACAGCATTTATAAAATGATTGTTAAATACATTTGCTATTTTCTCAGGGTTTGTAATAATTTCTGTCCTCATTTTCAGAGCAATAGTTTTATATTTTTCCTTTTCTTTTTTTGCTCCAACTTCTGAGTTAATTAGCCCCCATACAGTTTTTTGGACATTACTTGAATTGTTAAATTTCTTTTGGAAATATTTTGATTTAGCTTGATTTATTTTATACTTATAGTCCTTCTTTGCCTGATTCAGTTTAATTTTCAAATCTCTACTTTTATATTTTCTATAATCATTGATTAGGTGAATAATGTTTCGTTTTTCTGATTTAAGTTCTTCTGTAATCCAATTACTAATTTTTTTCTTTTTTGTTATGAGAGTTTTAGGAAATGCCAGGTTAAAGTAGTAAGAGAACAAATTTTGAAAATTTTGTTCTCTTACTGTATATGTTACTGTAACACCCTGTATA
Organism: Stictocephala bisonia; assembly: GCA_035578905.1. Classification (NCBI taxonomy): domain Eukaryota; kingdom Metazoa; phylum Arthropoda; class Insecta; order Hemiptera; family Membracidae; genus Stictocephala; species Stictocephala bisonia. Next base: position 890,224 of record JAQJVL010000140.1, on the reverse strand, counting down.
TGTTAGCTTTATACTAATATATACAGGGTGATCAACTCAAGGTGGCCACAATTGGGATCTCAAATAGTACTAATTTTACATCAAACTTTAACCCTCCAGAGGGCGCACGTCTGTCTTTTAGACCGAAACTCACGATTTTCGTCATTACTGAAAAAAGAAAGCAAGCGGAGACTCACCCTCTCAGATACTTGTCAGGGAGGGGGTGAGCTACAAAATGGTGGTGGTCGGATGGAGTTAGTTCTTATCAGACCGGCACAGTAATAACAACAGCGGGAGTTCGGTCATTTCCACCGAAGCGCCCAACGACGTCTTTGTACGCGATCGGTCGTTTACACCGATGCGCCCTGTTGTGTTTGTGTTGATTTTAAATTTATAGCCATGGATCCTAATAAAGAAAGGAGAATTCAGGCTTTGTTAGAGAGTGTAGAAAAGGAAGAGCGACGATTGAATATTACTCTTGAAGATAATTTACGAGCAGCAAGAAGAGTTCTCTTTGAGGATGGTGTAGATGAAGACTTTTTGATATTGGAGGAGGAAAATGAAATCGATCACGTTACGCAAAGTGATCATAATACTGATAGTGAGTTTGAAGTTGATTGTGAAGATGAAAACATGTTTGTGGAAGATCATGAACATCAGGCAAGTTATTTATTATTTTCTATTCATATTAGGGTAAATAAATGAAATTGCTAGAAGTGGTAACAATAAATGCTTTAAACTGACCACACTTCATTTAATTCATTATTTTTTAATTACTGTATACTTTGCAACTACTGCATATTTATGAGATTGTAGTCTGTTTAGGGTGTATGTCAGTGTTGTAATTCTTAAAATTTAAAATATACATAGAGTAAAATAACTACAAAAACTTATGTGTAATTTCTTTTTTTTAGGTTTTTTTGGAATTGGAACAAGGAAATAACTCCTGTACACAGAGAGAAGAGGAATTATTAAATATAGATATTCCTGATTTAAATGCTGAACCTATAACAGACATTGTTTACAAAGAACCAGCTGTACCCAATGAATCACAGGTATACAATTGTATATTATAACGTATAATTATTTGTTAGAAAGATTTTCTTTTGAAAAATAACCTATTATTTTGTACATGCATAGCAAGAAGTACAGGACCACGAGAGCTCTAAGCGGAAAATAATCTTGTTTGAAATTAGCTGTCAATCAAGATAACGTTGAGATAGCTGTCACGGGAGCCCTCTTGATAACGTTTTGCTGTCAGCCTTTTTATAAATTACTAGCTGATTGCCCGTTCTTCGCATTGTTGTACACAATGTAATTTTACACCAGAGGTAATATATTACCAGTTCTGTGAATTCGTCCCAATCTAAAACATCCTATTCTTGGCGTTTACACAAACCATTCATTGGTAAAGAGCTTGTTATGGTGACACGTATTTGGGCATTGTGAAAAAATTAATAAAATTAATGAATTTTAGCTTTGAATTAAAATTACTCATAAACGAAGGAAGGTACGAAAAAGGGCAAAGAACCATTTTGTAGCACACATAATTTCCCGTACATACACACGCACACGCACCTACATACACACAGACCCCACTCCATGTTTATGTATTAGTAGTTTATACAGCCTGACTGCTTGATACGTATGTGTTCTACCTCTATTTAGGTTCAATTTCAGTGTATACAGTACAATAATTCCTTTTTCAAATTGCAGATGGAGGAAACAACTACAGCCATGGAGGTTGAAGAGCAAACACCTGCAGTTGATCTGCAAAATATCACTGACACCCCAGATGAAGTAGTTCCACAATATCAAGTAAATGAGAAAGCATATCATGCAGATATGGCAGCAACCAGAGGACGATGGCGAGGGGCTTGTGGAACAAGATCCAGAGGAAGAGTAACCCAAGGGAGAGGAGCTCAAGGAAGGGGTCTCCGAAGGAGAGTAGCTCAGGGTAGGGGAACTTGCCCCAGGGGAGCACGAGGCAGGAAAGGTAGTGCAAGAGGAGGAGGACGCCAAGTACAGGATAGTACAGTCAAAGAATACACCAATGATGGGATAAGATACTTGGGAAAAGACCAACTTACCGAGTGGGAAAAAAATCCAATTATAACAAGGGGGCGCACCCCTGCAAGAAATATTGTAATAAGACTACAAAAAAATATTGTACAAGGTCCAAAAGGGCAGGCTCGAGATGTGAAAACTCCAATAGATTCATTTTCGCTGTTCTTTCCAGATGAACTAATTGAACGTATAGTCGCTTACACTAATAAAGTCATTGAAGCAATCAAAGATAACTTTTCAAGAGAACGGGATGTATTACCCACAAATATAAACGAAATAAAGGCATTATTTGGCTTGTTGTATTTAGCTGGCTTACATAAATCATCACATGCCTGCGTAAATGGTCTTTGGAGTACGGATGGAACCGGAGTGGAAATGTTCAGATGTGTCATGAGTGAAAAGAGTTTTAAATTTTTACTGCAATGTTTGAGGTTTTATGACATTGATACTCACCCTCAAAGATTACAGTTTGACAAACTTGCGAAAATCCGAGATATCTTTGACTATTTTGTTGACAAGTGTCTCAAGATATATTCGCCCAGTGAGTATGTCACAGTCGACGAAATGCTAGATGCATTCCGCGGTAAATGCCCTTTTAGGCAATACATGCCCAAAAAACCGGCAAAATACGGCATCAAAATGTTTGCTCTATGCTGCGCTAGGACATTTTATACTGTAAAGTTGGAGGTTTACACAGGCAAGCAACCAGAAGGTCCATTTCAGCAAAGTAACAAAGTTATGGATATAGTAGATAGGACTGTAAAGCCAATAGTTGGTACAGGAAGAAATGTAACAGTAGACAATTGGTTCATGTCTGTTCCAATGGCCAACCATCTGAGAGATGATTATAAGCTGACAGTTGTTGGTACAATACGAAGTGACAAACCACAGTTACCATTGGTATTCAAAAGTTCTTCTGACCTACCAGTAAACAGTAGCATGTTTGCATTTCAGCCATCAACCACTGTTGTACTCTACAAACCAAATAAAAATAAAAATGTACTGCTGCTCTCAACCATGCATAACACAGATGCTATTGATCCTACCACAGGCAATGCTGCGAAGCCTGAGATTTTAACTTTTTATAATTTAACAAAGGGTGGGGTCGATGTAGTTGACAAGATGAAAAATGAATACATGAAAAAAAAATCCAGAATCAGTCAACGATGGCCTCTAACCATATTCTTTTCTTTGCTGAATATTGGTTCAATAAACGCGAATATTGTCTTGAACTCCAATATCGAGAAAAGAATGACCAGAAGAGTTTTTAAAAGACTTGTCCTGGTCTCTTTGTGTCAACTATGCTAAATCAAGAGCGGTACTTCAGCAGGTTACTAAAGGCGGCAAAGAAACCACCAAAAGAATCTTAAAAATGAGAGGTGAAGCACTGCCAAACGAACTACCAGCACCAAACGTTGAAGGGCTTTGTGGATTTTGCGATACCTACAAAAACCGTAAAAGCAAGACGTCATGTGCTCGCTGCTTGCATATATTTGCAGAGAACACACTAAGCCTATTTGTGTGGCTTGTGCTGGGAATGATGGAGAAGAAAGTGAAGATGATCAAGCCTAAGATCTGTGACAGTAGAATCTTTTTATCAAGAATCGTTTTATCTTTTTAGTTACATAACCTTATTTTGTATTTTTTTAGGGTAAGCTATGTTTTTATGTCAATAAACATTTCAGATACTATGTAATGTACTTATTTACCTTCATTTCCATCAAATCTCTGTTCTTTTTTAATAAAAAAGTTAATTCGGTCGAAAACACTGATGCGCCCATTCGTGTCTCTATAACCCATGCGCCCTCTGGAGGGTTAAATGGGGAACTTAACCTCATTTTTTATGTTCATTACAATCACGTAGTTCAATTTTTTTAATTCGGTCGCCATTTTCCAATATGGCGTCAACTTGGAAATTCCTTATGGAACCCCCTATTTTTTTATGATGGATTTAGGTTTTACTTGTGATTTTAAGAATTTTTTACTCTAGGTATTATTTTGATATACTTAACCGTTTCGCCGCTAGAAGCGCTGAAAGTTTCAGAAATCCTTATTTCAACGATTTATTGAAAAGGCATGTTCTGCCATTTACAAATAATAAAGCTTAACTCATAGTGCATTTGTTTTATTTAATTGAATGTTGAAAAGCTGTTGAAGTTTCACAAATACATATTTTCTTTAAAAAATATTTAAAAAACCTTGTTAACCCTGGAATGGTAAGCAGTCGTAAATGTTACGACTCACTTTAAATAATTTTCGATAATGACATCATTTATGCGTTGGCAACCCTGTCCGTCCAGGAGATCTCCTCCCTATGCCTGCCAAGGTCAGTGTCGTCTTGACAGCCGTCCCCTGCACATTGTTTGTGATATATTGAGGGTCAGTCGTAAGATATACGAGTGCTTACCAACAAAGTTACTTTATACGTGTTGTTTCAAATATTGTTTTACGTTTGTTTATGTGTTAAATATCGTTATTTTCAAGCTAATTTTGCGTTATTGTTTTGTGTAAATAGTTATAGATGTTGTACATGTGTAAATAGTTAATATTCTTTATGTGTAAGTGTGTAAATATTTGTAAATTTTGAAAATGGCTTTGAGGCCTTCTGAAATAGATCGAATTATTGACATTCCAAGTGATAGTGACTGTTCATTAGATAATGGATTAAGTGGTGGTAGTAAATTGGATAATGGCATATTGTCTTATTCAGGTTCAGATAGTTATGAACCATCAAGTACAGACTCTCCAGAAGAGGAGGATTACGAAAACCAATCTAAACGTAAGAGAGTTGCCACAGTAGGACGTAAGAAGAGTACAACGGAGCTTTTGCAGTCTATGGAGACTTCAAATTCTCAAGCCCATGTGTCAAATTCTCCATTACAGGGACCAGACAACTTGATGCAAGTTCCTGATTCATCCCACCGACCATGTTATATAAGGACCTTGTGACTCCCCATTTAGAAAGGAGACTCATGCTACCTACCATTCAGAGATCACTGAAATCTATGATCTCTGAAATCTTAAAAAAAGAGACTCTTCCAGATCATCCACCCATCAATAATACAAGAACAACTTGTAAAATATGTCCCACTAAGAAGAGGAGGATGACAACCAATCATTGCATTCACTGTCGTCAAGCTTACTGCAATGAGCACCTAGGAAATGTTTGCTGTAAATGCACTGATCATGACTAAAATTATGGCATTGAGATCTCAGACAATATAATAATGTTGGATATATAATATTTTTTTTCAATATCTCTCTACTATAGCTTTTTGATTTTTAAAGTTAATTGTTTTAAATATCATCTCAATTTAAGAAAAAAAATTTTTTCTTTTTAAGTCGTAAAAGTGTATGTTCTTATTTTTTCAATAATTTCATATTATTAAAATAAAAATTATTCAAAATGAGCATTGTAAAAGTGTTTTTCATTATAATAAATAGTTAAAACAATTTTTGTAGTTGTTTATTATTTGACTTCCTTACATAAAAATTTTTTTCAAAAACATCGTAAAATTTACGAATGCTTACCAATAGTGTGATTTTAAATAAGCTTACCATTCTAGGGTTAAAACAACAACTTTGTATTGTGTAAATATAAGTATAGTATAAGAAGTTATAATAAGTAATAAATGAATACAATATAAAACAATATCACATGATTGTGTTACTAGGCAATAAACAGCTGTTTCATTGTTGCAATTTAAACTTTTGTTTTAACTCATCTAACCTATTAATTGCTCTGTTACCGGAATCACAACTGTTAATAATTGTCGTATGTAGTAGTTTTTAATAATAAATAAATTAGTTACGTTTATTTGCGTTCACATGTACTTAAAATATTGTTGTATAGCTGTTTTATTATTAAATAAATAATACTGTTTTATTATGTAAATATGTATATTAGAGAGATAGGACATCAGCAAACTTACCTTAAAAGACAAGTTCACTAACATCAGAGTAGTAGTCACAAACACAAAGAAGACATAATCTCACAAATTTTCAACACCACAGGCATTTTCTTCAGGTGAGTAGAGGGAGAGAAAGAGCTCTCCTATCCTATCTCTCTAATATACTAATTCCTGGCCTAGTGCCCTTTAACCTAACCTAAAATTATGTAAATATGGAGTTTACTAACATCGAAAGTGGACATGTTGGAAGTTTATTTCAATAAAATAATTTCTGAAACATTCAGCACTTCTAGCGGGAAAACGGTTAAGCATATTAAAATAATACCAAGAGTAAATAAATCTAAAATCTAAATCTATCTTTCCAAATACGGGTTACTATATTAAGTCATTTCAATGTAGCCTACTAATTGGAAAATGGCGACCGAATTTTAAAATTTGAACTACGTGATTGTAATATTTTTGTATAAAATATGTATTTGTGAAACTTCAAGAGCATTTCTAAATTCAATTGAATAAAAATAATGCATTATAAGTTAAGCTTTATTATTTGTAAATGGCAGAACATGCCTTTTTAATACATTTTTTAAGTAAGGATTTCTGAAACTTCTAGCGCTCCTAGCTTTGAAATGGTTAAGTATATCAAAATAATACCTAGAGTACAAAATTCTTAGAATCACAAGTAAAACCTAAATCAATCATAAAAATAGGGGTTCCCATAAGAAATTCTAAAGTTGACTGCCATATTGGAAAATGGCAACCAAATTTTAAAAATTTAACTACGTCATTGTAACGAACATAAAAAATGAAGTTAAGTTCACCATTTAAAGTTTGCTGTAAAATTGGTTCTTTTTGAAATCCCAATTGTGGCCACCTTGAGTTGATCGCCCTGCATATCTTTAGGGTGTCTCTGAACTCTCTGAGGATACTTTTAGGAGACATAATATCATATTTAAAAATTCTAAATCATCTCCTGTACCAGTACAGCCGCCATTTTGTATTCTTTACAAATTATTTTTTATTTCTTATACTATTTAACCTCTAGAGTTCAAATTTGGTATACACATTAATAAAACCATTTTCTTACTGAAATAAAAAAATCAAAAACCTTATTTAATTATTTTTAAATTGGCGGCTCTTTGAAATTGTTGATCCTTACTAACTTTTGAAAGGTAAGGAATATAAAAAAATCACAAGAAAATTTTTCTTTTGCAAATTAAATTTGCAATCCAGAATCGGATGATAAACAATCGAGATTTGAGTATTTGTGTATTTAATCATTTACGCGTCCATGTGTACAGCCACTGTGCCATTCCGCGTGAGTAAACCACAACAATATATTACTGATCTATTCTGATTACTTTCATCCAAAACAAAAGTGATTTGTGATATTATTGTAAAAAAATGTCCCTAGCAGGCAACGAGAAAAAATTTGCAGACGGCTGTACGGGTACCGGAGGTGATTTGGAGTTTTTAAATATGATATTATGTCTTGTTTATGATCCATAATCAATACCTAAAAAGATCATGCGAGAGTTCAGGGACACCTTGTGTGTGTATATATATATATATAAAAGCCAAATACCACTGACTGACTGACTCACTCACTCATCACAAAATCTCAAAAACCACAAAACGGATTTACACAAAATTTTTAAAGGAAGTTAGCTTTGGTATCGAAGGGACCCACTAAGAAAGGATTTTTCAAAATTCCATTCTTAACAGCCCCTCAAAATTTCCTTTTTTCCCTAAAATTTCCATTGGGTTGATTTTAGTAAATTAATAATAACTGTTTTGTAAATAAATAAACATGTTTATTTTGTATATTTCACATTACCCTATTGATGCATTAAGAGTTTAATCTTCAGATGTTAAACAAAAACAAATGAAATAAACACTTTTGAAATAGGCTAAGTTTATACCATAAATAGTACTAATGAATAGGTAGCAACGCAAGTAGTGTGAGTGAAATACTGTAAATAAATTTAATATTGTGATTTTACATTATACAGATCCTTACTCTATAATATATAATATGTGAAGCCGTTTTTTGTAAACCCAACTCGTCCCTCATTTCTTGACCAATTTAAACGGTTGAGAGGTCAACAAATTTGCCCCTGTTCGTAGTTTTTGCAATAAAGTCTTACATTTTAAATATTTTTACCTTTAAGGGTATGGGAAGCCCTCAAAGTGCATTTTCCGGCCGCCATCAAAATTAAGAGGCCTATGAGAACTCTAATCATACCATTGCTTTCATTGTTTAATTTTGTGTTACTATATATGAATTTCAATATTTTATTATAAGTTCTAGTAATTCTTATCTTGTTTTCACCGTACATCCAATTTACATCGTTATTACTCAAAAACCTGTTCATGTAGCGCTTTTATATTCTAATATGTGGTTGATAGGAATGTTTTCTATAAGTTTTATAAATTTTATAATTTTAGATTATTACAAAAAAGTTCTTATCAATTACCTGAAACATTGTTTTATTGGCTTTTAGAGGTTGTAAAATTAATTATTTGGTATAGTTGTAGACCTTATGACATATGTAGTTACGATGCATCATTTTCATACGTGTAAATAAATGCAATGATCTTAAATCGATTTAAATGAATTTAAATAACTTTAAATTGATAAATTTAAATTGATTTAAATCAATATAAAACCACTGCATTTACTTACGCGTATGAAGAAGATGTTTCGTAACTATACATGTCAAGGATTACATTAAGACTAAATAATTAATTTTACGACCCCTAGAAGCCAAGAAAACCATGTTTCAGGTACTGTAATTAACTTCATTTCTTGAAAATCTAAAATTATAAAATTTTCAGGAAATATTCCTATCAACCATGTATTAAAATATAATAGCAATACATGAATGGGTTTTTGAGAAATAACGATGTAAAATTGGTGTCCGGTGCAAACTAGCTAAAATTCGGTTTTTTTTCCTACTAAGATAAGAATTATTAGAACGTATAATACAATTTTTAAATTCATAAGTCATTACACACAATTAAACAAGAAAAATAATGATATGATGGGAATTTTCATAGGTCTCTTAATTTTGTAGAAAACAACCTTAAAACTCAGGTGCACATAATTTCTGCGCCGACAGTAGACAGTTGTATTATCTTTTGAAAAAAGTCAAGTTTAAAACTGAACGTTCATAAATAAAGCTGTAAACATTTTTTAAATTAACGTCGGCCTTACAGAGAATCAAATCCATGTTAGAATTTATATTTTTTGCCTAGTGATAAGACTTTATATAGACATAGGTTTAGTTGGGTGATTATGCTGTAAACCTCCCACAAGAAAGAATAATGTATAAATGTATGAACTGCCTCAATGTAATTGGGTCTAGTAACCTGTATTGGAGCCAGGTGTAGCAGACTCTTGAATTTATTTATTGTCAATAAAATAACACATATTATTCTATTCTATATTGTTTTATTTGACCTATGAAAATACATATAGTTATGCTAGAAAACACATGGATAATTTTGTACTCACTTCAAATTCAATGTGATATCTATAGTACCAACATTGAGCAGTTGATAAGCAAATTCATCTTCAAATTCTTTCTTTTGAAGTAATAATGTTACATTGATTTGTGATCCATTTTTCAAAAGTTCTGTTGGCAGAATGATTGCATCGTTGGTTCCTAAACATCACAAAATCATCATTTTAATAATATCATGTTCAATGCAATCTTTGTAAATTTGTACAGGTGTCCTTTGAAAAAAATGATAATAATAATCCAATGTTTATAACTATAGTAAGGAGGCTTTAATTCATTATTGATAATATTTTCTATTTCAAACGCTGTGCAGGATAGATTTTACTGTCCTGTTTTTTAGTTGAATTTGAAAGACACTGCATCAATAAACAATTGTTAGGAAAAAGGATACTTTTGTTAAATGCTTCAATCTTAGCTTAAGCCGTAGGTTGAAAAGCAGTTAAATTTGAACATTAAATAATTTTCTTCAGTCTGTTGAAGAGAACTCCACTGCTTTTAAAGGTACAGTACACCAGGTAACCAACATGCACGAAATGGGAATTGTAGTATGGTGTGGTGGAGGAGGGATTGGTATCCACAAGAAGAGAGCAACAAACAACAGTATTTCCCAATCAAACCATTATTTTCACTGTTTACATATGCAACTCTCTCCCTTTGCATCTGACTATGCAACACTTTTCATCTAACAGTTACAGAACAAAGCTTCTATTATTACAATAAATAAACAAATAGCAGCAAATAACTTGTAAAGTACAAAACAACAATGTATTGAAGTACAATATTTGTGATCTCTACTGAACTGAATTAGAATTTTTTTATTTTATTTCCAAGTTAAAGATCTACCTTGCTTAAAAAAAGTATTGTCATTACAAAGCGTTTTGCACTAAACTGTTATTACAAACATTTAAGACAGAGTCTGATTGGAAACAGGTTTTAATTTAGTTTACATTACAAGGTGATATTTCATCTTATTAGGTTGTGGTAATTAATTAACCAATAATATTAGTTTTATTTGTGGATAAAGTAGGCTAACATTAGACAAGTAATAGACATCGTTATTGTAAGTTATAAATTACTGGGTTGCTTAATCAGTTGAAATAACTGAATAGCCGAATAAATTACTGATCCATTATTTGGTTACTAGAGCCAGTCGGTTATCCTACCATTAATCAGCTGATACCCTCACACACTAATCTGACTATTTGTCATCTACGCATCCTTGGTGTAAGGTTCCCGCTACACATACTCTAATATATTACACAAGTTTTAGTTGAAAACCTATCTTCTGAATCATTCTCACAAAATGAAATATCTCTTTTGAATAAAGGTTTAAATTTTAATTTTCGAGATAAAAATTATATTAAATCATTAGTAATAGATATTGAAACAAATATTCAACATTTAAATTCAAATCAAAAACAATGATTAGATCTGATATCTACTCAACAATCACCAAGGACACAAACACAGAAGATAAACGTAATATTTTTAATGAAGAAAAGAAAAATATTGAAGTTTTAAAAAATCTACAAAGAAAAAATGTTTTCTATTTAAAATTAGATAAAAGCAACTCGATTGTAATCTTAGACAAAGAAGAATATTACAGTAGAGTGGAAACTATGCTAAATAATGGTCCCTATACACATTCTCTAAAAAATCCAATATCAAAATTAACAAATTCAACTTCAGAATGCTTAAAACAATGTAATATATTGATAAGTAATGAGCTTTACAAAAAACTTGTACCAAATCCCATATTTCCAAAATTATATTGTTTACCAAAAGTCCACAAACCTGGAAAAGAAATGAGACCTATTGTTGCCTCCATTAACTCTCCAACATATTTACTATCTAAATGGTTACAGAACAGGCTACCGCAATTCCCTTCATTCTCAGTAAAAAATAGATATGAATTTTTAAATTTAATAAAAAATACCAAAATTGAAGATGACGAATACTTAGTTTCATTTGATGTCACTTCACTATATCCCAATGTACCTATGAAAACAACCATCCTCCTTGTTCGAGATTGGCTTCAAGCTTGTCATTTGACAAGTAAAGAAATTGAAGAATACATGCTACTTATTAATCTATGCATGGATCAAAACACTTTTCAGTTTAAAAACTTATTTTACTCCCAAATAGATGGAACAGCCATGGGAAATCCTCTTTCTTGCTTCATAGCAAACATATTCATGAGCCACTTTGAAAATTTAGTAAAAGAATCACTGTCATACTTCCCTAGAGTTTGGATTCGTTATGTTGACGACATTTTTGCAGTGTTTAACAAAAATGAAAACCTTCAAAATTTTATAAATCTGTTAAATTCATTTTACTTCAGCATAAAATTTACGCATGAAATAGAATATAATCATTCACTTCCATTTTTAGACTTATTACTCATTAGAAACACAACTTTTAAAGAACTTGAATTTGATATATACCGTAAACCCACGCATACTGATCGATACATAACAAATGACTCCAATCATCCACCAGCACAAAAGAGAGATGTATTTCATTCTCTTATTTTTAGATTACTAAATACACCTTTATCGGAAGAACGATTCAAAAAAGAATTAAATTATATCAAACGCGTGGCAATTTTCAATGGATATGATAACAATTTAATAGATTGTATGTTAAAAAAAGCGAAAAAGAAGCAAGAGAAAAAAAATCAAAAACAAAACTTATACCTATAAAAGAAAAAACTAATAATTGGAATAGTATAACATGGACAAAATATTCAAATTCTATCAACAAAACATTTAAAAAACACACAAATATTAATATTTCATATAAAACTAAAATAATTTGAAAAATAAATTTAAAAATCCGAAAGATACTGAGAATGACGAAAATAAATCAGGAATTTATGAAATAAACTGCAATGACTGTAACAGCATATACATAGGCCAAACAAAAAGGAAAATTAAAAAAGATTTGAAGAAAATTTTTCACACATAAAATTTAATAGAGAAGAAAAATCTGCAATTGCCAATCACTGCATTAACACTGGCCATAGTATTACAAAAAACAATTTAAAATTACTAAAACATATAACAACACCATTTAATATTAATATATTAATAATAATATTTTAATATTAATATATTTAATATTAATATTAATAATATTAATATTAATATTTAAATGCATGGGAATTATGGTACATTAACAAAGCAAATTCTGAAAATGTATTAAACCAAGAAGATGGACCGATTCAAAATCCTATTTTACTTTCAAAACTATAAACAATTAATTTAAATTCAATTTATAATACTTTCAAATTCATAATAAAACTACCATTTAGAATAATAATAATATATTTAGCCACGAAAGTTAAAAATCTTTTAAAACATATGTTTATATAAGCTTATATTACAAGGGTTGTCTCAAAAGTAAGTTACACTATTTTATTAAAAGTATAAAAAACATCAGAAAATATTTTAAATGATATATTTTGAAAAGTACAAGTTAACCTTATTTTTCTACATAATTTCCATGATTTTCTAAACATTTTTGGTAACGTGGTAACAGTTTTTTCAGTCCCTCATCATACCATTCTGCCGCCATATTGCTTAGCCAACTCTCAACCTCTTCTTTCAGCTCATCGTCATTTGCGAAGCGCCGACCTCCAAGATGTTGTTTGAGGTGTGGGAAAAGATGAAAGTCACTTGGTGCAAGGTCGGGGGAGTAAGGTGGATGTCCAAAAACATCCCATCGAAAATCTGTGAGCAGGTCTTGGGTCTGACGAGCAGCATGTGGGCGAGCGTTGTCATGGAACAAAAAAACTTTTTTCGTCAACTTTCCCCTTCTTTTGTTCTGGATTGCTCTTCTCAGTTGTTCCAAAAGTTCACAATACCGTGCTGCTGTTATTGTAGTCCCACGAGGAAGGTAGTCGATCAATAACACACCTTTGTTGTCCCAAAAAACCGTCGCCATGATTTTTCCAGCGGATTCCACAACTTTCGCTTTTTTTGGTGTTGGTTCGTCCTTTCCTTTCCATACCATACTCTGTCTTTTCGATTCAGGCGTCCAATGATGGATCCAGGTCTCATCCCCAGTCACTATTCGATCGAATAAATTGTCTCCTTCATCATCGAAAAATTGTTGAAATTGCAAAGCAGCATCAACTCTCTGCTCTTTGTGCTGTTCTGTGAGAAGGCGTGGAACCCACCTTGCACACACTTTTGACAGATGAAGATCATCAGAAATAATCCTGTGGAGTGATGCACGGCTTATTTCCACATTAGAAGGCAGTTGACAAAGGATTTCGTCAAGAGTCAGGCGCCGATCGGTGTCAATGACCTTTCTGACATCTTCAACAACAGTTGCCGCGCGAGAAGTGGAGGGGCGGCCGCTTCGTTGTTCATCATGCAGTGTTGTCCGTCCTTCAATGAATGATTGACGCCAACGAGATACCATTGGCCTTGACATCACACCTTCACCATAAACACTACACAACTCATGATGAATTTCAGTAGCAGTTTTATTTTTTGCTGTTAAAAAACGAATAATAGCGCGAATTTCACAATCGGCGGTAGGAACAAGTGGTGTCTCCATATTGCCTGTAGTCTGACTGGCCGATCGATCGACGCACGCGCATAGGAATTTTACAGTGCTGCCACTACGCCCAGACGCAAATACTCCGCGACTCCCAGACTTCTGGCGCCAACAGAACGGCTTTAAAAAAATAGTGTAACTTACTTTTGAGACGACCCTCGTACATTTATTTACTTTTTGTATATTTATTTGTGATGTGTCTGACGATGATAGCCTTGCTATCGAAAGGCCTCACTAATAAAGTTTTTATTGGTTTAAATTGTCTTATTTTTAACAATTATATATTACACAATGTTATCTCGCTATTAACAAATTAAGCTGGTTAACCAAACAGTTAGAACATGTGCAGTAACTGCATATATTTATGGATCATTAAAAATTGAGAAACCCTATTCTTAATCAAAATATTCTGATCTAATACCAAATAGTAACCTTCTGGCAACTATCTAAAGTGTTTTGTTCATGTAAGGGATCCATCAGGTTAATATGTATACAGGGTGACAATTAAGTCTTAGGACGACTTTATAACTATTAAACAACAAGAGTTATCACAACTAAACTTGGCATAGTTACTGGCAGTAGTAAGCTACTTTTATGAGTTAATATGTATACAGGGTGACAATTAAGTCTTAGGACGACTTTATAACTATTAAACAACAAGAGTTATCACAACTAAACTTGGCATAGTTACTGGCAGTAGTAAGCTACTTTTATGAGTTAATATGTATACAGGGTGACAATTAAGTCTTAGGACGACTTTATAACTATTAAACAACAAGAGTTATCACAACTAAACTTGGCATAGTTACTGGCAGTAGTAAGCTACTTTTATGAGTTAATATGTATACAGGGTGACAATTAAGTCTTAGGACGACTTTATAACTATTAAACAACAAGAGTTATCACAACTAAACTTGGCATAGTTACTGGCAGTAGTAAGCTACTTTTATGAGTTAATATGTATACAGGGTGACAATTAAGTCTTAGGACGACTTTATAACTATTAAACAACAAGAGTTATCACAACTAAACTTGGCATAGTTACTGGCAGTAGTAAGCTACTTTTATGAGTTAATATGTATACAGGGTGACAATTAAGTCTTAGGACGACTTTATAACTATTAAACAACAAGAGTTATCACAACTAAACTTGGCATAGTTACTGGCAGTAGTAAGCTACTTTTATGAGTTAATATGTATACAGGGTGACAATTAAGTCTTAGGACGACTTTATAACTATTAAACAACAAGAGTTATCACAACTAAACTTGGCATAGTTACTGGCAGTAGTAAGCTACTTTTATGTATACAGGGTGACAATTAAGTCTTAGGACGACTTTATAACTATTAAACAACAAGAGTTATCACAACTAAACTTGGCATAGTTACTGGCAGTAGTAAGCTACTTTTATGTATACAGGGTGACAATTAAGTCTTAGGACGACTTTATAACTATTAAACAACAAGAGTTATCACAACTAAACTTGGCATAGTTACTGGCAGTAGTAAGCTACTTTTATGAGTTAATATGTATTCAGGGTGACAATTAAGTCTTAGGACGACTTTATAACTATTAAACAACAAGAGTTATCACAACTAAACTTGGCATAGTTACTGGCAGTAGTAAGCTACTTTTATGAGTTAATATGTATTCAGGGTGACAATTAAGTCTTAGGACGACTTTATAACTATTAAACAACAAGAGTTATCACAACTAAACTTGGCATAGTTACTGGCAGTAGTAAGCTACTTTTATGAGTTAATATGTATACAGGGTGACAATTAAGTCTTAGGACGACTTTATAACTATTAAACAACAAGAGTTATCACAACTAAACTTGGCATAGTTACTGGCAGTAGTAAGCTACTTTTATGAGTTAATATGTATACAGGGTGACAATTAAGTCTTAGGACGACTTTATAACTACTAAACAACAAGAGTTATCACAACTAAACTTGGCATAGTTACTGGCAGTAGTAAGCTACTTTTATGAGTTAATATGTATACAGGGTGACAATTAAGTCTTAGGACGACTTTATAACTATTAAACAACAAGAGTTATCACAACTAAACTTGGCATAGTTACTGGCAGTAGTAAGCTACTTTTATGAGTTAATATGTATACAGGGTGACAATTAAGTCTTAGGACGACTTTATAACTACTAAACAACAAGAGTTATCACAACTAAACTTGGCATAGTTACTGGCAGTAGTAAGCTACTTTTATGAGTTAATATGTATACAGGGTGACAATTAAGTCTTAGGATGACTTTATAACTATTAAACAACAAGAGTTATCACAACTAAACTTGGCATAGTTACTGGCAGTAGTAAGCTACTTTTATGAGTTAATATGTATACAGGGTGACAATTAAGTCTTAGGACGACTTTATAACTACTAAACAACAAGAGTTATCACAACTAAACTTGGCATAGTTACTGGCAGTAGTAAGCTACTTTTATGTATACAGGGTGACAATTAAGTCTTAGGACGACTTTATAACTATTAAACAACAAGAGTTATCACAACTAAACTTGGCATAGTTACTGGCAGTAGTAAGCTACTTTTCTGAGTTCATGGTGATCAAATATCATTTTTGGGGGACGGCCCATTAGGAGTAAAAAGAAAATCTTTAAAGGCAGCCTATGTTGAATTGTACATAATTTTAAAGGTCTAGTTAAACTGAAAATAATGCCGCAAACCGGACTTCAAAAGGTTGATCCAGTCAGAAGTGTTTGGTGTTCAAAGTTTTAAAAATGTCAAACACATTGTACCTACGAATAACAGAAAGTTACAAGTTGATGGGAATTCTCACTAAAATCCTTTCAAATTAGGTGTTCAAAATGTTTGTCGTTTGCCGTATAGCAATGTGATAACCGGTTATAAAAATTAGCTACTGCTTTTTCTATGTAGTATTGTGGAACAACTTCTGCTATTCTGTGTATAAGATCAATTAGATCTGTAGGCTCAGTTTCATAAACTTTGTCTTTGAGGTAGCCCCATTGAAAGTTGTCCAGCGGAGTTAGGTCAGGGGAACGAGCCGGCTACTCAATCGCTCCACGTCTTCCAATCCACCGTTGATGGAATACTGAATCTAAGTATTGCCTCACTTGAGCACCATAGTATGGCGGTGCTCCGTCTTGTTGAAAAAAACGTGATTGGAAGTCAGCGCTAAGACTAGCTTGTAGAACAGGAACTAAATCATTTTGGAGCATATCTTGATACTTGTTGACATTTAAATTTACCTTCAAGTATTCTCTAGTTAATATTATCTTTAACTTGTAACTTTCTGTTATTTGTAAGTACAATGTATTTAAAATTTTAAAACTTTGAACAGCAATTTCTTCTGACTGGATCGTCCTTTTGAAGTCCGGTTTGCAGCATTGTTTTCAGTTCAACCAGACCTTTAAATTATGCACAAATCAACATAGGCTGTCATTAAAGATTTTCTTCTTACTTCTAACGGGCCACTTCTAAGGTGACATCTGAACACCATGTACACAGAAAAGTGGCTTACTGTTACCAGTAACGATATACCAAATTTAGTTGTTATATCTCTTGTCGTTTACAATTTATAAAATCGTCCGAAGACTTGTCACCCTGTATATCGTGACTATGTATAAAACATCATTTTGAAAAAAACAAGTTAAAAGCTCAAGTATCTTATGTATACCATTGATAATTAATTGTCATAACAAAGTTGTCAATCATGTTTTACTACTGTTTAAGATATATTATGAATAAAAACTACCTTATGAGATCAATTACCATTAATTTTTTGAAAAGTACAAGTTTCTCCAGTACCAACATAACTACACGTCCAAAAGTACACAAGTCCATGGTTGTTTACTATGGCATCCATATTTGGATCATGAGACGTTGAGCCATTTACAATGACTGGTCTTTTGTTACACACATATCGTTCCAAACCACCTGCGATTATAGCTGCGAGTGGTACTTTCTTTATGATGAAATAACACTGAAAAATAGAGAAATCAATATTATATGTTTAAACTAATGTTATTGCAACCTGGCAATTGTATATTTTTAACATACTTTTTACTTATAGTATGTTAAACTCTACAATTAAAGTTTTTGTGAAATTGTTATTTATTCATTCAAATTAAATATTTATTATTGAAGCTTATCCCACATTTTCATTCTTTATTTATAACAAAAGTAACAAACAAACAGAAACTGATGAGACCAAATCATATAGTTTCTTAGCGATTAATTAAAATAGGTTTCATTTATCAGTTTCTTGATTCAATATAAGTTTCATACTTTTATAAATAAATATGATTTTACTGTGAAACAAAATTTTCATTCGTTGACAAAGTCATACATAACAGCTCAAGAGCTAAGTAAAGAATATTCATATATCATACTCTAAATTATTATTAAAACAATTTATATACATATATACATTTTTTTTTTTTTAATGTTCAGATCATTAAAAAACCTGTCAATTGTATAAAAAAGATTTCTTAGAAGCCAATTATAAAACTTAAAAAAAAAATCCTTTTTTTCATATCTATTGATTAAGTGAGATAATTTATTGTAAATTTTAAGAGCTACACATAATGGCTATTCACTAATTTATCTAATCTACAAAAATCGATTGTAGTAAGCCCATTTGCTTTACTTTTAGTCTTATAATTTTGAGTAGCACTTTTAATAGCATCAGGATTTTTAATAATAATAATATATAGCACCAAATTAAATATGTATATATTAATGACTTTGTATTTTTAAATTAATAAACAATGGCTAGGGATGTGCCAATCTGCTACTTTGCTTAACTGATGTAACAGTTCAATTTGCCAGCGCGCATGCGTTTAATTTAACTGATGCAAAGGAACAGGAAGTGGTTTTCCGGCATTCTGTTGCTGTTGAAACTAACTGCATCAGTTGTGTTATCTGGTACAAATAGAAACAGAACAGGCGAACGGGATATATGGAGTATTCATTTCCTGTTGCATCAGGTGGTCTCGCCCAACAGTTACTTTTCTCAACAGTAAAATTGTATCAACTGATGCAGTTACTTTCGGCCATCCCTAACAATGGATTACAGAGATCCATACAGTCTGCCCCAGACATAATCCTTATGATTTTTTTTTTGTAGGATTAAAATTTTGGTAATTCTCTGACAGTTACCATAAAAAATTATTTTTTTTATTTTTTTATTTATTGAAAATATGAAAAATAAGGAGATTTAATATATTTTATACCTCTTCACAGCTAGTGAGCCTTTTAACCAAAAATATGACTCTTGACAGTTTTGAACCAAAATAATCAATATGGGATCTCCATGTAAAATTTTCATCAACATGGATACCTAAAAATTTTACTTCATCAGCATAATTTTTAAGTTCAAAATTTTATTAAGTATCTTCAAAATAAAAATAATATTTTGGGTCTTATCTTTATTTAGGATCAATCCATTAGACTTAAACCA
Source organism: Stictocephala bisonia (assembly GCA_035578905.1). Classification (NCBI taxonomy): domain Eukaryota; kingdom Metazoa; phylum Arthropoda; class Insecta; order Hemiptera; family Membracidae; genus Stictocephala; species Stictocephala bisonia. Next base: position 870,720 of record JAQJVL010000140.1, on the reverse strand, counting down.
ATCTGAAGCACTGTCTAGAGCACTTTGTACTAATACTTTGAGTTCTTAAATGTTCAAATGCACGTGGAAGAATGTGGTCATCTGCATATAAGTATGTACTGCATTTCATAAAAGCTGGGAGATCATTAATGTAAACCAGAAACAGCAAAGGCCCCAGAACTGATCCCTGGGGGACTCCAAAATTAACCTCTACTTCTTGTGACCAATCACCGTTAATAAAGACTTTTTGTTTGGGATTGATAAGGAAAGATTTAAAAAATTCCAACTGTGCATCCTGGACCCATAATAATTGAGTTTTGCTAAGAGGTTTTTATGGTTTACACAATCAAAAGCCTTACAATGTTTACACATAGTGGCCTGAACAATATCCTTATTTTCAAATGCTCTGAGCCCTCCATATACCAGCTTATCTATAGAATCAGTAGTGGATTTACCTTTCCTGAAACCAAACTGAGAGACACTCAGTAAATTATTTTATTCAAGGGAGGTACTTAACTTAACAAAAAAAAAATTGGGTGTGCGTCGGACCACACGGTGGAAGTTATACTTCTTTGGCCATTCTCATACACCCACTCACGCACACAAACAGACAGGATATATAAATGAAATATAAGACATTTTTCAATATTATTCAATATATTTATCTTCAATATATTATACGTGACTTCATTATTATATTATACACCTATATTATCATTATCAGTAATTTCTTCGATTAAATTTCTTCGATTAACAATCGATTAATCGATAGTTCTTAAAAATTTGTTCTTACTTTTCAGCGTGACGCGGTTTCTCGACCAACATCCCATCCCAAAGTGTCTAACGGGCGCAAAGAAGTATAACTTCAACAATAGCTCAAAGACTTTAGAAATCACAGGTATGACCGAGATTGGTTGATAACTTTCAGGATTACCTTTTGACCTTTTTTTTTTAAAATAGGACAAATTCTAGATACTTTAAATTCATCAAGAAAACTCCTTTCAGAAAAACAAACATTAAAACAGAAAGATAATGGCTCACTGATACTATGAATTATTTGTTTGAGTAAATTATTTGATACTAAATATATATCATTGCTATCAGATGCTTTCAATCGCTTAGTTGCATTTATGACGTCTTGTGGTGTTATAAAATTCCCCATAAAAAAGTCATTTGGGGCAATTGGTTTAATAGTTTTAATTAATGCCTCTGAACTACATTTGGGGTGTCTATTTTATTTTTATTATTCTGTACTGAATCAATGAAGTAGTTATTAAAAGTGTCAGGAGATATGTTACAATCTAATTTATTTTCAGAGCAAACATTTTTGTTTGATTTGATCACTTTCCAGGCAGTTCTGCATTTGTTATTACTACTTTCTATAAGATTGGTATTATATTTTATCTTAGCCCCTAATATGTTTCCTATATTGGATTCTCAAATCATTATATCTTTGTTTAGTTTCGCAAAAAAGTCTAGAACTGGTTTTAATAGTTTTGTCTACAATTATTAATTTATTCTTCATAACAGACATATCACAATTGTACCATTCAATGTTTGTTACCTTTTATACTTCAATTTAATTTGTTTGGCTTGAGTTCAAAATTAATATTATTTTGTATGATATAACAAATTTTGGAACATACTCTCCCAGCACTAATATTAACAAATTTTGGAACATACCCTCCCAGCACTAATATTAACAAATTTTGGAACATACCCTCCCAGCACTAATATTCATAAAGCCCAGTGCATTTTCCCAGTCACAGGATTTTAACATGTATGCTAGTGTTAATTTTTGTACAGGTAAACATAATTTTAAGCAGGAAGTACAGTAAACCCTTATTAATCCAAACCCCATTAGTACGGACTTCTCTTAATCCGGACTGCCATTTAACAAAGTAATAAAGATTATGATCAGCTAAAAACAAAAAATGCCGTGCTATGTGCAGATTGTTGTAGATCTAAAAGGAAACAACGGAAGATCAGCAGTTTTTCTAACCAGAAGACAAATAATGTCAACAAAATGAGAATAAACCAGGCCTCTCAAATTCTAAGGACTAGAATGAGTTTTTTATCATTTACAGTAAATTTTTGTTTTTATTATACAGTACTGTAATTTGAACTTAAATACACGTTTTATATACTATAAATGATGATTAATTATTGTACTCTATGTACATTTTTCTCATGTAAGGGTTCTTTCGTTTAATCCAGACTACTTAGAGCCTCAATTAGTTCTGATTAAAGAGGTTTTACTGTATGTGAACTAGCCTCTTGCTGAGGTGTAAAATTACCAAAAGGAATATTTACCAGAACTCCGTCATGGTCAGTGAAAGGAAAGCTAAAGGAGCTACAAGTTAATTTATCATTCCTCAGACAATTTATTACTACGTTATCTAGAAAATGTTTTCCACGAGTCGGTGATCTATTTAAGTAATAAAAGTTATATTGATGTAGAACATTGAGAAACTGCTTTGAGTATCTATTGCTATTAGTTACATAAAATTTTGAATTAAAATCCCCTCCAATAACAGAAGTATAATTTGACCATTGTGATAAATTTGACAACAACTTATCAAAATGATCCAAAAACTGTTTAGGATCACCTGACGGAGAGTGGTAAACAGTTACAAGTATTATAAAACAGCTGCCACTTCTAAATTTAACTCTGAACAAAAATGTGTTACATCAAGATTTCTCACTTTAAGGCTATTATGAGTGAGTATCAAGGTACCACCTGGAGGTGAGGTGCTATATTAGAATATGGTTGGTTCTAAAAAAAAACACCTTGACAAAGATAACCATCTAGGGTATCCCTGGAAAAATTAAATTGGTACGCCTGCTCATGGTTTTAATAACACTGTTGACCTGATTAAACAGTACTTTTCCATTTCCTTTAATATGGGGAATGTCGTTAGTTCCTCCCATAATTATAACAAAATCTGTATAATTTTATGCCAATTCATTCAAATTTTTTGTTACATTTTGAAATTTGGCATTATGTTTAACCCTTTCTGATTGGTTGGCCAGCTATGTTGGACAATTACAATACTTAGTCAGCTCAGCGTTGCAGCAAAATAAATTGTCCTCTGAGGTCGTGTGGCCAGCAGTGCTGGCCATCCGATTTGAGAGGACATTTCTTAAATTACCTCTCTGATCGCAACGGGTTAAAAATGCTTGTTACTTGATAATGCTCCTGCAACTCTTCTTGGAGCAAATCACTACAGCGCCGACCGTGACTATGTGCTATTATCAAAACCCAAACCTTGTGTGGTGTGTTAAAAACACTGCTTGTCTTTTCAAATGAGAATATTTTATTTGATGAGATATCTGGATTCTCTGACAATATTGCAAATCTATTACTGTCAAGGGGTTTGTAATTTTTGTTTTCGTTCAGATATTGTTTTTTTTCTTTGTTTAACATATTGTTTTCCTTTCCATTTCCTTTTTTTCTGAGGGGAATAGTAATCCAGTCAGAATGCTGAATTGACTTCCCTAGTTGAACTTGTTTGTTTACAGTTATTTCAGGTAACTTTGTAACTCTATTTGATGTATTATTGGTCTGGTGTGCTTCCACACGCTTAATGTTAAGGTCTTGTTCAGGTATGAACATGAGAGTATGTATTGTATCAGTGCTTATGCTATGTATGTTATTTAGTATATATATCTAGACTACTTCTCTTCTGAATAAGATTAATTTCTAAAATGACAAGTCCTTCAATAGATTCTGGATAAATAACTATATTAGATTCTGTATAAATGGACTTTCTATTTAATGTCATGAATTTACTTAACAATAGATGGTAAAATAGTTACCTCTGTTTTGTTCCGCCACCAATCTTGAGTTATTACAGCACTACCTGATTTGAAGGATGTTCTTCATCTTCAAGTGCACTTTCTTGGGATTCACTTAACACAGTAAAGTTCAAATTCTTTTACTTGACAGTTTTGAAGCCCAAAAAAGTGCACCTGAAGATGAAGGATATCCTTCGAAACCGGTAGTGTTGTAATAACGCAAGATTGGTGGTGGAACAAAACTGAGGTAACTATTTTACCATCTATTGTTAATTATAACTAATCAGGATAATACCGATAGCATAGCGATGAATTTACTTATAAACTGTGCATGACAAATACAGTAGTTATGTGATTTTTCAAATACCGAGGTTGAGTGTGAGGTATATGTAATAAATTGTGTCTTGTATTATAATTGTGAAGAATATTACTTTAATCGGTATATTGGTTTTTATCTTAAAACATTACAGTAGTCCCTCATTAATCCGACACAATTCAGACCAGGTATGTGTTGGATTAGTGAAAAAGCCGGATTACTGGAGTTCAATTGTAAAACATGATTAAATTACATAATAGAATGTATATTGTAACTAAAAAAGTCAATTTTTACAATAAAGATGTACAATAGTTTCAAAGTAAGAAAAGTATGGTACACCAGTTGAAACGTGTTACATAACACTCTTGCATATGAATCAAAAACAAGTTAAAAAGCTTACAACAATTGAAAACATTAATCCTTTAAAACTTTGCAAAAAATAAAAAAATAGTTAAAATAAAATGTAACTATTGATAAAAAAAATAGTAACATTATTAAGAGTTGTCTTGTGCTGACAGAATATTATCATAAAGATGTATTTTTCAATTATATTTTTTATCATTTTTTAATGCAGTTTTGCACTATTAATAACATGTCTAAACAAAGAAACTCTAATATATTTACCTCACTATAAAAACCTTTCAACTATTATACACTATAAAACTAGAAGCATAATAATTTTCATGAGATATGAATTGTAAACAGAATGGAATGTTGCCATCGGGTGTTTTTTTCGGGCAGGAAGTGATAAGAAAGGGTCAGGATAAACAAGTGTGGGGCTCAGGACGATCTTCCTCCTTACTGCATTTGGAATTCTAATGTTATCTGTTCTTTCAAGTGCTGATAATACTGATAAGTAAAAGGCCGACTGTGGACAGATATTTTCTGAGGAAGTTATTTTATTTATCTTACGGTCTGAAAAAGTTATTTCGTTTATCTTTTGATCAGAATTTATCGTTTCATTGTTCTGTTTATCAGCACTTTTCACTCCTGAAACATTCCTGATATGAAAGCTATCTCCCCCTTTGGTTTTCTGGAACCAGAACTGGTTTTGGTTCTTTTATCAATACGATAGAACCGGCCGGATTACTGGGGGGGCCGGATTGGCGCAGGGCCGGATTATAGAGGGACTACTGTACTTTATTTTTTTAATTAAATAATGGTAGAGAATTCGATAAGGGAAAATGTTCTTCACGCAATGAAGGGAAATATCTAACAATCTTCAAAAAAAATACCTCCCCTATAAAAAAAATACTTAAATAGTTCATAGATAATGAACTATTTAGGTTGTGAATCCCAAAATAATTTTAGGCAAGTTATGTATCTTATCTTTTTCTGAGTATGAAACATTTTATTGAAATATTCTGATTTGCTTCCACTTATAACAAACCTTTATTGAATGGTTGCACAGTAAACCATTCTTAAATGATTTGATTGACAATGTACACTTTTATTTGGCACATTACGTGCATCATTACTTCTTATTTTACTATGATGACCAGAAAGAACAAATTCCGACAAGAACTTTAATTATTTCGATAAATGGCTTTGTTTCTTCATCACTCTAATTTGTTGCACCAAACTGAAAAGCAGATTTACAATAAACCATATGCTAGAAGTGCTGTAAGTTTCATAGAACTCCAAGTGAGGCACTAATACGACAGGATTATGGAAAGATGGTCTGGAGGTTGTCACAAAAGTACCGAAGACTACCAAACCCCAGTTGACCGCTGAGCTGTAACTGTCCTTTGATGCATCAGGCAAAATCCAACAACAAATGCTCGCCATGACACCCATATCTACCACAGGCTACCTTAGGTCACATGACAGAGCTCAATCCAGCACTTGGCTCAGAAGTGTGTGTCTGGCTTTAAGTTGTTAACTTTCTACCTACCTTACAACACAAGTCACTTGTAATCAAGCATAACATAAGTTGTATTTTCAGCTAAATCAACATTTACTGTACTTGTATTTTTATCATAAAATAAATGAAATTTTAAAATATGTAAAGCACTACCTAAGAAATCAGCCTGTGTTTTTTTAATGGAAGGTGTTTTAAGTTACTTGATCTCAATTTCTTATAATCTCATTAGAATAAACGGAAGGCTGTTGAAAAGCCTAAAGAATTATAATGTAAATTTTCTAGAAAATGTAGTGAAGCATGAGAATAAAGGGTTGATTGATTTTGTAAAATATATCTGTGGTTCATCAGGTAATCAAGTATTATGGTTGTGTAAATCTTTGTACCAGTATCACCCCTAAAAATGTTACATTCTTTGATGGATGGACCACTGAATCATTCAAAAGAAAACTAAAGCAATCATTAGCTTTTAATGTTCTGTTTTTACATAGAAAAAGAGAGGAGTTGAGTTTTATCAGCACTCCAAATGAGTATTTTCTTTGCATTGCGGAAGTTTGTTAGACTTGAGGTAACCAATTTATTCGAGAGCTTCCTTATTAGGATAGGAAAACAAAATAGATTTGTTATTTACCAAAAAGACAAATATAGATAGAATCCAAACTAAAGGGAAGATTTTATATATATATATATCAATTAGAAACAGTATAAGGGCCCAAATTAGACCCTTGTGCACTCCATTTTCATCAAACCCTTAGAGAATTGATGGTCCTTTAGATATCTGCCATAGTTGACTGAAGGCAATGAATGACCCTGTTCTCTGTAAAAGGGGTGCAAGCCAATCCAATGCCATACCAATGATACCATAACTTTGACATATCTTCCTAGAATCCTAGGACTAACCATGTCAAAGGCTTTACTTAAATCAATTAAAAACCCCATGTCAGACATTCAAAAATCTTATAAGCCTGAAAAGTGGTTCCTTTTGGAACCAATTATCATAATCATGGTAAAAATAATGGTTTACAGGTAGGTTGTTTTAAAATATAAAAAGTAATGATTAAATAAACAATTTAACACCACTATTAATTCATTATTTACTACTTATTTCTAAGACGCCAACCGTAGAGATATGGGCGAATATAAGGGGTAAATGAGTGTAGGTGAACGAGTGTAGTCATTGTTACTATCTGAGTTTTACTTAGCTCAGGAAGGACTATTATAATAGCCCAATAGCCAGGATCTACAGTCCAGGCCCAATAGGACCTACAGCTTTACCTGGATTCCGAACCAAGTAGTGTTGGTCTGATTTTCAGCTAACTGACAAGTTTTACACACACTCACTTCTCTTCCCCACACAACATCTTAACCTTGAATACCATCCAACATGGCCACCCCAGACTTAATCTTACTATCTAAAACAAGCTACATCCGGACGAAATATTTTTGGCTCCAAGAATTTTTAACTTTTTGGGGGGTTTCTGGCCACGAGACCGGTCAATTGGCATGGTGTCAACCCTGGAAAAACTCTGATTTCTACCCCAGAGACTCCTAGATGTCCCGTGTGAGAATTATTTAACAACTTATTGTTTAGAAGATCATGTGTGTTTTGTTTACTTACTTGTCCATATGTGGTGGAATTATTTAATATTTTATTATTTTGGGTATTATTATCAAACTATAGGTATTTATCTCCTAAATCACATTATAACACTACATTTTGGAAGAGACAACATTTAAGGGCTCTGCCCCCTCCAAATAAATAATATAATCATAAACCCAACATTGAGTAAGGTTAAACTAATACGGGTGGACTTGGGTAAGTGGGGTATCAAATTAAAGGTTTTCTTCTCTTAATTACTAATGTACCATTAAATTTTATAAAAGACTATGTTTATGGGCTCCACTGCGCCAAAATACATGGTCATAGTGCTTAAGAATCCTAGTGAGGCCGTAGGCCGATCTTCCTCACAAGGCGACATGTCGAGATCCACAAATGGGACTGTAGCAGAGTGCCTTGGTGAAACCGCAGGTCGAACTTTCCCCTGCCCAAACACTTATAAGCTGTTTGTTATTTATTGTTCTATCTTTTTCATTTGTTTAGTATTTATTCATTTTAAGTTTTCTTGTATATGTTACTTTTTCAGATGTTCATTATGTTTATATTTATCATTGTACTAGCCAACTGCCCTTGCTTCACTATGGGGTAGTTGTCTACGCTTTCTTACAGTTCATTTATTTATTTTAACGGCAATACACCAATTTAATAAAGACTGAGGAATTAAGTGGCATGTGTATATTATTATTTTTATGTTATTATATTATATTAACATGTGTATGTTATTATATTTAATACAGAGCTAGATTAAGAATAGTTTGCCTAAACTTTATTCAACAAGTGAAGTACCAACTACCCTGCACTTCGCAGACCACCCCAGCAAGTGAAGTACGAACTACCCTGCTCTTCGCAGACCAACCCAGCAAGTGGTGAAGCTAAAAAGTGATTGACTAAGGCAAAACAAACATCCTCTATTTAAGATTTATTTTGCAATACAAAATTATGAATAAACAAATGTTATTGTGAGAATATTACGGTATGCTTTATTATATATAAGTAAATGAATAATTTATAACAATTTGATTGATATTATATTAAATAAATTGTTATTGATATTGAAATAAATGTATGAAGAGTCTAACAAAATTATATTTGTTTATAAAACTAGAATTTGTACTAGTGTTGTTACTTGACTTATTCTGTATTTAATCTTTAGTTTAGATACATACGTGCTGTAAGTTACCCATTTTCTTTGAATCTTTCCTTGATATGTATGAAGTTTGAAATCTCACCAAGTAAACTGAATGCATGTATCTAAATGGTGAAATATATAGATTTAGTGAGCCATATGTATTGAGCACTGGTGCAGCATCTTCAGCTTGGTAGGCACCTCCCACTATAAAAAAAGTTTAAGCATTTTTTTATTTTAGAAAGTTATCTGCTTTGCAGCTTGACTGATAGAAAATCTGCTTTCGCCAAAAAATATAATAAACAAAAGCAACATTTTTAATTGCTACTACAGTATTACTTATTAAAATGAAATAAAACTTACACATTTTGCGCTTTCCAAAATAGTATTAACAATATTACTTTTATTTGATAACTGATTTTTTCTTTATTTTTCATAACAATCTGAATGGATAATGCTATAATGATGGATTATATAACTACTATGCAGCCTTTTGTAACTTGCAAATAGCTAATTCCCAGAGAAAAAAAACATTTTAAACAGCTATGTAGTTCAAAGAAATGATGATGAATTGTTCTGCGCTCTAACAAGATTTAATCAACAAATAAATTTCTGTAACATATACATTAACCATTTATCAAACAAAAGCATTTTTATCATAATAATGACGATGGTAGTAAAACACGGCCGACCATATCTGGCTGGCAGCAGTAAAATATGAGGTTATATTTGATATGCCATGCCCGGCAGGTCCTGCATTTTGTTGGTCCCAAACTGAACTAACGTTGTTCTGTTACAGAGAGAATCAATCCTACTTTCTTACAGAGGCTCGCTCTAAGTTCTTATGAAGTTGTCACAATTTTGGCTTACAAATCAACTAGCTTGAACAAAACCTGCCTGTTATATCTGGCAGGCAATAATTTTTACGCTTTAGAACTAATTTTAACATACTAGATTATTTATTTATAACTAAATATTACTTATTGGACTTTTCCAACGTGTCAGTGTTTAACAACACAACGTTTCAGGAGTTACAAGGAACTACTCCCGTTATCTAGTGCTACCTAAGATTACATTACTTAATCCTACTCATTCTTAAAACCTATCCTAGGTCTACTTAAAAAATAATTATGAATACTACATACATAGTTAATTACATATCTAAAGTACCTGTAAAAAAATACAAGTTTATTATAATAGAGTACGGAGTAGTTCCTTGTAACTCCCGAAACGTTGTTAAACACTGACACGTTGGAAAAGTCCAATAAGTAATATTTAGTTATAAATAATAAACCAACGTTATTATGAACTTTAAAAAAACTGTAGATTATTTAGTTATTATATTTTACAGTGAGTTTTTTAGTGATATTAATTGGACAATTGATTTTTAGCTGAAGAAAATTAGTTATTATGAATACTAACTGTCAAGTAGATATATTTTTATCACCGAAAATGGACAAGTAAAACATTTGTAAACAAAAGTATGACTCATTTTCGTAATTCTTTTCCTAAATATTAAGGATTTCGATATGTAAAAAATATTCTATAAATACAGTACATATAGGCTTACAGGGTGCCACGAAACTCTCAGGAACTTTTCATCAATAATTATTCCTTAGGTCAAGACAAACATATTTCACGGTATAAACATGGGTCTGCGGTGACTAGTTTACTGTCTGTATGTGTTTTTTACACATTATTTTATAACTCAAGAACTATTTAAGATAGAAACTTCAAATTTATTTTATATGTGTAGCTTAATAGTTGAAACAAGGGAGAAAAATATCATTGCTTCAACTAAATTAATTTCAAAGTCTTTTTTAAGTCTTTAATGTCATTGATGAAACTGAAGAAGGGGCCACAACAACTGGTATCTTACTTGACTTTAGTAAAGTTTTGACAGCCTGAGCCACAAACATCTCCTAGACAAACTGAAAGCTCTAGGAATAAGAGAAGCAGCACATCAGTGGTTCCAGAGCTACCTCAGCGGAAGGACACAAATGACTGAGATAACTCAAGTAGTCAGCAATAGGTCTCAAAAATTTAGATCCACACAAGCACAGATAACAAGAGAAGTCCCACAGGGATCTGTGCTTGGCCCTGTACTATTTATTTTATACACAAATGACATCGTAACCACGCTACAGGACCACTGTGAAATATTACTCTACGCTGACGACACTGCCCTCATTGTGTCATACAAGAATGTTACAGAGTTGGAAATTAAAGCCTACATTGCTGCCCGTATAGCCAAACAGTATAGTCAGGAAAATGACCTTGTTCTGAACGAAGACAAGACACAGCAGCTTTTTTTTGGCCTACAAAGAAGGAGTGCCCTCGAGCTACCCAATGTCTCAACATTTAATGAGGCTAAATACCTTGGGATAACCCTAGACAGTGACCTCAATTGGAAACCCCACGTAGACCAACTGTGCAAAAAACTTAGCACTGCCCTATATGTCATTAAGCGACTCAAACAAATCAGCAACACAGAAACCTCAAGAACAGCTTACTTTGCGCTATTTGAGTCCCAAATGCGCTATGGGCTGACTGTATGGGGTTCTCATCTCTGCGAAATTTACACAGGGTACTGCTCCTTCAAAAATAGGCAATAAGAATAATGGCTGAATTGGGTTTTCGAGACTCTTGCAGAGGGGTGTTTAAGAGACAAACTGCAGACAGTTGCCAACCTGTACATCGGTGAGGTAATAACCTATGCAGTTATCAAAGGACTCGTCAAATTCTTGGATACACATCCTTATAACACTAGAAACAGAGCTAACTACATACTCCCAGCACATCACCTGACGGCCTATGAAAAAAAACCGTCCTACATCGGGGCTAGACTCTTCAACATCCTTCCACCAACGCTGAAAGAACAAAAAAGCAACAGGAACTTTAAAGAAGCTCTTCTTGATTGGCTGTTGGTCAAGGAGTTCTACTCTGTTGAAGAATTCCTGCAGATAGGAAGACCTTCTCATTGATGACCACGCAACTCAAGTTTAAAAACTTTTGACGCCATGACTGTACTCTATGTTCATGTCAATAAAGATATTTTTGTCTTTGTCTTGTCTAGTCAAATTTCACAAAAACTGTATTATTTATATATAAAAGTTAAGTAAAAGTCTCATTTCACAAAAACTGTTATATATATGAAAAACAGTTTTTTATACATATATATATATATATATATATGAAAAGTAAATTAAAAAAATGCACAATCAAGAGACAAATCAAACAACACCTTATTTACTGAAATCGAATAATAAATAATCCAGGTATGACAATGTTTATAAATCAATGTAATTTCTCTAATACAACAATACATACCTAAAACATAGTTTAACAGGAAATATGAGGCACAGCACATCATTAATCAGCTGTTTTATTGATATAAATCAGCTGATTAATGTTAGCTATTCTATTTTAAAAATAATTCAATAATAAAAAAACAGCTAACTAATTGTTAACATAGAGATGTTAACAATGAGTTAGCTGTTTATTATTATTGAATTATTTTAAAAATAGAATAGCTAATATTTCCATAAAAAAATTTATAAAAGTTGCTCAAAGTGACGGCCCCCAACAAGAGACTTCATGTTAAAAATGAGTTTGCAATTTATGAACTGTTTAATTTGAACTATGAATCAGCTGTTTATTTATAACGCATTGTTGATAGAAGGAAAAGTAAGCATTAGCTGTTAGGTGTCAACAATTTGTTTTAATACAGTGGTATTGTTTTTTTAACTAAACAGCTAAGAATATTATTTAACAACATGAATAAAGATGCAAGCGAGGAAACTGTGAACTGCATGTGAAATTAGAACTTTTATGTTAAGGCTAATGGCAATCTTGAAAAAAAAACAAGCTTGAATATCTTTTAATAGGACTCTTCATTTTACCAAACAGATTTCAATAGCAGATGTGCCACTTCATATCAGACATGATGATATGTGGTTTCAACATGATGGAGGTCCAAGTCATTTTCGTGTGGGTGTCAGAGACTATGTAAATGTTACTTTTGAGCAGAAGTGGATGGGACGTGATGTACCTGTACATTGGCCTGCTAGATCCCCTGACCTAAAACTATTAGACTGTATTCTGTGGGGGCACTTGAAAGAAATAGTACACAGCACACCAGTGGAGAGTGAACTGACGTGGTTGACAGAATTGAAGAAGCTGCAGCAATAATTCAGGAAAATGTAAATATTTTTTAATTAGTTCATTGATCTGTAGTATAACATTGGAGACTGTGCGATCTTGTTGGGGACCGTCACTTTGATCAACTTTTATAAATTTGTTTTGTGGAAATATTAGCAATTCTATTTTAAAAATAATTCAATAATAATAAACAGCTAACTCATTGTTAACATAGAATTGATATAAAACAGCTGATTAATGATGCGCAGCGCCTCATATTTGCTGTTAAATTATGTTTTAGGTATGTATTGTTTTATTAGAGAAATTACATTGATTTACAGAAATTGTCACACCTGGATTATTTATTATTCGATTTCAGTAAATAAGGTGTTGTTGATTTGTCTCTTGATTGTGAAATTTTTACTTAACTTTTAACATTTATATATATGGTATAAAACGGGTTTCATGAAATTTGACAAAAATGTACTTTGAGGGGTAAATTTATTGCCACCTAGGTCGTTAAATTCATCAAGAAATATGGGAAGAGTTACGTTTAAAAAAAATTGCTTCACGTTATTATATGTAAGGATATTTTGGATGTAAAAAAAAATATTTAATATGTTAAATTTAAACATGAGTAGTACTGGGATTCCTTCAGAGCATGATTAGAAGGAAGTCCCTAGGTCCCTCCTTCCTCTATGCTGATCAGCAGATGTATATTTAAAGTTAGCAATGATTTTAGTTGTAGCAATGATATGTTTTCTCCCTTGTTTTAACTATTAGGCTTAAGCTACACATATACAATAAATTTGAAGATTCTATCTTAAATAGTTCTTGAGTTATAAAATAATTTGTAAAAACCATATACAGACAGGCACAGTTAACTAGTCAGTGTAGACCCATGTTTATATTGTGAAATATGTTTGTCTTGACCTAAAGAATAATTATTGATGAAAAGTTCCAGAGAGTTCCGGGACATCCTGTATATACCAAAGTGCCTAAAATTTTTGAGTGAATTCAGCCAGTGCCCTTTCACAATTGTTCATTGGGCATTGGCATATCCAAATACACATTTATACAACTTTCATCAATGAATTTTGTCAGTAAAACTTCTCACAACATGACTTATAGCAGACTAGCAACAAGAGAAGGGCTGTTGTGAGGGATGTGGGACCACCTGATGGCTGGGGCTCAGGTGGCAGAGGTCTGCAGCAGAGCTCGCCGCATGCTGGAATTCATAACACGCTTCTCTAGAGGCATCACAATCCAGTCCCACTGAAAGTTGTATACTGTGCAATTGTGAGGCAACCGTTGGAATTCTCTGTTATAGTGTGGTCCATATTGAAGACAACCAGCAAAGGCATATTGAAGACATGCAGAGTATTCAAGGCAGGTCCTGGACATCATGTTCTTGTTCAAGCTGTTGAGAGGGTTCATCAACTGCTCAGATCTGTTGCGGACAGTACGGCTTAGTGTCTCTGTTATATATTAATGCTGATTTAATCTTTACAATCACCTGATTATTTAATAATAAGAATTTTATGTTATGACCAGAATGTTTTTGTTTGGAAAAAATGAGTTTATAAAATGGGCTATTACAAATGAGTTGAACGTTTTTAGTTGTTTCATTTTAATCAAGTTATTTTATTGGCGACGAGGAAAACTAAACAAAATGACTTCAAGAAGAAAGAAGTTTCAGAGTGACAATTTGGTTGAAACAGAAAGAGAAGTTAACAAAAACAAGATGCAAGAGGAGAGAGGTGCTTGGTGTAATGTTGCGTTTGAAAAGTTTTAAGAAGACACTGAAACATGGGACTCGTTCATTGGACGACTTGAAAATTATTTTGCTATGGTGAGTGTTGATGAAAATAACGACATGAGAAAAACTCAGATATTGATTCATACTATGGGTGTAAGTACTTACCAGCAGCTTTGCGATCATCTTAGTCCAGACAGACCTAGCTCAAGGAAGTACGAGGAACTGGTAGATGTAGTTGATAAGTTACTCAACCCTAGACCTTATCACTGAACAATACAATTTCACCGGAATAAAACAAAAAGAAGGAGTCTGTAAAACAGTACCTTTGTGATTTAAAGAAGTTGGCTAAATATTGCAACTTCAAATGTGAAAAATGCAGGGCATCAACTCAAGAAGCACACGTAAGACAGCAGTTCATATCAGGGTTGCACAACAAGAATATATTGAAAGAACTGCTGAAAAGTCATGATAATATGTCCCTTTCAGAGTGTGTAGAGACTGCCCAGGCTATGGAAAAGGCCACAGAAGAGGCTGACCTAATACATGGTAATGAAAGTGTTAGTATTATCAAACAAAAATCATTATCCAATGAAAAGCCGAAGACAAATGACAAATGTTACCGCTGTGGATCTACAAGCCATGGAAAAGAAGACTGTTTGTTCAAGTCAGCAACATGTTTCATTTGCAAGAAAGTGGGTCATATAAAACGAGTATGTCGAAACCAGTGGAAAGGAGGACAAACAAAACAGTTAGCAGAGGATGAAAATTTAGAAACCGGATCAGATATGACACCAGATCAACATAATGCATCCATGAAACAATTGAACAGTGATAATTTACCAGAAATGCAACCTAAGCCAAAAAGAATGTTGGTGAATTGTTTGGTAGACCAAAGACCAGTTACGTTTGAGTATGATACTGGGTCAACAGTGTCTACAATTTCAGTTCAAGCTTTTAAAAGGCTTTTTCCTCAAAAAGAATTGTTGAAAACTGAACTTACACTAACAACTTACACAGGCGAGGCTATTAAGCCGTTAGGATTTGCTACAGTTTCTATTAGGCTAAACAATCAAGAGAGACAAGGAAACATTTATGTTCTGCCTGGGAATCTGCAAGCAATTTTTGGACGAGAATGGATGGTACTAATGGGAACCAATGCTAATATATATACTGTAGAGGACATGAATGAAACACAAAAGGAGAAACTTCTTAACAGCCTCAAAGATGATTTTAAATTGCTTTTCAACAACGACACAGGAAAAATTCCTGAGTATAAAGGGCATATCAAATTGAATGCAGGAGCATCTCCAGTGTTTAAGCCTCCCAGACCTTTACCATACTCCTTGAAACCTAAAGTAGAACAGGAAATAGACAGACTTGAAAATTATGGAATCATTGCCAAGGTATCCTACTCAGCCTGGGGAACACCAGTAGTGCCGATCGTTAAACCAGATGGCACAGTTCGACTTTGTGCAGACTACAAAGTTTCAGTAAATAAAGCCATAGAGAACTGTTCATTTCCGATACCACGAACAGAAGACATTTTTGCTTCGATAGGCAAAGGCAAGTTTTTCACAACACTAGACATCAAACAAGCGTATCTAAATGTGGAAATGGATGACGAGAGTGCCATGATACAAGCTATTTCCACAACCAAGGGTGTTTATCGCGTGAACAGGCTGATGTTCGGAATAAACATAGCTCCTGCTATTTGGCAAGAAAGAATTACAATGATTTTAATGGGAGTCGAAGGAGTCCATGTTTTCTACGATGACATTATTGTTGAAGGAAGAACATCACGTAAGACTGAGAGAAGTTATGAAAAAACTAATGGACAACAATCTTAGAGTAAACTGGAAAAAGTGTAAATTCTTTGAGAGACAAGTTGAGTATCTAGGACACATAATTTCATCAAATGGAATCTCTAAGAGCCATGAAAAAGTGGCCGCAGTACAAGATGCACCACGTCCTAAGAATGTATCTGAGTTAAGGAGTTGGTTAGGGCTAGTAAATTACTAGGGTAAATTTATAAAAAACTTATCAACCAAACTCAACCCTTTGTATACACTTCTAGGAAAAAGTACATTTAATTGGACTGCAACAGACATTGGAATTGGACTGCATGCTTTAACCAAATTAAACAGGACATTGTCAGTGAACAGACGTTGATCGCTTACGATCCAGATCTTCCATTGATCGTTGCAACAGATGCCAGCCCAGTGGGATTGGAAGCGGTGCTCAGCCATAGGCTTCCTAATGGAGAAGAACGCCCCGTATGCTTTGCTTCAAGATGCCTCAGTGCAGCAGAGAAAAACTATAGCCAGATCGACAAGGAGGCAACCGCGATCTATTGGGCACTTCACAAGTTTTTTAGATATTGCTATGGAAGAAAATTCGAGTTGATAACAGATCATAAACCATTAGTAACTATATTTCACCCAAACAAAGAGCTTCCTATTTTGAGTGCTAAACGGTTACTTCGCTACGCTTTGTACATCCAAGGGTTTGATTATGAAATTGTGTACAGGCCAACTAAACAGCACGGTAATGCTGATGCTTTATCACGGCTTCCGTTAGAAGGAACAGTGTGGAATGATTATAAAGACGAGACAAAGATGTATCATTTGGATCAAATATCTCAGCTTCCTGTTAGTTTTATAGAAATTCAGAAAGAAACAGAGGCAGATAAAGATCTCAAGACCATTCTAGACCTCCTTATGAAGGGTGAAACGATTCACCACCCACTTTATAATAAATACTCTGAGGAGTTAACCGTGGACCAGAAGTGCATTTTTAGAGGAACAAGAGTTGTCATTCCTAAAACCCTTAGAGACAGGGTTCTTGAAGAGTTACATTCAGCACATGTCGGTGTGTCCAAAATGAAGGCTTTAGCCAGAGCCTACGTTTGGTGGCCTCAAATGGATTCTAATATAGAAGAGATAGTTCGAGCTTGTTGAGCTTGTTCTCAGTTTCAAAGAAACCCTCCAAAAACAACAAATCATCCATGGGACGAGCCTCAAGAACCATTCCAGAGAGTGCATATTGATCACGCTGGTCCTTTTAGAGGACAAACATTTTTACTAATAGTTGACGCCTACACCAAATGGCTGGAGGTCTTTCCTGTGCGAAGCATTACATCTAAAAGTACCATTGAAAAATTGAGAGAGACATTTTCTCGGTTCGGACTGCCAGCAACATTGATTTCTGATAATGGTAAAAGCTTTACATCTGATGAATTTAAGACATTCCTAAAAGAAAATGGTATACACCACAAAACAATCGCTCCATACCATCCATCGTCTAATGGACAGGTGGAACGTTATGTCCAGACCCTAAATCCAGATCCAGCTCTGCTTGCAGGTATTGTTGTCGCCACTCCGTTATCTTGTAGGCCAGGGCCAACACAGTCAGCTGATTACTGTTTCAATAGAGCTAACTTCCTACAAATATATCAAGATTTATCTAATTTTGACTTGTCTCATTTGTATTCAATTTCCATTTTCCAACGTCAATCACGCTTTAGATTGTTTTTACAATCAAGTTTATAACGTGCTAAATAAATCTTGTCCATTAAAGAAAAGAAAATAATCTAAATATCCTTTTTGGTTTACGCCCTCCATAATATCTAATCTGAAACTCAAAGAAAAATTACGAAGGCGGTGGAAAAAATCAAATTTATTAGAACTGTACCGGGTCTTGGACCGGTACAGTTTCGTTTTTTCGTTGTTGTCTGCCAGGCTGCCTGAGATTCGCTTTTGCCCGGCGATTTGCGTACTTTGGTAGCCGTTGGCCCAGTTCCGTTTCGTTCCGTGTTCCAGCAGCTTCTGTCCGGTTGACCTGTCTGGTCAGTTGTCTTGTGCTGCCTGCAGAATCTCGTTATGTTTGGCTAGACAAACTAAAACTCCAGGGTCCTTGAGTGGGACTTTCAGCCCTCAGCCCGCCGTCCGGGGGAACTTCGATATTCTCCACTGCTAGCCTGGCCTGAGGACCATGTTGGAGCCTGGAGTTGCCCGCTACCCGCCCTACATCTTTGGGGGTAGAAGTCTTCAGTCCTCAGGTCAGTTCTTTCCATCTTTTCCCGGCGGCTGAGCTGGGGGTGATTTATAAGAAAACAAAAAAAATATATAAAAACAAAAAGAAGAAAAAAGTTTGCGGAACTTTTGGTGTGGCCTAGGCCTAAAACTAAAAACCTGGACAGTGAATTATGAAACAGCCATGGGGACTTAATTATTTTTTATTAACGAGGGAAAAGCTTTTAAAATACCCAAGATTTTTTTGATGTTAATATTTATTTTATTTATATTTATTGTTATTTATTTTTAAGTAGTTTAGATTCCTTGTTATTAATTAATTAGTTTTATTTGTTGTTATATCTTTTTAGATTTTATAGTTGTTAGGTCCCTATGGTTAAGTTATGTTATCGTTGATTATTATGTTTAGGCCTAGTGATTTAGTTATTTATTTATTTATTTCGTGTTTTGGTATTATTGATGTCAGGGGATAATAGTTGTCTTGAAGTGACTTTTTACTACGGTACCGTGTTATATTTTCTTTTAAATTATTTAATTTTTAAACTTTCACCAAAAGGGGATTATTGTTCTGTTGCTTAACTTTTAATTCGGAGCTGCCCAGGGATTCCGGCTTACTCCCTGGCCCGGTGGAATCAAGGGATTCGGGCTAAATTGCCGGTTTAAATGTTGTGATCCAAAAGTTTTCTAAATTTTCACTTTTATTTGGGGCTTAATATTTTCTTACGTTTTGGGGTGTCTCAGGCTAAACTGCAGATAGGCCAAACAGTTTGTTAATTGTAGTTTTGGTATTTGTAGCGTTAAGTGTTTTGGTAGCTTTTGTCGTTATATTGTTAAATTTTGTGTTTATTGTTATTTATTTAATTGCAGTTTTTATATTGTGGCCTTCTGCCTATTTTATATTGTGGCCTTCGGCCGTTTTTGATTTATTAAATGATGTTTCTTGAAATAAAAAGTAGTTTTGCTCAGCTGCCGAGTATTATTTTGACCCTCCAACTGCCACCCGTGATCCCATCGCTCGACTTGTTTTGAGCCATCCCCCAGTTGGCACCCTTTCCAGCTTTGGTGGGGGGGATGGGTCTCAATTGGTAGCAGAGCGTGGTTGCCTATATAAAAAAAAAAAAAAAAAAAAAAAAAAAAAAAAAAAAAATTAATTCTTTCTTGGTTGTTGACGGTGGGTGTTTGCCAGTTAGTAGGTCATGGTTGGCCGACCTGCCGTCAAGGTGTCTTGGTATTACGTAAAAAAAAAAAAAAAAAGAAACAAATAAATAATTATTTAAAAGACAAAAACAATTAGAAAACCCAAATAAATAATTTAACTTATAATAAAAAAAAAAAAAAAAAAAAAAACTAGGCAATCCGCTTGGTTACTTTGTTGAATGGGTTTCATGGGTGGATTGGAGTGGTCGGCAGTGGCTCGGTAGGCTGAGGGTTTAGTTCGTCTTGGACCCTGGAGTTGTCGTTTTTTGTGTACTGTTGAGAATTTTGTTTTGCGAGATGGCCTATCTGCAGAATGTTGCGCTCCTGGTCAAGGAGGAGTTGATTTTCGAATTGAGGTCGCGGGGTGTGACTCCGGAAGGGGATGTTTTGAATCTCCGGAGGTTGCTGCGGGAGCAGTTGTCCGCGGGTACGGCGGTGGATTGGTCTGACCTGCTGGAGGTTGGTGATGAGTTGGGGATTTGTAAACGGAAGGTGGAAGATTGGGAAGGGGTGTTAGAGGATTTGCAGTTTGAACCTCCAGTAGGTCGTGACCGGGCCTGCCGCCTTGCACGTTTGGGGCATCTGCTTGCCCGTTTAAGGCTGGTCAACCGGGCGCCGGGGTTGGAACCGTCGGATAGGGCGTGGATCTTGGAGAGTGTATCTAGGCTTGAGGAGATTTTTCAGGCACTCTCCGGTTCCACGACTCCTACGGGTCTGGGTCAGCGGCCTGCTTTTGCGCTTTCGCCTAACGTGTCGAGGCCGCAGGCTGAGACAACGGCTCTCACTGTGCCTGAGGTTCCTTCTGAGCCTGCAGGCGTTTCCGTTGAGGTTGCTTGTGGTTCGGCTCCAGCTGCCGTTCCTACTGCTTCTTTGGGTTCACCTGCTCTTCTGCAGCTGAGCTACCACAAGCTGCCTAACCCTCTCACGCCCATGATCCAGAATCTCCCTGTGATCGATGGGATGGATCCTGAGGAGCTTCTTAAGTTTCTGGTGGCCTTTCTCAGACTTAGTGAGATGCCCGGCATGCAGGCTGGGGACTTGCTTCGTCTGGTTTTCCCTTATTGTAGAGGTCCCGTTGGGGAGTTGCTGAGTTCTGTCTTGGCCAGTGATGCCTCGGTGGAATCGTTCCATCGAGAGTTACTTTCGTCATTTCTTCCCATTCGACTCAGGGAGAGGATGGTCATGGACAGATTTTATCGGTCGCAGGGTAGGGGCGAGTCTCTGGCAGCCTATGTCTCTTCAGTCAAGGAAGCTCGTCAAGCGTTGCGCCTCACCCTTTCTGAAGCTGACACCGTTCGTGTCATCCTGGATGGCATTTCTCCCGAAGAACGGTGCAGATTGGTTTTTGCTGGTGTTCCTTCGACTTTTCGGGAGCTGCATCAGCTGTGCATTGTTTCGCGCAGCGTGCAGTTCTCAGACCAGCAAGGGAGGGATTCTGAGAGTCATCGTGCTCTCCCCACCCGTCGACCGGCTATGTCTGTAGGTGTGAGTCAGCCAGTGGAGGGTCGTGGTTCTCGGCCTCCGGTTGGGTGCTTTGCTTGTGGCCAACCTGGTCACATTCGACGTGACTGTCCACGTGCTCGAGGTCGTGGGGCGGGAAACGCTCAGCGCGGGGGGTTGCCTCCACAGTAGCTCCCCGCGTTGTTGCGACTGACCGTGGCCATTTGCCTCTGACACGTGCCCATAGCAGGAGTGTCGGGGATTTTTCGGGCCTTGCTGGCATGGCTTCCCTGGGACTTAGTGCGGTCACCTCGGTGTGTCCTGGCGTTTTTGTTTCTTTTGGTGGTACGGTGTGTCGAGCCCTTCTTGATTCTGGTTCGGCATGCAGTATCATCAGCCTTTCTCTTTTTGAGTCCCTTGACGCCTTAGGACTTGTCAGGCACACCGAGCCTTCTTCTATTACTTGCTGGACGGCATCCCAAACTCCTCTACCTATAATTCTAAAGGCGTTTTTCCATTTTAAAATTGAAGGATTTTCCTGGAGGTGGGGTTTTCTTGTTGCCAAGGACCTGGCGGTTTCTTGTATCATAGGGGCAGACTTTATTTCTAAAAGTGGTATGGTGCTTGACCTCCAGAAGCGCCAGATGTTTTTCAAGTTTAATCGGCAAGTTTTGGTGCCTCTAGTAGGGGATTCTGACTGCCCTCCTGCAGTCAGAGAGGTGGGTTGTGAGCCCGAACAACCCAAGGTGGATCCAGTTGGTCATCTCCCCCCTGAGCAGGCGGAGGCCATTAGGAGGCTGTGTTTGCGGTTTCCTGATGTGCTTACGGCTGAGCTTGGGGTCACTTCGCTTCTGGAGTATGAGATCCACCTCACCGATTCTCAGCCAGTTAGGAGTCATCCGTACAAACTTGCTCCCCCAAAGATGGAGGTTATGAGGGCGATGATTGAAGATCTTCTGAGCAAGGGTGTGATTGAACCGTCTCGTTCTGCTTATGCCAGTCCAGCTTTTCTTGTGCCCAAGCCTAATGGTAAGTCTAGGCTTGTGATGGATTATCGGAGGCTCAACGCTAAGGTCGCTATTGACTCGGTACCTCTGCCTGATTTGCATTCTGCGTTTGATTGGTTCGGTAAGGCTAAGTTTTTCAGTGTTTTCGATTTGAACCAGGCCTACCATCAGATTCCATTGAAGAAGGAATCACGGCCCATGACTAGCTTCTGTGTTCCCTGGAATCTCTATCAGTTCACTAGGGTTCCTATGGGTCTTGCTGTGGGTGCCCAGACTCTTACTCGTCTGCTTGATTCCATCTTCCATGATGTGAAGTTCAAGTTTGTTTTCAATTACCTGGACGATCTTCTTGTCTACAGTGAGACTTTCGGGGAACACCTGCAACATCTGGAGGAAGTTCTTAGTCGCCTCAAATCAGCTGGCCTTACCGTTAATCCAGAGAAAGTCACTTTTGCTCGTCCTGAGATTTCTTTTCTGGGTCATCTGATATCTTCTCGAGGCGTCTGCATAGATCCTGCGAGGACCCAGGGCATTCGGGATTTTCCTCCTCCCAGAGATGCCAAGGGGATTGCCCGTTTTGTGGGGATGGTGAATTTTTACCGTCGCTTCATCCCTAACGTGGCCGAGCTTGCTGCCCCGTTGAACGAGCTGCGAAAGAAAGGTGTCCCTTTTGTGTGGGGCCAAGCTCAGCAGACTGCCTTTGATGCTCTCAAGGAGGCTATCATGCAACCTCCTGTCCTGCGTATGCCTGATTTCAGCAGAGAATTTGTTCTTCAGACTGATGCCTCCTCCTCCGCCATTGCTGCTGTTCTTTCTCAGGAGTTTGATGGGGTCAGGCAGCCCATCGCTTTTGCTTCGAGGACGTTGTCTCACCAGGAAAGGAAAGCTTCTTCCATCTATGAGTTAGAGTGTCTGGCTGTTGTCTTCGGTACGGACAAGTTTCGGCGTTTCTTGGAACACGCTGAGTTCTTGCTGGAGACGGACAATCAGGCACTGTCTTGGCTTCTTGCCCATCCCAGACAGCTTGGGAAAATTGGTCGCTGGGTGGTCAAAATTTCTGCTTTCAAGTTCCGAGTCCAACATCTTAGGGGTACCCAGAATGTCATCGCGGATGCTCTTTCCCGCATGTACCACGAACCCAGTGATCCACCGACTGAGGCTGTTGCTCAGTGTGGGGCTGTTCTTCTGGATTTTCCTCTGGCTTTTGACGACCTACTGTCCCATCAGCAGAAAGATCCCGAGCTGTCAGTCATCTTAGGTGAGCTTCAAGAGGGAGGTGCCCACCCTCCCTATTTTCTGTCCAAAGGGGTACTCTGTTGCCGTCCTCGACAGAGGGGTGAACCCCGTGTAGTGCTGCCTAGTCATCTAGTACCGATGGTCTTTCAGTATTATCACTCTTCCCTTGTGGGCGGTCATCTTGGCATTCATAAGACCATCGCTAAGATTCGTAGGTACTTCATCTGGAAGGGCATGGACCGGGATGTTGCTGGCAGAGTGCGGGCCTGTCACCTGTGCTCTCTCAGCAAGCCTAGTCAGAATGCAAGGTTAGGGTTGTTATCTTCTGAGGTGGCCGAGCGTCCTTTTGAGAAGGTGTTCATCGACTACGTGGGTCCTTTTCCCCGTAGCAAGTCAGGTAGCTCCTACCTACTTGTTTGTGTGGATGCTTTCTCGAAGTTCGTTTGGCTTTTCCCACTTCGGAGTGCTACGGCTAAGCTCACCATCCGTGCTCTCCAGTCCCAACTCTTCCAGCACTTTGGTGTGCCTTCCACTCTTGTGTCCGACAACGGTAGCCAGTTTACCTCACATGAGTTTCGTAGGTTCTGTTTTGGCAATGGTATCAGGCATGTGACTACCTCTCCGTATTACCCACAGCCTTCTCATGCAGAGCGGTTCAACCGCAATCTTCGGTCTGCCCTTATTACTTTCCATGCTGAGAAGCAGAACACCTGGGATGAGAGTCTCTCTTGGCTCCAGCTTGCCTTTAATTCTTCCAAGCATGAGAGTCACAATGCCACTCCCTTCGAGATTCTACATGGCTACCCTCCTAACAACCCTTTGTCCAACTTGTGGAGGCTAGAGGATCTTCTACCTACGCCAGGTGCCACTGACGTAGTGTCCACGTGGCGGGCTGCTCGGCGCAACCTGCTACGTGCTAGAGAGAGAGTGAGGAGGAGGTATGATAAGGGTCGTACTCCTAACCCTTTTCAGGTTGGAGATCTGGTTCTTTGTCAGGCTCACCCGGTCAGTTCGGCCGCGGAACGAAGAGCTGCAAAGTTGTGCTATCGGTGGTCTGGTCCCCACCGCATCGACAGGTTTTTGTCACCGGTGACTGCTCTGCTGGTTGATCCCCAGTCAGGCAGGGTGTTTAGGAAAGCCCATGTGTCCCAGCTTAAGGCTTTCCGGGGAACGGTTGGTACAGGAGTTGGTGTTCCTGGGGGTTTCTTGGGGCAAAGAGATTGATCACCTCTGCGCCCTAGGTGGCTGTTCTGAGAGAGTCTTCTTTCTCTCTCTTTTTTCTTGTCGGGCCCGACAGTCAGGGTAGTTCGCTCCCTGTTCGAGGGGTTTCCCCTCGTAGTTTCTCTTGGACGTCCTTGGAACACCACTCTTCGGAGGTCTTCGTCTTCTCTTGGTTCCCTGAGGTACCGAGTGTTCTCCCCTGCCTGGGTGTGTTGAGGTTTGCAGAGGGAGGTTGTACCGGGTCTTGGACCGGTACAGTTTCGTTTTTTCGTTGTTGTCTGCCAGGCTGCCTGAGATTCGCTTTTGCCCGGCGATTTGCGTACTTTGGTAGCCGTTGGCCCAGTTCCGTTTCGTTCCGTGTTCCAGCAGCTTCTGTCCGGTTGACCTGTCTGGTCAGTTGTCTTGTGCTGCCTGCAGAATCTCGTTATGTTTGGCTAGACAAACTAAAACTCCAGGGTCCTTGAGTGGGACTTTCAGCCCTCAGCCCGCCGTCCGGGGGAACTTCGATATTCTCCACTGCTAGCCTGGCCTGAGGACCATGTTGGAGCCTGGAGTTGCCCGCTACCCGCCCTACATCTTTGGGGGTAGAAGTCTTCAGTCCTCAGGTCAGTTCTTTCCATCTTTTCCCGGCGGCTGAGCTGGGGGTGATTTATAAGAAAACAAAAAAAATATATAAAAACAAAAAGAAGAAAAAAGTTTGCGGAACTTTTGGTGTGGCCTAGGCCTAAAACTAAAAACCTGGACAGTGAATTATGAAACAGCCATGGGGACTTAATTATTTTTTATTAACGAGGGAAAAGCTTTTAAAATACCCAAGATTTTTTTGATGTTAATATTTATTTTATTTATATTTATTGTTATTTATTTTTAAGTAGTTTAGATTCCTTGTTATTAATTAATTAGTTTTATTTGTTGTTATATCTTTTTAGATTTTATAGTTGTTAGGTCCCTATGGTTAAGTTATGTTATCGTTGATTATTATGTTTAGGCCTAGTGATTTAGTTATTTATTTATTTATTTCGTGTTTTGGTATTATTGATGTCAGGGGATAATAGTTGTCTTGAAGTGACTTTTTACTACGGTACCGTGTTATATTTTCTTTTAAATTATTTAATTTTTAAACTTTCACCAAAAGGGGATTATTGTTCTGTTGCTTAACTTTTAATTCGGAGCTGCCCAGGGATTCCGGCTTACTCCCTGGCCCGGTGGAATCAAGGGATTCGGGCTAAATTGCCGGTTTAAATGTTGTGATCCAAAAGTTTTCTAAATTTTCACTTTATTTGGGGCTTAATATTTTCTTACGTTTTGGGGTGTCTCAGGCTAAACTGCAGATAGGCCAAACAGTTTGTTAATTGTAGTTTTGGTATTTGTAGCGTTAAGTGTTTTGGTAGCTTTTGTCGTTATATTGTTAAATTTTGTGTTTATTGTTATTTATTTAATTGCAGTTT
Organism: Stictocephala bisonia; assembly: GCA_035578905.1. NCBI lineage: Eukaryota > Metazoa > Arthropoda > Insecta > Hemiptera > Membracidae > Stictocephala > Stictocephala bisonia. The sequence goes on along the minus strand of JAQJVL010000140.1, from coordinate 844,543 downwards.
TTATATTGTGGCCTTCTGCCTATTTTATATTGTGGCCTTCGGCCGTTTTTGATTTATTAAATGATGTTTCTTGAAATAAAAAGTAGTTTTGCTCAGCTGCCGAGTATTATTTTGACCCTCCAACTGCCACCCGTGATCCCATCGCTCGACTTGTTTTGAGCCATCCCCCAGTTGGCACGCTTTCCAGCTTTGGTGGGGGGGATGGGTCTCAGAACATTACAATATATTCAAAATTCAAAGAACCGTGGTAAAAAATGTAATTTCTTTAGCTTATCGTAATTATACAATCAGCATTGAGAATGATATTAGTTCGGACAGTAGTAAATTTTGGAGCTTTGTTAAAAGTAAAAAGAATGTAAAAAATACAATGCTGGTTATGGAATACAATGGAGTAAAACACGATAGCGGAGTGGCGATTGCAGGTGCGTTTGCGGATTATTTTGGTTCCGTGTATGAGCGGTATGTGACGGAGCCGAGTGTGGAGTGCGCGGAGGAGGGTCCGTGTGTGGCTGGTGTGTCGTGCCTTACTCTGCCCCGCCTAAGCACGCAGGATGTACAGGATGCTATTAAAAAATTAAAGTCAAAACGAACTACAGGTCCAGATTTACTTCCGCAGTATTTGTTTAAAGGATGTCCAGAACATTTGATTAACCCCCTAACATTTTTGTTTAATCTGAGCTTAAGAACAAATGTTTTTCCTGATAAATGGAAAACCACTAAAATAACTCCAATTTTTAAGAGTGGTAAAAAATCCCAAATTACTAATTATAGACCAGTAGCAGAGTTGTCAGTACCAGCGAAGATTTTTGAGATGGTCATTCATAAATATTTATTCAGTCACTTTGAAAAGCATATTTCTGTTAAGCAGCACGGATTCGTACCAGGAAGATCTGTCAATACTAATTTGCTTTATTTTACAAACTATGTTTCCTCGGGTCTTGATTCTGGGACTCGGACTGACGCTTTATTCCTCGACCTGGCGAAGGCATTCGATAAGGTCGATCATTCTATTTTATTAAAAAAATTACATTTCTACGGAGTTTCATCAAATCTTTTACATTTTTTTAAGTCTTACATAGTTAATAGGAAACAATTTGTTCGTTACAGTGGCTTTTCATCATCAACTTTTAACGTTCAATCAGGCGTACCTCAGGGCTCGAACCTGGGGCCTTGCCTGTTCACCATTTTAATTAATGATTTAATAGATTGCGTACACTTTGCTGAAACATTGTTATTCGCTGATGATTTGAAAATGTTTAAATACATTAAGAATCTTGATGATGCAGCCTGTTTACAGCGTGATATAGACAATGTATTCACTTGGAGTGTTTTAAATAAAATGACTTTCAATGTTTCAAAATGCCACTTAATGACATTCACAAGGGCACAATATTTTTTCAAAAATGATTATTTTTTTAACGGTGTTTTAATAGCTAGAGTAAATAAAATAAAAGATTTAGGCGTATACTTAAATGATTCACTATCTTTTAATCCTCATATCGAATTATGCATAGCCTCAGCCAGTAAAATGATGGGTTTCATTTTTAGACAAAGTGCAAGTTTCCAAAACACTTTAACCATCATTATGCTTTACAATGCTTTCGTTAGGTCGAGGTTGGAGAGTGGGGCTGTCATATGGAATCCAATTCATTCAACATATCGAGAAGCGGTTGAAAGAATTCAAAAGCGATTTTTAAGATTTCTTTTTTACAAATGTTTTAATTTTTACACGTACACGGTTCCATATGATGAGCTGTTGGTGTTGTTTGGGTTCCGGAGTCTTGACACGAGGAGAACACTAATGGGCCTGGTGTTCCTGTATAGACTGGTGTGTGGCGGGGTGGACGATACCGCTAGCTTGGCGGGCCTCTCTTTCCGTGTACCTACATTTCATAGTCGCAATAAACTTCTGTTCTCTGTTCCCTACTGCCGCACGACGGCACATGCTTCTTCCCCCCTTCACCGCCTCATGACATCTTACAATAATTTGCTCCTTTCCGATAATAGTAATGTAGATCTATTTTTTGACTCTTTTAAAATATTTAAAGCTAATTGCCTGTCTTGTTTAAGTCAACGCTCTACATAATTTTGTTTTGTTTATTACTCTTTTACGAATTCTATATTGTTAACTGTTCAAAATATATTTATTACTGTTATTATTTATTGTCGTTATGGTTGTCAATTGTTTAAAATATTTATTGCTGTTATTATTTATTTTCGTTATGGTTGTCAATTGCTTAAAATATTTATTACTGTTATTATTTATTGCTGTTATTGTTCTTAATTGTTTAAAATATTCATTACTGCTATTGTTGCTGAATGCTAGTCTATACTAATATTAGTTATTATATATTGCATGCATGTCATTATATTTTTTGCATCCTCATCAAGCATGTATTGTTCCATTCCATATAAATTTCAGTTAAATTTGAATCTATAGTATTTCAGTTTGGTATTCTTATTTTTTATAATGTGAAGTGATTTAGTGAATAAGTTATAAAACCCACAAATATAAATATATGTATTAATATGAACTGCTTCAGTGTAATTGGTTTTTACTGTATTGAAGCATGTAAATAAATAAATAAATAAAAGTGGCTTTGAATAAAATGATGAATGAAAATGGAGATATTAATCTTAAACTGGCATGCTTTCTAATAGCCAACAGAAGATCTCCCCATACTACCACAAAGGCAACACCAGCCGAGTTAATGTTAGGAAGAAATATTAAAACCAGATTAGACCTTCTTCGACCCCCAAGGGAGGATACAAGTTCTTCAAGTGAAGAAAGTACACGTCAGGCATTAAGAAAACTCAGATGCTTTAAACCTGGAGACCACGTTCTTGCAAGGATATACAACGAAAGGTATCAGCGTTGGAAGCAAGCTGTTGTGATTAGAAGACTTGGAAACGTGATGTACGTCGTGGAGTTTGAAGATGGAAGAAAAGTCAGAAGGCATGTTGATCAGCTCTGAGTGGTCCAGGACGTTTCCAAAGATAAGCGTTGAAGATTGTTATATATTAATGCTGATTTAATCTTTACAATCAGCTGATTATTTAATAATAAGAACTTTATGTTATGACCAGAATGTTTTTGGTTGGAAAAATGAGTTTATAAAATGGGCTATTACAAATGAGTTGATCGTTTTTAGTTGTTTCATTTTAATCAAGTTATTTTAGTTTCCTCTAAAACAAGATCACAGGAGCTTTTTGCAAGGATGCAACATTGATCCAATTTCAACGCAAACACACCAATGGCCCATATACAAAGAATAAGTAATTTATGTTCAGACAGGGTGGACTTTTTCAATGCCAGTGTAGTAAAGTTCCGGAAGATTGTTGTAAGCACTATTGCGAGAGAGAGGCCGATAGCGTGCTACTGAAAGTAATTGTTGTTCTGGTTTTTGTATCCAGGGTTAAATTTCACTTCTAGCTTTTCATTTTATTTTGTGTCGTCACCATCATATTTCATGTATTTATAATGTTATTTCTTTTATAGTAATGTTTGTATTTATATTTTTGTACTGTTATATTTGTATTAGAGTTTATATAATTATATCAAGGTTTATATTATTTATATCAGAGTAATTTTATCTTTATTGTCATCTTGTTACCTCTCTATTTACCTTTTCTCTTATTTCCTCCTAATTTTTCTCACCTGTACCCTTTATTAACCAAAAAACTACACCATCTGGCTAACTTTAAATATACATCAGCTGATCAGCATAGAGGAAGGAGGGACCTAGGGGCTTCCTTCTAATCATATCCTGAAGGAATCCCAGTACTACTCATGTTTAAATTTAACATCTTAAAGATTTTTTTTTTACATCCAAAATATCCTTACATATAATAACGTGAAGCCATTTTTTTAACGTAACTCTTCCCATATTTCTTGATGAATTTAATGACCTAGATGGCAATAAATTTGCCCCTCAAAGTACATTTTTAGCCATAATAAAATGAAGAGAGATTTGAATTAATTGAAAAGTAACAGCTTTTCAACTGTAAATAATGATGTTTTATGAAATTTGAACAGCTATTGGCTTGTAAATAATGATTTTTATAATATTGAGAAGGTTACAGATCTTTCTTAACGTTGAGGATAGTAAGTGGAATCAAGATTCAGTTGAAGTTTATGTTTGATCTATAAATATAACAAACAAATGCATGTGTCCCTGTCTGTGCATTCTTTATACATTATTACACCACTATACCATCAATTTGATTATAATGAAATTTTGGGAAATTAAATATGCTTTCCAAGGAATGATTTTAAGCACAGTTATATTCCATTTAATTAACACTTTAGCTGCTGTGTCAGTCCAGTACACCCGACGGCTCTTTGTCTCAGCTAGATTCCATCAGGCCACTATGCCTGACAGTATTGCTTAGCACCTTTTGGTTTTTTTATTGTTACTCAACTGGTGCTGCTTTCCTAAAGAAACTGATTACACTTTATTGTACTGCAAGAATCATGCTAATTGCAGAGCAAATTTAGAAGTTTTTTGGTTAGTTACAAAGTTGTTCATAGAACTTTAAATTTTGGCAGGTTTTACAGGCAAGTTGTCAGGAGTATAGGCCCGACAGACTTATTCAGTAAATTTTTGCATTGAAATAACGTAATACATATTGAATACTGGATTGATTTCATCAGTCAGTGTAGCCAAACCAGGAAAACAAATTTACCACAAAATGTGTCAGGCCGATATGCCCGACAGAGTTATTTATGTGCCGTATACGCTACTAAAAAATCTGTCGGGCTAACATTCCCGACATATTTATATACATATAATGCCTATGTATGTAGTATTTCTATACTCAGAAATGGTAGTACAGAAAAAATAATGCATCATTCTTTTAAAAATTTTCCATAAAATTTTGGCAATTTATAGCAAAATACTAATTACTAGTTAAAATTTAATTTTGTTATGTACTTTGTATGTTACATTATCTATTTCATATCTAACGTTATGCTGAACTTAGCTTCTACACATTTGTTAATTAGATGTTGCTGTTGATAAGCTATTAACCCTTAATAGGTCGCGCGGTGTACAAACCTCCGAAAGAATTATATTTATTCGTGTAAATTTGTTGCGGTAACTCCTCTGATCCCCTCCACCCGGCATATCCTCCCCCACCTTCCCCTCCACCCCCACAACAAAGAAGAGCCAGTTTAGTCAAGGCCACTGCCGTGGGCGTATCGATCTGTGAGTGGTGCGGTCTATTGTACTCCACGCGACCTGCAACGTCATTTTTTGTGCGGTCATTTGTACACCAGGCGACCAAATTTGTGAAGAGTTATTTTTTTTTTATTTTATAAAATTGTCCGTTTCTCTATGATCTAGTGTTGTGCGGCTTTTATTTTGTGTCTTGAAGATGGATTCTGACGAGGCCAAACGGTTACTTGACATGCTATCGAGTGTCGAGAAGGAAGAGCGAGAACAAGAGCGTGTAACAGAGGAGGACAGACAGCTTCTAATTCGACAACTGTTTGCGGACGTGAATCCCGATGTTGAAAACGATGGGGATGGTGTGATTGAAAGAGAAGGAAGTGACCAATCTGACGACGAAGTAGAGCATAGTGACCATGAAACTAGCTCGGAAACCTCTCTAGAAGATTTGGCAGAGAGGGAAGAAGCTAACCCGACCACAGAGGAAAACCACAATTTTATTCTTGGAAAAGATTTAGAAACTAGGTGGAGTGCACATATGAATGTTGCAAACCTTCGCGGTAGAACTCGTCGACACAACATTATTCGTGGTGAAAGAATCGGTGTTCGCGTACCCTGGCCGAAAGGGGAAGCTACGGCTGCAAAATTACCTGATGAAAGTTGGAAATTATTTTTCCCGGACATTTTGATTGATCGTGTTGTTGACTACACTAATGTATGGATTGAAAAAAATAAAGAACACTATACTCGTGAAAGAGATGCCAAGGCAACAGACAGAGATGAAATTCATGCTACTCTCGGCTTATTGTATCTGGCTGGACTGCTAAGATCGTCGCATACAAGATTAGAGGACTTATGGGCTGTTGATGGACTCGGTGTAGAGTATTTTCGGTTGACGATGTCACTTAGGCGCTTTAAGTTTTTACTTAGGGCTTTACGTTTTGACGATGTGAGAACTAGGAGGCAGAGAAAGGCACAGGACAAATTGGCTCCTATTCGTGAAGTGTTCCAGGAATTTGTCAATCGTTGCCAGAGAAATTACAGTCTTAGCGAGTACGTGACTGTGGACGAAATGCTAGAAGCCTTTCGCGGAAGATGTAGCTTCCGGCAATATATCCCAAATAAGCCTGCTCGCTATGGGATCAAGATGTTTGCATTATGTGATGCACGAACGTACTACACTGCAAATCTAGAAATTTATGCCGGCAAACAACCCGAAGGGCCTCATAGACTCAGCAATGCTTCAAGAGATGTCACAATACGCATGATTACTCCAATTTCAGGAACTGGACGACACATTACGCTAGATAACTGGTATGGTTCAATTCCGTTGGCCAAAGAGCTACTAGATAACCACTCTCTCACTGTGACCAGTACATTGAAGAAAAATAAGCGCGAAATTCCTCCAACGTTTATTGATAAGAATTCGAGAAGGCCATGCACCAGTTTGTTTGGTTATGGCGACGATATGACACTGCTATCGTACGTTCCTAACAAAAAAAAGGTCGTGCTTTTGCTTTCAACCTTTCACCATACAGATACCATTGATGAAGACTCTGGTGATAAACAGAAACCAGTCATGCTAACCTGCTACAACAAATACAAAGGTGGCGTGGATACTGTCGACCAGATGAAGGGAGCATACTCGGTGTCTAGACGAAGCAATAGATGGTCACTTACCCTCTTCTTCTCTTTTTTGAATATCGCTGGGATCAATAGCTACATCATTCTGCGTAACAACTTTCCACAAGAAGCAACAAACAGAAGAAACTTCCTTCGATCTCTAGGAAAATCTCTATGTTTGCCACAATTGACGAAAAGAGCTTCGATTCTGACGCTTCCTGTGACACTCCGACAAAGAGTGAGGGAACTTACCGGCCAGCCGGTTCCCGCTCCAGAAAGACCTCAAGAAGTCCAACCAACAACTGGACGATGCTACTTATGTACCAGGGAAAAGAACCGGAAGAGCCGTACAAGGTGCCCAGCTTGTCACTTATTCATTTGTCGGGAGCACACTCGATTCACGTGTGAACAATGTGCCAGGGATCATGTTCAGAGCGACACGGATGATGTCGAGTAGAAGACTACAGTACAGAAGGTTTTTATTGGGCTGTATTAATTGTTTTTAGTTATAGTTATTAGGCTTAGGTTATGTTATTAGAGTTTACGAGGGGCTGCTATATTTATTTTATAATACTAGTATTTAAACATTTTGTACAATCCGTCGAGTAGAAGACTACAGTACAGAAGGTTTTTATTGGGCTGTATTAATTGTTTTTAGTTATAGTTATTAGGCTTAGGTTATGTTATTAGAGTTTACGAGGGGCTGCTATATTTATTTTATAATACTAGTATTTAAACATTTTGTACAATCCGTCGAGTAGAAGACTACAGTAAAGAAGGTGTTTATTGGGCTGTATTAATTGTTTTTAGTTATAGTTATTAGGCTTAGGTTATGTTATTAGAGTTTACGAGGGGCTGCTATATTTATTTTATAATACTAGTATTTAAACATTTTGTACAATCCGTCGAGTAGAAGACTACAGTACAGAAGGTTTTTATTGGGCTGTATTAATTGTTTTTAGTTATAGTTATTAGGCTTAGGTTATGTTATTAGAGTTTACGAGGGGCTGCTATATTTATTTTATAATACTAGTATTTAAACATTTTGTACAATCCGTCGAGTAGAAGACTACAGTACAGAAGGTGTTTATTGGGCTGTATTAATTGTTTTTAGTTATAGTTATTAGGCTTAGGTTATGTTATTAGAGTTTACGAGGGGCTGCTATATTTATTTTATAATACTAGTATTTAAACATTTTGTACAATCCGTACATAAATATTAGTTTGAGCCTAGTAAAGAATATAAACTAAGCCTATAGTTCATACTGTATTCATCATAAATTGTTTTGCAACTTAATTTTTGCCTTTGTTTATAATGTACCAATAGATATGGGTTTATTATTTAAATATGTAATAAACAACTCTATTTTTAAAACTTTCAGTCTACATTTGTAAATATATAAACAGTATTGTTTTAGTGGGTTTTTTTCTTATTAAATTGATATTGATACTTTTCATTCATCTACAAATTGCAGTAAACTAAATTTAAACACTTATTGTATGCTTATGGTTATAGTTTCTTTAATAAATGCATTATTAAAAACTGAGATATTTTGTTTAAATCACTTCCTATATCATTATTTCTATTAATTAAATGAAATATTTATAAATGATTGACATTTATTAGCTTAAACAGGTTAAAATGAGCATTGCGGTCTTTTGTACACCACGCGACCCATTACGGTACAATGAGAGGCGCGACTTACTAAGGGTTAATACCATTGTCTCTATTACACCTACATAAAAAATTCATGATTTGTAAATACATTATCATAAAAGTAAATAATAGTCGTGTTACCTCTCCATACATTCCATTCGTATTCATCTGAAGCTTCACACACCCCATAGTAGCTTGGAACGTTGAGAGATGCAACTATGTGAATTTCTTGAGAGGGCTCAAACATAAGTGCTGGTGGATCAGCATCATATTCCCACCTAGTTTGGCTGCAACCATTTTAATTAGTCACACTTTAGTAAACTTTAATGTAACTAAATACTCAATATAACATGGCAAACCAATTCACAGAGTTATTTTATTGCAACCTAGTTAAGTTATTTTTCTTAATGAGTAATAATTCATTTAGGCTTAAAGTCATACTATACTCAGTAAATACCACATTTTCTTTTCACCACTGTTTGTATTTGTTATTTTTAGGGGCTCCTACTCAGCCTTATAACTGGCAAGTGTCACAAACAGTATTGAGGCCCAAACATGTAACACTCAAGAAATAGGGCTAAACTATATGAGTGTCAGTTTAGTCATTCAATCAGGAATTATATGCTGATTTCAGCATCCTTATAAAATTATCATAATCATTAAAACAAAAATCTGGGTTGTGAAACTTGTTTGCAATGCTACCATATCTAAACACTGGATCACATACTCCAAAGTATCGGCAAACAAATTGATTTCTTGAGCGAAATATACAAAAGTATATTCTGAAAATTGAAGACCAATAGTCGCCATCAAAGCAGTACAGAACAACAAGCTAACAAAGTTGAGAAATGATAATAATAATGATATATTTTCATTGAATATTTACATTTATAGCACTAATTAAGTTCTACTTGCGCTTCTACTTCACCTACTCCAAGTATCAATTGTAATTAAAGTGCCTGGCAATTCTCATAACGAGACCCAAGTTCCTCCTAGTTTTTAATACAACACAGTTCAAAGAAAATCAACTTGGAGTATGTGAGAAAGGCAAAATCACGGGCAGCACACTTTTTTATTCTACAGCCGTTAATATAAAAAAAGAAGAATGACAAAATGGTTTAACGTTGAACAAAACTAATATTTTGCTGAGGTTCAGTGAAATGTAGTTGTCGCTCACCTCACAGCCAAATCAATACACTATTGAAGAGAAAATCAGATATTGTATCAGCAATCAGCAGATAATTTTATTATCATCGAGCCATCCTAAATAAGTTATTATTTGAGAGAAGCCATGTTAAATGCAAGGCGAGTTAGATGAGATTTAGTAGCCTTTTCTTAGAATGAAAATTCTTATTTGTATCTTTTATAGTAGGCCTATTAATGTGTTTTTAGATTATGTTTAAAATATGCAAAATTCATTGAAAAAAATATTGCAGACATTTTTATTTTATATGTTCAATGTAGTATGATTATGTTTTGAGTTCATATTTAAAATACTGTAAAATTATTTACTATTGCATAAATTGTTCTAATTTTTACTTAACATCACAATTGGAAGGTCATCTTTATAATTTGAATGTTGTCTTACGAGTTTTACGTTTATGTTTTCATTGTTAAAATTTAATTGATTAAAATAATTTCAATTTAATTGAAAGAAAGGGATGTTGATATAGAATATAAATAAGATTAAATGTATCTATTCACTTTGTGGGAACATTTGTAATACCTCTATGTTCGGGAGCAAGAAGCTCTCTCCCTCTCTTATGGCTATTAACTGTAACTTAAATGTCCAGAACAAATTACAATAAAATATAATTTATATAATATATCTGGTGAAATGTTATTTGATTTCAATAACCAGGTACAGCTAATTAAAATTATTAAACTTATGTCTTAATGTTGATGTTTCTATGCTTAATGTATATAATACACAATTGAGTGTTATATAATTTAATTTAATTTTAATTTTATTGACGCCACTTTACAATATTTAGAATACATATATCAAGATTATGTTATTTAATGAAATGTCTTATTTATATATGTCTGCATTAAAATGACTGTTAGTTTCAGTTTAACATAACTCTACTTGTAAATATATCCTTGGAATAAATATAAAACACTACTGTACATTATGTTGTAAACTGAAAATGTACATTCTACATGGCTAGAACCATAGACGGTCTATGAGACTATGCATGAATTTATTGAATGTAGGTTATGTTAGTAAACAAGTAGGCCTAATGTATGCAGTCTGTAATTTAATCTTATAATAAGAAACTCATAAACGTGAATGACTTTTTGAACAATAATCAATTGAATCTGTTTACAGATATACAGCTGTTTTAATTAAATTAAATTTAATTTAAATTCTAATATAAATTAGAACATATGTGGCTAAGTTATCAAATACATAACAACTAATAATTATTATAAACAAGATATGCAGTATGCACTATTAATTGCAATAACAAAATGTTTCCGATACACAAAGAAGGCATCGACCGACACTCCAATCAGCTGATCAGCAGCGGTAATCATTGTCTGTATGTCAGATTGTCAGGCTAATACAAAGCCACGCATGCGTATGCCGTACCCCCTCTACTAACCACTAAGCATTTGAAAAGTAACGGTTTTCACATCTCAAGAAGATATTCCGTGGCTAGTGTTGGGATTACCTGCTCTTTTAGCTGAGCTAAAAGAGTTAATAATAATTAATAATAACCGCTCCCGCTCACTTGCCAGACCTGTGATTAAGAGTGATTCCGCTCTAACCTTGATTTCGGCGATTCCGCTCTCTCAATTCTAACCGTGGTTCCATGTCCATGAATAGAACAACAAATTACGGATTGGGCCTATGCTATGGGTGGTTTGCAGTTATTGTTAGTTATTACAAGTGATTGATGAACGGAGTAGAATAACACATAGATGGGCTGAATAGTTAAGATGTTATTTGGCATGAAATATTGAACATGTACCTAAACTACTGTACAGATAATTTAAATCTATGCAGAATATACAAAAAACAAATATATAGAATTTACCACACAAGCATTGTAGACAAGTACATTTTACAGCATATTACATTTATTGATTATTATTGGTAATAGGCTATACACAATTATAAACTGAATAAATATACGTTAGACATATATTTTATCAAATTGATATATTGGTAAATAAAAACAGGTAGTTTACTTTTAAATTATAGTTTTTTTTATTGTTTACAATAGACTTTTTTATTGCTTATCTATTAAACACACCTGACAGAATATCAGTTTGATAGAACTGTTAATTAATATAGCATTAATTATAAGCATTAGTCTCGAAATAAATAAAGTTGGAACAGAAACGAATCGCAGCGCTGCTCTACAGCAGACGGCAAGAAAGCAAACTAATTTACAGCTCAGTCGTTCTCGTTCAGTCAGTCAGTACAGTTAAAACAGTCACATAGGCAGTTCACCTGAGAAGAGCCGGAGCGGATGAGCTGATGACGTAGTATATCACTGTACTGAGCGGTTTGGTTTGGAACCGTGATCACAGGTCGACCTGTGATTCTAAAATCACGGTGATGAAATCACAGGTCGTGATTTCTGGCCCATCACTATCGTGGCTACTGAACTGATGTATTTAGTTGAAAACAAGCAACAACTAAAATACAGATAAACCCAAGGTAAAGAGTAAAAAAATGTATTTGCCGGTTGAAAACAGTAATGAACAATTAATTGCAACACTTTAAATACAAAATAATGTTTCATTTTTAGAGACCTTTAATTTTACATGCAGCATAACTTAGTTTGATGTTAAAAAGTGTTATACCTAACCCCATTTTCATAGTAAAAAATGGGGTTTTGTCTGCAATTTAAAAACCACCAAAGATGTGATAAATACTGTAGATAAAATTGTTTTTATTTTAAAAGTCTTTTAATTTGACGTGTGCATGGCATAGGGTCCTATTTGAACATTTTTACTTAAGAGTAATTTGTCTTTATCAAAATTTTAACGATTTTGAAGATGGAGAGATAAGAGCCCAATCATATTGTTAATTAAAAGGACATTTCAGTGGTAGCATTGGATAAAAATGTACATCCCATACTTGTGATGTACAAAAGAGTTACAGTAACATCAACTTAAAAAAAAAATAAAATGTTTTGTATTTTGGGCCATCCTGCCCCTAGGGGTTAGGTTAGACTAATATGAAAATTTGTATGTAAAAATAATAAGGCTTTAAAAACATTAATAATGAGGTGTAACAAGACCTGTTTCTATTTGAAAATTTTCAAAAAAAACTACCCTTCCGCCTCTATGCCTTTTTGGTTTTTTCCGGGATACAAATATTTTTACTTAATTCTTTGGGTAAAAAACAAGGGGTTTTAGTTGAAACAAATTAGGCCCTATGCAGCTCAGTTCGTTTGGCTGCAATGTATACTGCTCGGGTGATCTGAAAACACTGTTGTACAATTGAATGTCCAATGTCCATTGACGAAAAATAAATAATGTAGGCATAGACTACTTATATTTATTTACAAACACTACACTCCGAATATAATGTACAGGCTATTTCTGTTTACATATTATTGTATCATGATCGTGTCACTCTCTTAGATCAATTATTATTCAATGTTTAGTAGAAATGCACAATTTTGTTTAAAATTTTAAACTAACAGGCCTAATATTACATGCAGTAGAAATATTTTTTAAAATCAATCCACCATTTATAAAACTTTAGAAGGTGATTGATTTTAACTAACCAATGTAATGGTTTTAACTAACCAATCTCCAATCTGATATAAATATGTGTAACATAAAAAATTTTTTTAATTTGTAAGCATTAGTAATTTGTAAGACTGGTACCTATTTTTTTATTGGATCTTTATATACCATTGATTATACCACTTTGAAATTAGACTTTGTTTATGACAATTTAAATAAATCTTGAATTTTGAATAAATATCAGCTACAATTCAGACTGTTAACGTGATAGGAAATTGTGTGTTTGAGTTACATTTATACAAGCATTTGAAACTTACCAATTACTTAAGTGAATATATGGTGTACATGTTAAATCCTTTGGGTACTCAATCATAACAGGGTATGTTTTCTCAAACACTGTTACATTTTCTTCACCAGGAAAAGTAGTAGGGTTATGAACTATTACTGTGTAATTCACAAGAAAACCAAGCATTCTGTCTTCAATATACATGTTTCCTTTTTCTTTTATTCCGTAAACGAAAATGGAATAGTAACAAACAACTACTTTCTGATGGGCCGGATCTGTATCTGAAAATTACAAACGTATTATTAATTTTTGTAAATAAATTTATTTATACTCATATCCGACGAATTATATTATTTTAAAGTAAAAGAAGTAGGCTAATTGTTCCAAAAAATACACCAAGGACAACATATTCAGGTAACAAAAATATTTTTGGTATTTTAAGTGGCCTATATTATTTTCTTAGTTATTGAAATTTGTCTTCAAGGTAACTAATTTTCCAATAAGAATAGGTTAAAGTAAAGCAGGCTAACATAATGTTTTTTAATACTTAATAGGGCAGTTATCTAACAGTTACAAAATTGGTTTCTAGGAACATTCAAAATTATTTCTGAATCAAAACTTGGAATTTATGTTAAAATGTTTTTTGAACGGTTCCCTTTTTTAACTTTTATCTTCAGGTTTCTGTATATGTTTTGAAACTACTTTTAATTTTACTGTAGCACTGTACATAATTTAAGAAACTTTATTTATATCGTTGTTTTTATTATTGAGTGCAAGTTAGGCTTTTTAAAATTATATCTCATTAATTTGAAATGTGTTCAGAAACAATGTGCCATAGCACAGTCGGGTAGCCTCTGGGATTACCAGAATTATTCTCTGAAGGTTTTAGTTTGCATGTCTCTTGTTTCATTTCGTTGTTCCGTGTTTCCTGTTTATGTTCGTCCAGTCTTGTCGGCTGTCGTCACTAATGAGGGTCGCAACTCGTCAGTTCAAGCATTGATTTTACTATACATAGAAGATGGGTCCATCCAATGCTAAAATTTAAGGCACGGAATATACAGCGACCGTGCTGCTACCTGTCGTTAATCAAATTAAAGAGGTCGAAATTGCCTCCAGTTTCGACTGTTCGGTTGCACAACCTGTGAGCAGTAATGAAAACTAATCACTCTCTCTCATTTCCCCATTTTGTCTTTTTTTCTCTTTCTCTTGAGCCACTCGTCCGGAAGTACTTCCGGACCTCCACCTGTCTACTGTCGCCAATAGGCTTTGATAGTTGGTCAAAGTGGGATATTGTTTCATGTTGTGGTTTGTCTTGCATGGAAAGGAATCGCGATCTTTTATTTAGACCTTGGGGGTTTGTGTATATGAAAAATGTTAGGGGACATATTTTTTATATTTTGTCATTGTAAATAACAGTGTATAACAGATGTTTAGTTAAAACATTACGCATTATCTAAAATTTGAAGTGCATTTGAACCGGTTAGAGCACAGCCTACATATTTAATTACATATGTTAGATTGTATAAAAACTTGGCAGAACAGATCACAAACAGTTTAAGTTTTACTGTTATAATAGGGCTGCAGTTTGCGTTTGTATTATGACCCAGACATATGTAAAAAAATAATCAATAAGTATAATGTATTACTGTAATTCCATTCATATATGTATCGGATGTACATAGGAATACCCAATATATTATGTTAAAGAGATGCTGGCGCCTGCTGACGACTAAAAATGTCATATACAGTATTCATCAACTGTTTTCTGTTCGTGTATTATTTATTAAACGACTTTAATATTACACTGATACCACTAGACTTGCATTTCAGATTAAGCAAGATTATATTTCTCAGTCTAAGATAATTTATTTGGCTCAAAAACCCAATTTTTTTTCTTAATTATGTTTATTAGTAACATTTCTATTATTATTTCAACTCAACACTAGTATTATGTTTTGAACAATTGATTTTATACATAACATGTTTTTCCTTCTTTCCAGTTCATACTGTGACATCCAGAGCGGCCTCAATCCTGGGAACCGGTGATGCGGAAGTAATGGATGGGTCGCTGACCATCTGCCCTGCTTGTTTACAACCTTTAGGGCACAATGGCTTACGCATGAATGCCTTTACCTCATCAATGGACTTCTAGATTCTTCTCGATTGACGAGCCAGCTCTGTCACGGAACTTCGGGGGCAGGGGAATTCAAGAAGCTTCTAGATGGAGACCTGCAGGTGATATATACGGCCCGGATACCAGCGCTAGTCAGTCAGTTAGTCAGTCAGTGAGTCTAGAGCCTACAGCCCGGGTGTTTGCAGCGACAGTGAGCGAGTTCTACAGTGAGTGAAGTGTCCGAGTATAGTGAAGTGGTCTACGGAGAAGTTACCGGTGAGTGGTTCGTTGTGGGGATCAACGAAGGAGCAGTGCGGTACTTGTGGACGACTTCTGAAGGGACACTGAAGAAACTGTGAGTGAACTGTTAGCTTTGGACTGTAGGTAGTAGGGAATCTAGTAAAGTCAATTAGTAGTCAGTAATTGTAAATAATAGTAGAGAATCTAGGAAAGCCACTTTTTAGAGCTAGGAATTGTAATTAAAAGAAGGGAATTTAGTAAAGTCACTTTGCAATTAGTAGTTGTAATTATTGATGCCATCTAAGATTGTAAATATAAATTAGTTTAACTGTAAAAGTAGGCCTAATAGTAAATTGTACTTTTCACAATAGTTTTAAAGTTAAGGAAATAATCCATTTAATTGTAATAAGTTAATTTTATAGATTTAATAAATTTAGTAATTGTTTAGTATATCGTGTTGCTTATTTGTAAAACCCACATAGTGATTAATTATTTATAAATTAGGAAATTAAAAACGTCACACTGGTGTCAGAAGTGGGATAGATTTGTTGAGCAACACGTTTAAAATTTTTATTTATTGATAGTTATTGTTAAGCTGTTTATTGAATTCATTTACTGTAATTCTATATTGTTCAGACGTAGTTTTGCAAAAGAACGATGGCATCTAGTGGAGTTAAGTTAATAGACTTAAAAGTGGCTGATTTAAAGCGGGAGTTAGAAGAAAGGGACTTAGATCATACTGGAACAAAATCAGTTTTAGTGAGTAGACTTAAGCAGGCAATGCTAGAAGCAGGGGATGATCCAGAAACATTCCTTTTTGAAACTGAAGCTAGTTCACTTAAGTCTATTACCAGAAATGTCGAGAAATTACAAAATGACTTAAAAGGAAATATCGAGGAATTACAAAGTGACTTAAAAGGAAATGTCGAGAAATTACAAAGTGACTTAAAAGAAGTGAAAGATGACTTAACCGAAAAACTAAATAGTAATTGTAAAACCTTGAAGGAAGAGTTAGCTACAGAATTTAATTATAAAATTTGCAAAGTTGAAGACGAATTTAAAAAACTATTAGATGACAGTTCGAACGAATTTAAAAAACAATTAGATGACTGTTCGAGCGAATTTAAAAAACAATTAGATGATTGTTCCAAGCAATTAGGTGATAGGATTAGGTTTTTAGAAGAAATGGTTCAGGGGAGGAAGGAGTCAATAACCTGCAACGAACCACCTGGGATCTCAGGAAGTGGACAGCAACCGCCCAGTCTTAAACCTCGGCCCAGTGTGTGTCCACCCGTAAATAACGCAAGTTTGCCAACCTTCGCCGGAAAGATGTCCTGGGAAGATTTTATTACTTTGTTTGAGACTGCCGCTGCTGTCTACAATTGGCCATCATCAGCGAAGGCGTCCATGTTGTGCCTTTCACTTCGTGGAGAAGCTCTGAGCGTACTGCAAACCGTTCCACCTGCTGAGCGACAGAATTACGAAGATTTGATTAGACGGTTGGAAATGCGGTTCGGACATAAACACATGGAACTGGTCTACAGATCTCAGCTCAGGAGTCGTCACCAGAAGTCCAATGAGAGTCTTCAAGAATTCGAAGCTGACATCGCACGATTAGTGAGGGGCGCTTATCCCACAGTGGACGAAGCTGTTTACGAGAGCCTATCCATTGAAAGGTTCCTCGATGGGCTGCGGGATGCTGAGACGCAGCAGGCTGTAAAGTTGGCCCGGCCTAACACTTTAAACGAGGCCCTGACGCAAGCCTTAGAGTTTGAGGCCGTAAAGCAATCCGTCCGAGGCCAGGCACGTCTGCGAGGAGTCTACGCAGAGGAAGAAGAACCTATGAAGATAGAAGACATCGTAAGAAAAGTGCTTGATGCCCTGAGGGACCGGAAGAAGGAGATTCACTGTTGGGGGTGTGGAGAGTTAGGCCATTACCGAAGTAAATGCCCGAGTAAAGCCTCTCGGGGGCAGAGGCAGGGAAAACTAAACAGGGTTGATGGGAAGGGGCAACTGTCAACCCAGCGTCTTCAAGAATACAACTTCACCTCTGAACACCGACGAGGGAGAAACCATTCCAATGCCGACGCCCTGTCTCGCCGACCTTGCCCAGAGGGTTGTAAGCACTGCTCCAAGGTAGAAGAAAGGAATCCGTCCGTTGAAGTGCGTTGTGTCTCTTTGGAGGCAGCTAGTGGATGGGAACCGGAGGAACTCCGTAAAGAGCAGCTTGAGGATAGTGAGGTTGGACCACTGCTGCGGGAGAAGGAATCGGGGGCTCGTCCTAGCTGGGAGGACATTGCAGCTAGGAACCATGTGTATAAGAGCTACTGGGCACAGTGGGACTCAATGAAGGTTAAGAACGGAATGCTTATAAGAATCTGGGAGGCCCCTAATGGTAGGAAGCAGATTGAACAGATTGTGCTCCCCAGAAGTAAAAGAAAGGAAGTGCTGGAGGAGATCCACAATGGAGCATCTGGTGGGCACTTAGGTGTCAACAGAATGGTGGACAAGCTACGTCAGCGGTTCTACTGGTTGAACTTGAGGGCTGATGTAGAGAAGTGGTGCCGCCAATGTGATATCTGTACTGGAAGCCGAGGGCCACAAACAAGAAGTCGAGGCAGAATGCAACAGTACAACGTTGGGGCACCCTTCGAGAGGATCGCCATCGACATCGCCGGTCCATTTCCCATGTCAGATGCAGGAAATAAATATCTCCTGGTGGTCATGGACTACTTTACGAAATGGCCAGAAGTATACGCCATACCAAATCAAGAAGCAGCAACAGTGGCTGGGTGCTTGGTGAATGAATTCATCTGTCGGTATGGAGTGCCACGTGAGCTGCACAGCGACCAAGGGACGAACTTCGGATCCTTGTTGATGAAGGAGGTGCTTCAGCGTCTCGGAGTGCACAGACACGGACCACTGCGCTTCATCCGCAATCTGATGGGATGGTCGAGAGATACATAAAGACACTCGTTGGACACCTCAGGAAAGTTGTGTCCACCAATCAGCGGGATTGGGATCAGAAGGTGCCCATTTTCCTCCTGGCGTACAGATCTTCGGTCCACGATACTACGGGTTTCACCCCAGCGAGGATGATCTTCGGAAGGGAGCTGCGGCTGCCTAGTGACCTCATGTTCGGCCTGCCACCTGACGCAAAGCAGCCCGCAACGGACTACGCCTGCGAGCTCGTCGACCACCTACACGACACTCACGAGTTCGCTCGTCAGCACCTAAAAATGGCCAGTGACAAAATGAAAGCTCGCTACGACCGGCAAGCCAATTCGACTGGATTCCAGGTGAACGACCTGGTGTGGCTCTACAGTCCCCTCCGGAAAAAGGGGAGATGCCCGAAATTTCAACAGGATTGGCAAGGACCTTATCGGGTAGTGACACGAATCAACGATGTGGTCTACAGGATTCAAAGACACCCAAGAGGCAAGATGCTTGTGGTCCACCTTGATCGCCTAGCACCGTACCATGGAGCGGAAGCTGATCGGAACGATCAGCCTTAAGGAGGGGGCAGTGTGACATCCAGAGCGGCCTCAATCCTGGGAACCGGTGATGCGGAAGTAATGGATGGGTCGCTGACCATCTGCCCTGCTTGTTTACAACCTTTAGGGCACAATGGCTTACGCATGAACGCCTTTACCTCATCAATGGACTTCTAGATTCTTCTCGATTGACGAGCCAGCTCTGTCACGGAACTTCGGGGGCAGGGGAATTCAAGAAGCTTCTAGATGGAGACCTGCAGGTGATATATACGGCCCGGATACCAGCGCTAGTCAGTCAGTTAGTCAGTCAGTGAGTCTAGAGCCTACAGCCCGGGTGTTTGCAGCGACAGTGAGCGAGTTCTACAGTGCGAGTGAAGTGTCCGAGTATAGTGAAGTGGTCTACGGAGAAGTTACCGGTGAGTGGTTCGTTGTGGGGATCAACGAAGGAGCAGTGCGGTACTTGTGGACGACTTCTGAAGGGACACTGAAGAAACTGTGAGTGAACTGTTAGCTTTGGACTGTAGGTAGTAGGGAATCTAGTAAAGTCAATTAGTAGTCAGTAATTGTAAATAATAGTAGAGAATCTAGGAAAGCCACTTTTTAGAGCTAGGAATTGTAATTAAAAGAAGGGAATTTAGTAAAGTCACTTTGCAATTAGTAGTTGTAATTATTGATGCCATCTAAGATTGTAAATATAAATTAGTTTAACTGTAAAAGTAGGCCTAATAGTAAATTGTACTTTTCACAATAGTTTTAAAGTTAAGGAAATAATCCATTTAATTGTAATAAGTTAATTTTATAGATTTAATAAATTTAGTAATTGTTTAGTATATCGTGTTGCTTATTTGTAAAACCCACATAGTGATTAATTATTTATAAATTAGGAAATTAAAAACGTCACAATACTTAACATACAATATGCTAATTATTAGAATCATAGCTTTGCTTATGCACGCAAAGGAACATACTTAATTATTATTTAAGTTATAGTTATAACAACTTTATGATATTATAAATTAACTATCCTATGTTATTATGTTCATGAACTTAACCCTTGATAGTGAGGAGTGGTTGAGCCATTATGAGCTACCAACTGCTGGGTGCCTTTTTCGGCGCTTCACAAGCCCTTTTGGTAAAAATCATAAATCATACTAAATATGCTTTAAATGTAAAGTTTATCATATTTTTTTCTTCTCAAGCTACATGAAAATGTAGAATATATGAAAATATTTCAAACATAACATTCTGCGTCAATTGGTACCAACTTTGCCTTGCTTGCTTGTTTAATGCTAAACACATGTTTTATTGATTTTAACGGAGGAGCATAAATTATGCCTCAACTCACGATATAGCATTGACGTATGGAAGCGAACAGAACGAGTTGGTTTGTGTGTTGTTTATTTTTTTTATTTTTATGTATTTATTTTTAAATACGTTATCCAGTCTATCGTTATACATTATTACCATTAAATTATAGTCAAATTTATTTCTAATGAAACGTGTGTAAAATGGGTTTTCAATCGTTTCTAATGTCATATTCTAAATTACATATGGAACAAAATTCACATATTGTAACGTAAAAAACCTTGTGGTTACATTAATTAATTTTTGTTTTTATAATTCAATCAAATTTTATTGAATTAAAATTATTACTCTTAAATGATCTCAGGGTTTAAATGTGGGTTATTCGGTGGAGCTGTATAATACAATAAATCAAGACTGTTTTTTACTATATTACTTTATTAACATTATTCTTCTTTGAATTTACTTTCTCTATTTCATTTAAATAATATGACAATAAAAATTTGAATTTACTTAATTTTATTTACAAAGTTATTTTGAAAACTATAATTTGAAACTTAGCTTATTGCTAGAACTTATCTGATGATGCTATTTTGTTATAGGTGACAGTCAGTACGAATCTCTGTATCTGTCGATTCTTCTTTAATTAAAATATTCAACACCGCACGCACATTAGATATTTATAAGAAAAACTTTTCTTTAAAGCCCCACACAGTATTTAAATTTAAACAAGTTTACTATTTAGTGTAGCTACAGCCATGCGGTCGTAGGAGTTCGGCCAATGAAGACATCTTGCCCGTCTTCCTTCTGTGGCTGAGGGTTTTCAAATGGGGCGAGGTATATCTCTCAACCGTCGAGCTTGGGTCTCCCCTCCCTTACAACCAGTCGTTTGGTTTCGAGAGTTCACAAAAAATCTTCTGCAATACGTTTTCGCCCGCCGTCATGTGCTGCGCCACTCGATCCTTTTTTGCACTAAAAGTATTATTTTAACGTATCTATTGCGTTGTCAACTGTTGCCTCCTAGACCCGTCCAGCACTTGTTTACTGCGATATTTTCCTGGAATAGGCCAGCCCATGTCTGAGTTGATAACAATGAAAGGAATGTTATTTATGACTTCAAGCGTCTGTTTGGGACCGATATTTCTGCTTGCTTTTCTATCTTCCTTGGCTATTAATTTACACTGGGTTCTGAATATAATTTGAATGTTCGTTGATTTATTTTAATAAATATATTCCTTTTCTCAATAAAACAATTTATTATTTATTTTATTTAATTAATTTACTCGTCAATTTGGTGGACCTGTTACAGTACCCCCCGATTTTTTGCGATGTGCGGTAAGCGTGAGTCAAAAAATCTAAATCTCAACAAGTTTCGCCAAATTGTCGGTCGTTATTCAAATAAGTTCTAGCTTAACAATATTAACTACCTCTAGAATAGTCTAAATCTATCAATTAGTATACAATACAATACCAAATTGTATTTGACAAACTATGTGTTCAACAAATCATAATTCCTTCTTATATACTAACAAATCAATAAGTCACTGAAAATTCATATAAATCATCGTTCAAAATCAATAAGTCATTAAATCATAAATAACCCTCACTCATCATTAAACAAATCATCAATCATTAAGTTAACCGATCACTAATCATTAAGTTAATGAATCATCAAATCTTTACATCAATCACTAATCACTATGTTAATACATTACCAAATCTTCATACAAATCATCAAACCTTAAACAATTCATTAATCACTTTGTTAATGAATCATCAACTCTTTACACAAATCATCAATCCTTAAGTTAATAAATCATTAGAACTTTGTACAAATCATTAATCATTAAATCAGTTTTCAAATCTTATTAATATATATTTATAGAAAAACAATTTAATTTGTACATTATTAATTAGCAATAAACATTTTACATAATTCTTTGTCATTAATGCAAGTTATCATTAATATTAATTATCTTGTAGTTAATTATGAAAATATTCCAATAATTTTAAGGAAGTTAAATTATTATTTGGATTATTAATCAAATATTACATACTGATGAAGCATATAAAAGAATTGTCAACAAGTACAATTGTAATTTTTTTATTATCAATGGTTCATCATTTATAAGTTATTCATATTTATATCTTATTATCCATGGGGTACAATTTGTTTGCTAATCATAACAATATTTTTAATATATATATATATATATATATATATATATATATATATATGTGTGTGTGCATAATATTTTATTTAAATACATTTTGAAACATATTACCATATCTCTTGTCTTCACATTGAGTTATTGTAAGTATTGTATGAAACATTGACTTTCTTCATGGGTTGTTATTCATTTTGGGAAAAACTGGAAGATGGCCACGTGGAAAGTTCGCACTGGATCACACCCATGTATATCACAAGTTTCCAAGATTAAAAGCCAGAGTTAAGTTCCGAGGAAGTCTGATTCACAAGGCTAGGGGTCTCGAAGGATTAGAAAGAATGGAAACGAATGTATAATCAAACACCAACGATGACTGTTCTACAGGTCGTGGGTTTCGAAAATTAAAGAAAGATGAAACGAAGGTTGCCTCATACATTGAGGATGACTGGTCCACAAGCTTTTCGCTCTTGAAAATGGACTGGTGTTCTGGAGCGCAGTAGGTTGGTAGTGCTGCGTCAGTGGGGCTGGATCATCACCTGACGTGCTCCTGGGATGGTAATTCCACAACGTCATGGGTCTCGAGAGTGGGCCGGTGCTCCGAACCTCCCCATCTGATGCACAATACTGTTACTCCCAGAGTGTCCACACTGTCACTTGTGTCCATGCGTGTCCATTTTTCACAAAATGTTCCTTGTTGTCACTGGTTTTAGGACAAGATCATCTTACCTGATGGTCGTTTCACATTGTTTCTAGTGTCCACACGGTATCAACTTTTTTCATGGCAGGGTCATTTTACCTGAACCTATCACTTTGATTACCTTTTCTATTAAATAATACATATAACATAATTTAATTATTGGCTGCTGATTATACAATGGTTTTAATTCCATATGTAGTTAACTGAAGTGAAAAATTGTTTACAAAACATTTGAAAATACTCATATTTAATCATCTTTTATCTTCCCTATTTTCATTTGTGTACACACACACACATTATTCGTGCACAGAGTTTTCATTTATTTATACATTTATTAATGCTGCTTTGGCATATTTCAAGTTGACATTTGTAAAGTTAAATATCATATTTGTTTTTACAAAGTTTTCAATAAATCATTACTGGTTATTCATTATCGATATTGCAATAATGAATCATATTTGCTATTATATTTTACTCATATTAATTTGTTATTTCTATTATCCATAGCTTTTGTCTTTAGGCTCTATTGCCAAGGTTGACTAACACCTAAAACTGAAAAACTGTGCCATTATGTGATTAACAGAGTACTTGGCGTTAAGTAATTTTGAATTTAGAAGGTGGCTAGTTGTAATTAAGGTCGAATCGTACTACTATTAAACACTGGCTATTCTCCTTCTATGAATTTTATAAAATGATTAAAAATCATATTAGCTTTTGTCTTTAGGCTCTATTGCCAAGGTTGACTAACACCTAAAACTGAAAAACTGTGCCATTATGTGATTAACAGAGTACTTGGCGTTAAGTAATTTTGAATTTAGAAGGTGGCTAGTTGTAATTAAGGTCGAATCGTACTACTATTAAACACTGGCTATTCTCCTTCTATGAATTTTATAAAATGATTAAAAATCATATACATCTACAATAGTACATACAATATACATCATTGAGTTATATCAAAATCATCATAGACAAATTGTAATAATCATCTGTCATACTAATCTCTTCTACATCATCTTAGTTTAAATTAATCATCATATTCAATATTAGAATCATATTTATCTGATTATCTTCCATATAAACATAAACAAACATGTTATTATAACAAAATTTTTTTTAAATCTCCTTCAATCATCTAAGTTTCACATATGTGTCACATTATTACCAATGTTACATTCAAAATATGGACATATACAAGTTATAATCATCAAGTATCATAAAAATCTCCTTAAATCATCTTGTTCTCACATCAATATCCTATCATTATCAGTGTTATATTCATTGAGTTATATCAATATAAGTATAAACAAACTACAATAACACAGTATTGTAAAATATTTCCTTTCATCGTTTTGGTCTCACATAAACATCATATTATTATTAATGTTGTATTCATTGCATATTATTATCAGTGTTACATTCAGTAGTAACAAAATATTATCATTATTCTCCTTACATCATCTTGGTTTAACATACATGTCTTATTTTTTCAATGTTACATTTAAATCTCCTACTCAGTCACGAATCTCATATTATTATCAATATTACAATCCTTTAACTACCATCCGTTTATTATTATATGACATCTTTACATATTTTTCTTTAAACCGTTACTCTTACAGTTTAATTTTCTTTTTATACAAATCTCATTTTATCCTTTATTATTAATGTTATATTCTTTGAACTACCATGTATTTATTATTATGACCTCTTGAAGTATCTTCTCATTAGTGTATCATTGATTCAATTACTATGTGTTAATTATTATGACATCTCTCGGTATTTTTCTTTAAACAGTTAATTTTACAGTTTAGTTTTCTATATCAATGGGATTGTCCGAGAGCACTAGCTTAAATTTTTTTCTTTTTATATTTGTAGTTTGAGAAACATGAGATATTATAGTATCTCATCACATAATTTACAAAGTCCTCCATGTCCAAATCACAGTTTTCACCCCCCATCAATCTATTTTCACATTCCTTTTGTTTATTTATTCCCCAGTATTTGCTTATAACTTCCATTTCAAACTCAAAGAAGTCATTCAATTCATCTAGCCTATTTCTGATTATTTTAAGTTTTTCATTTTCATGACAGTTAAATTCATCTATTTTACCTTCAGGGTTAGTGTTACAAGGTGCTAAAGCTTTCTCTATTCTTTTTATTTTGTTATTGATTATAATATTTATATGCCCTATCTGTTCTTTTACTTCATCATTTACTCTAGGCCTACTCATTTGATTATTTAACTCATAGCCTACTTCAGTTGTTGTTACATTTATTTCTATGTTTTTGTGTGACAGGGTTTTATTTATTTTATCTAGTCTATCCTTGACATCAGTTATCTTGATAGTTTGTTCCCTATCTTGATTATTTACTTTATTGCTACTATTTTCCTTCAATTCACTTTCTACATCAAAGTCTACTTTTACTCTTTCTGTTTTATTGACAGAGTTGTCTTTAATCTGGCTCATCCTATTATTAACATTTTTTATGAGTTTATCACCTTTCATATTATTTTCATTGTTTAGTTTCATTACACCCTCACTTATTTCTTTAATCTTAACACTTCTTCCACCTAACCTAACATTAATCTTATCAAGTTTGGTATTAATGCTATTATTCATGTCTAGCAGCAAATCTATTTTATTTGACAGTAGTCTGTCCTCATCATTATTTATTTTGATAGTTTGTTCCCTATCTTTATTGTTTACTTCATCCACAACACTAGTTAGTTTAACATTTAGATCTATGCATTTGTCCAATAATGTTTTGTTTATTTCACTTAGTTTCTCCTCAACATCATTTATTTTTACTGTCTGTTTTCTATCTCTATTCTCTACTTCTTCCCTGATATTATTTTCTTTTATTTTAATTTCTTCACTAACATCTGTTTTTACTTGTTCTATCTGTTTGTCTAATTTACTCTCAAGTTGATTTATCCTCTCATTGACATCTTTCCTAACCTCATTATTCATTTCCCTAAGTTTAGTTTCAAGATTATTATTTATTTCATTAATCTTAACCTCGGTCTGGTCTAATCTTTCACTAATCTTATCAAGTTTAGTTCTGTTGCATCTAATCTCTTATCAAGTTTAGTTTCTAAATTATCATATTTATCATTTATGTTATTGAGTTTAGTTTCTAAATTATCATATTTATTATTTATGTTATTGAGTTTAGTTTCTACATTAGCATTCATCTTCAAAATCATGTCCATTATGTTGGACAATGTATCTTCCATTTTTACGCTTGACCTATCCTCATCAAATTTGTTTTTATTTATGTTGATTTCCCTAATGACACTCAAAGAAGTGTCCGAATCTTCGGAGTCAATTTCCGTATTCTGTATTATGTCTACATTTGACATGATTGTCTTTTAGAATTCAATAAGTTCAAAAATATAACCTACAAAAATTTTCAATTTGTACACTCAATTACTCAATTTAATTTAAATGAAATTCAAATGGATTCACAATTTTCTAATAAATTTATATTTAAACATATTTAAATATATTTAATTCAATATATTTGAAAAGTATTTTACAGCTCCACGTGGTCGGCGCCAATCTGTAACCTAAAAAACCTTGTGGTTACATTAATTAATTTTTGTTTTTATAATTCAATCAAATTTTATTGAATTAAAATTATTACTCTTAAATGATCTCAGGGTTTAAATGTGGGTTATTCGGTAGAGCTGTATAATACAATAAATCAAGACTGTTTTTTACTATATTACTTTATTAACATTATTCTTCTTTGAATTTACTTTCTCTATTTCATTTAAATAATATGACAATAAAAATTTGAATTTACTTAATTTTATTTACAAAGTTATTTTGAAAACTATAATTTGAAACTTAGCTTATTGCTAGAACTTATCTGATGATGCTATTTTGTTATAGGTGACAGTCAGTACGAATCTCTGTATCTGTCGATTCTTCTTTAATTAAAATATTCAACACCGCACGCACATTAGATATTTATAAGAAAAACTTTTCTTTAAAGCCCCACACAGTATTTAAATTTAAACAAGTTTACTATTTAGTGTAGCTACAGCCATGCGGTCGTAGGAGTTCGGCCAATGAAGACATCTTGCCCGTCTTCCTTCTGTGGCTGAGGGTTTTCAAATGGGGCGAGGTATATCTCTCAACCGTCGAGCTTGGGTCTCCCCTCCCTTACAACCAGTCGTTTGGTTTCGAGAGTTCACAAAAAATCTTCTGCAATACGTTTTCGCCCGCCGTCATGTGCTGCGCCACTCGATCCTTTTTTGCACTAAAAGTATTATTTTAACGTATCTATTGCGTTGTCAACTGTTGCCTCCTAGACCCGTCCAGCACTTGTTTACTGCGATATTTTCCTGGAATAGGCCAGCCCATGTCTGAGTTGATAACAATGAAAGGAATGTTATTTATGACTTCAAGCGTCTGTTTGGGACCGATATTTCTGCTTGCTTTTCTATCTTCCTTGGCTATTAATTTACACTGGGTTCTGAATATAATTTGAATGTTCGTTGATTTATTTTAATAAATATATTCCTTTTCTCAATAAAACAATTTATTATTTATTTTATTTAATTAATTTACTCGTCAATTTGGTGGACCTGTTACAATATCCTGTATATCTCAAATTTTTTTTTACTTCACTTGCCAGTTGACATGGGCCACAGGCCTGTGCGTCAACTTTATTCAACGAGTGAAGTACCGACCGTTGGCTCAGTGGGGATTCGAACCTTGGAACTTGCCCTCCGCAGTCCGAAGCCTTAGCCACTGAGCCACCACGCCGGCAAATTTAACCTTTCATTACCTACATATTTTCACTTTGACTAGACAAAGTGAGTGAAAGGTGTGGGTCGAACCTATAAAGCAAATGCATGATTTTGTTGTAGGTTATTATGGAGTCTGTTACGGAACGTAAAACTAGCTGTCGCAAGACATGCTCTATGACTGGCTGTGAAGCCTGTGATGTAAACCAAGCACGGTTCCCTGGACTACATTTTTTTTTTTAATTCCCCGTCCCTACACCAGCTGTTTGTGAACAGTGAATTGTGCCCATGAAGCATTCGATTCACTCCCTAAAGCAGCCCTTAGGGCTAAAGTGGTATGTGAAAAACACTTTACAAAAGACATTTTCACTAGTACATTGAAGACAAGGCTGAAATTAAATGCCATCTCAACGCGTCTACCATACCCTTTTTCACCAATAACCTGTATCAACACCTGCTCATTCTGTTGAAAAATCGTCAACTTCACCCATTGCTGAGACACCAACCAAAATAAAGTGGTCTCTTCTTAAAATCTCAATTCAAAACATTAAACTGCATTATACAAAAAGTATAAAAGTTTAAAAGGTCGAAAACCAACACCTTATAAAAATGGGTCACTTGGAAGACAAAAGCTTTTGGAAAGGCTGGGAAATGCGTTGCAATAAAAAAAAGTTTCAGCAGGCACTTACGAGAACTGAAAAAAATCGCCAAACAGACCTACCTATATGTTGTTAAGGACAATACAGTCCCGTTTGCCTGAAAAAGTGGCTTTGTTTTTTTCAATGCAATTAAAGCATTCGGGAAAAAGAAATTTCCATGGACAAAGGAAGAAAAGAAGCAAGCAATGAGGTGCGTATACATATTCAATAAAAAAAATATATATATACAGGGTTGGGCAAAAGTCTGGAATATATTAATTTCAAAACCATTGAAGGAAATGAAACTTTGTAGTTATGTACATGTCTCTATGACAAACCTTTAGACATATTTTACTTGTTTTTCGCGTAGCCAGGCGATGGCCCATGAAGGAAGTCTAAAAAATTTTAAATTTAAGCCTACCTCGCTATACTTTACCTCACTTTAAACGTCTTTGTTTGTAAAACACAAGAGTCCAAACCTGAGGTCTCATATTCTTCTGTTCATGACACACGGTCTCTTTCATAAATGGAAGATGCCCGTAACGTACTTTGTTACGAACAGCAATGTCCAGGCCAATTCAGTCAGCTTGCTGATCAAGCAAAACCTTATAACACTAACAGACATAGGGTGGTATGTGACCAAAGTTCTGTCAACCGGAAGGCCTTACATCTCCTTGGCATCACTAAATCCAAGCCCTATTTTACCACCGATGGACAGAACATCTACTTCATTTACGATTTCCAACACATTGTATCAAATGTATTAGAAATAATTTTATGAAAGGAGTAATTCAATTTCACACTTCTGAAGAAAAAGCCAATAGTGACAAAACAACTATCGAATCAGCGGATTGGCGACATGTTCTATTTCACTTAGTACTCAAATTAATACGTCTCATATAAAATTTTATTTCTTAGACTTCACATTGTTACATTTTGGCATGGTATAAAAATGGAGATAAAGAGAAAATATCTGCTGAAATCATGATTTCATAAATAGTGGCGGAATCACAAAATGAAAAACAAAATAAAAACACACACACACAATTCAGTTCTTCAGTCTCGTTGCCGAAAATCGTTTAATGCCTCACTCTCTGGCCGTCAACGAGTTGCGCGCAATCCTACCTGCGTTAATTGCAATGTTCCAAGGGGGCCCCAAAACAGTGATCGAGTTGCGCGCAATACCGATCTCAGGTAGGCCGTCCAGTCTTGGCCGCTCAAAAATGCAACTAAGACTACAAGCTGCACAAAAGAAATATTTCCGTAAATATCACAATCCACCAACAAATATCTTGAATTGTCACTGGTCTGATTCCGAATAGCACCAAACTTATACTACAAAATAAACACATATCTGCTCATTCTGTCCTTATACCTTCTTGGTTATTGGTATAATATAATAATTATATATATTAACTGAACTTGTTTCCAAGATGACAAAATCAGAATTTCATTTTGTTTGAACAACTAAAGTGTGACGATATCTGAATTGATTTTGGGCTTGAGTTTGATAAAAAAAATGGATAATATTTTTACTAAATAAGTTATTAAAAAAAAAACTACCGGTTCAAAATATACAATATTACTGTAGAATCAAAAAGCTTGCATGTACAGTAGGCCTGTATGAAATCTCAGATTATCGATTGTTTTGGTGTTCTAGACTAACAATCATCGCCTATCCTTTGTTTTCCTGTAACGTTTTAAGTGCAGCTCGGATGTTTTGTTATTGGACCCTCTCCTAACTCTCATTAGTGATTTAAGTTATCACCGTAATACTATGTCCTAATTAATCTAATGAGTAACTAAATAAGTGTAAATAATATAAGTTGTTTTAGTCATCTTTTTAACCGCAGACGTTTAATATAAGTATGTTTGCCATTCGTTTAAATGTAAATATTAAATTATAATAATTTTTAAACATGTATAGCCTATGTTACTCTCCACAGATCTAGAGTTGAAGTGTTTACCATTTCTATGCGAACATCTGATTTTATGATTACTTTTTATCAGCGAGCCAACGATTTTTATACAGTGCTGTACGTCAAAAACTCCCATTTGATCAGCTTTGCTTATGGGCTTACAATACTGCTTTCTCAATATGAAATAGAGTATAGTATAATAATAGTTACGTGTATGAAAACCAGATGTGTTAACTTTAATTATATTCGGCTTATACATACTTTTTACAATGGTCTGATTCAATCAA
The DNA here is from genome assembly GCA_035578905.1 of Stictocephala bisonia. NCBI lineage: Eukaryota > Metazoa > Arthropoda > Insecta > Hemiptera > Membracidae > Stictocephala > Stictocephala bisonia. Next base: position 813,476 of record JAQJVL010000140.1, on the reverse strand, counting down.
TGCTATAGAACGGTATTTTTAAAAATGGAACATGACAAAAATTTATAATAATTTCAACCTGATTAAAATAATGAAAATTGACTAAATAATCAGTTGTCTAGTTATATTCTATTAGGATAATATTTCCTAACCAATTTCAATTGTTAAGACATTGAGATTGTTTTTCTCAAGAAGTAATAATAGAGTCACAACTCTTCATGTTCCGAAGCAAAATTAAAAAGACTGACCATTCACCAGACAATGAAATATTATACAAACAATCATGCAATTGCTTGGAACCAAATAATATGTTAATGTTAAAGACAGTAATAATAGACGTTTATAATAAAATGAAAAATAATGCTATTCTAAATTAAATGTCTATACACAGATTGTCTGAATTGGGCCATAAAATGAAATCTATGTTTATCTTATATAAAAGTACAGTAGATAAGTGGTTTTGTTATGACTTTTTTCTAACCCTATCATGAAATGTATAGTTTTATATTTTACCCAGTATTATTCTGTATAAATATCATAGGCCTGTTTCAATATTTATTTTGTCAAAGAAATAAATAATGTCACATTTTGTAATGTTTCACTATTTTATATTTTCCTGGAATATTTGCTGATTAATTTCATAGTTGAAATGGAGTCGTTGATTTTAATTGAAAACAATTTTTTTTAAATCAATTACCGAATATGAACAAATTAATGATTGAGTACAACAGTCGATTTAATTACTTAATCGATGGTTAAAATGCAATAAATGAAGAATTTTCAGAATATTATGAAAATGTTTACTTAAATCAGCAGTAATTAACGCCAGCATTGCCGATAGGTTAGTGGTATATTCATGTGTGTCCTTTTACAAATACACGGCGTGTTAATCATATAAATTAACATAGTGTTTTAATTTATTCAGTTGTAAATATTTCTTTATTCAATATGAATTTCCCACCGAGTTTTACTGTAATAGTATCAACACAGTATTCTTACTATTTACAACTTTACCGAATTTTTATGAGGAAATGTATTATACAGGGTGTCCCGTAATAAGTGACCAAAATTTTACCAGGTTATACTATAGCTCAAGCCAAACAATTTTCATCATATAATGTATAGTCCTATCTTGCTTATTTTTCCGTCTGTCTGTCTATCTGTTGTTTTTATAAAATATTTTTTATCTCTGTAACGGTTTGAGATATTAAATTCAAAATTTGTAGGTTTGTTTATCTTTACAGTTTTGATGTTAAATAAAAGTTTTAAAAAATTACCATTTACCGAAACAAAATGGCAGCCATTTGAAAATGTCAACCCTTAATAACTTTTAAAGGGGTAGTTTTAGTAAAACATTATAAGACACATAAAAGAAACCCATTTTAATTACAAACATTGTGGTACTTTATTTAAACTTGTACAATAAGTGGTTACAGAAAAAATTGCAATAATGTAAACTCAGATTTTTGTAAAATTCACTTACTTTTGTTTTAAATTAGAACAGAAAGTTAAACTATGAACACTTTACTTATCAGCTGATTTATCATTAAAACAACTGATTTGTATTTAACTGCTGTTAATAATTTAACTAACAATAAAATATTGTGTTGATTTGTTTACTGCACTTTACAAGTAATGTAATAGAGTTTTTTTATTGTTATTCATTCACATCCATTAATAGTAAGTTTGTTTGCAGTATTCATGTTTTTTAATTTAATTAAAAATAACTTCTACTAAAAATGGAACAATTTACTGTAGCTGAATATACCGATATTCATTACATGTACGGATTCACTGATGGGAATGCCAGTTTAGCAAAAATATTGTACGCAGAACGTTTTCCTGCTAGACATCAACCAGTTCGCAAGGTGTTTAGTGTAGTTCACCACCGTCTCCGAGAAAGTGGCAGTGTTACCAAGAACTCGTGGAGATCAGGCCGATTAAGGACTGTTCGGACACTCGCTTTTGAAGATGCTGCCTTACAACACATAGATAGTAATCCGTCGACAAGTACAAGGGCCATAGCATACGACATGAATGCAGGTAAAAGTACCGTTTGGAGAACACTGCATGAACAATTATTATATCCTTTTAAAAGTCAAAAGGTACAGGAATTACAACCCGAAGATTATGCAAAAAGGTTGGAATTTTCTCGTTGGGTGTTACATAAAGAGGTAGATTCTCCAAACTTCTTAAGGAATGTTCTCTTTACTGATGAAACCAGTTTTACTCGTGAAGGAATATTTAATTTTAAAAATAACCATGTTTGGGGACAAGAGAACCCACATGGAACAATTCAATGCCATCACCAAGTTAGATTTTCTGTTAATGTGTGGGCTGGCATAATAAATGACACCCTAATCGGCCCATACATTTTGCCAAATAGGTTGAATGGACAAACATATTTAGATTTACTTCAAGATGTTTTGCCAGAATTACTCGAAAATGTACCTATTGACATTAGGAGAGAAATGTGGTTCCAACAAGATGGAGCTCCAGCTCACTTTAATAATGAAGTCCGGCAACACCTTGATATAGTTTATGAAAATCAATGGATCGGACGCGGTGGCCCTGTTTCTTGGCCCCCGAGATCCCCAGATCTAACACCGTTAGATTTTTACGTTTGGGGACACATGAAGCAATTTGGTTTATTCAACTCCAGTTCGTGACGCCATGGACTTGGTTGCTCGAATTGTTGAAGCTGCAGCAAGAATTAAAGAACAAAATGCTTTTGAAAATATTCGACGTTCAACTTTACAACGATTTAGACTTTGCAACCAATACAGGGGAGGACATATTGAGCATTTACTAAAAAATAATAACTAGGCGAAGTTGCTTAGCAATAATCATTAAATTTTACAAAAAATGTTTAATATTATTTTCTAATTTAAAACAAAAGTAAGTGAATTTTACAAAAATCTGAGTTTACATTATTGAAATTTTTTCTGTAACTACTTATTGTACAAGTTTAAATAAAGTACCAAAATGTTTGTAATTAAAATGGGTTTCTTTTATGTGTCATAACTACCCCTTTAACAGTTATTAAGGGTTGAAATTTTCAAATGGCTGCCATTTTGTTTCGGTAAATGGTAATTTTTTTAAACTTTTATTTAACATTAACACTGTAAAGATAAACAAACCTACAAATTTTGAATTTAATATCTCAAACCGTTACAGAGATAAAAAATATTTTATAAAAACAACAGATGGACAGACAGACGGAAAAATAAGCAAGATAGGACTATACATTATATGATGAAAATTGTTTGGCTTGAGCTATAGTATAACCTGGTAAAATTTTGGTCACTTATTACGGGACACCCTGTATATAAAGCATGTAAGTATACAAACGTTCTTGTATTAGACATTATTGTGAATTTAATAACGTAATTTTATGTGTTCTAAAAAATATTGCAACTACACTCAAATAAAAACCTAAACTGTGCATGCAAATTAGCGATTTCATATTTGTTAGTTTGAATGTTTATAGGTTGTGGAAGGTGAAATATCAAGTATAAAAGCAGGTTTGTTAAAAAAAGTTGTTAAAAAACTTTCAAAATAGTGAGTATGGTTTAAAGTTTTAAACCTATCGTAATTAAATAGGAGGAGCTATTTCGACAAATTAAATGCTTTCAATAAAATTCAACTTTAAGTTACTGACTTTTTGTGAAGAAACGATAGTATATTCTACAGAAATGTATATGAAACTTTTAGTAGGAAATTTAATTGTTAATGTAAATATATCATTTGGAGTTTTCAAAAGTAAATATTATAGCTACAGTAAAACACAAACCCTAACTGTACATACAGGTCAGCATTTTCACGTCACCAATTTTGAATTTTTCTGGGTTATAACAATTAAAAATCAAATATAGCAGTTTTGATATCAGAGTAGTGAAGGTAAATATTGTGTAAGGTTTTAAGTTCTTAAATTATCTTAATGAGGCAATTAAATACAAAAACCTAACGAAAAAATAATTTTTAGTTAAGCGCTTCCTCGTCAGCCATTTTGAATTTTGTCTAGGTTATGAAATTGAAAAAAAACTATATCAATTTTGCTAACAGAAAAATGAAGCAAAACATTTAGGGTTTTACGTTTATGCTTTTTTAATCATATTTAAAATATGAGGAACAATTTTTAAAAATCACATGTTTTCGACAAAACTTAAATTTACCAATTTTTTTTGGAGAAACTATAGTATGTAGGGGCCTACCATAAAAATGTATATGGAAATTTTTGTACAGAATTTTATTGTTTCTTTGAAAATTTAGTTTTATTCTATCTAAAGTAATTATTACAGCGTCAGTAAAATTAAAACTTTAACTGTGCAAACCAGTCGGCAGTTTCTCGTCAGCCATTTTGAATTTTTTTCTGGGTTATAAAAAGTGCAAAATTTAATTGGTAGCATTTTTACTGACAGAAAATTAAAGGTAAATAGTGTGTAAGGATTTAAGTTTCTATCTTATTTTAAATGATTATGATACATGAGCTTAAATGGGAGGAACTCTTCCAAACAAATCACATGTTTTCGACAAAACTCAACATTATACTGACTTTTTGTTAGTTTGTATCATAAAAATGTAATTGACACTTTTTGTAAATAATTATAATTTTATTCTGAATATTTCGTTAGATTCTATCTAAATGAAATATTACAGCGTCAGTATAACAAAAACCTCAACTCTGAAAAAAGATCAGTTTCACGTCAGCCATTTTTGATTTTTTCTAGGTTATGAAAAGTGAAAAATCAAATTTCAAAGCAGTTTAGGTAACAAAGTATTAAATTTAAACAGTGTATACGGTTTTAGGTTCTAAAATTATCATAATACGGCGATAAAAAAGAAAACCTAACAAAAATAAAATTTTTTAAACGAAAAGCGAAATTTGATGATTTTTACGTAGTTAATATAAAAAATACAACAAAATTACTTCTCCACAAAATTGTAGGAAACTTAATTACAAATCTGGAATATGCTGTCAGATTTGCTCTACAGCCGACGCGACGGTTTGCCCACACTGAAGCCGCAAGTAAAACTCTGCACACAATGCAAAATTCCCGTCGGGGGGGGGGGGGGGAATTTAAAATTTTTAGTTTTCGGAAGTTTGCTGTTGGTTGCTTGGTAAAAGCTACAAGTGTAACAAATTTCAAGTTTCTAGCTCATCTGGAAGTGGGTTAGAATTTGTATACGTGAGTCAGTGAATGAGTTACACATGTGGCTTTATAGATATTATTGAGCCCCCTTTCAGTGTAAGCATCAAGGCTTACAGTGTAAGATGATCACACTTGTCAACCCAAGCTGATTTCTGCCCAATCAGATCACGAATGCTATTAAATTTGTATACGATTAGTACTCAAGACGATGACAGAGCTACCCAAATTGATCAAGGCTGCCACCAAAGTTAATAATGAAGGGGAAAATCCAAGCCTCTCATGACATGAAACAAAATAAAATGAAATAAAGGTCTTTATTTTATAAGACGAGGTTTGTACTAGACAGTCCTCTCTACTACGTAACCTTACGTAGAGTACTGTCCTGGGTCCTTGAAGGGATAATACCGAAGTTGATAACGGAAGTTAGTAAACACAGTGGTTAACGTAAATATTGTGTAAGGTTTTAAGTTTCCAGCTTGTTTTAATCATCATTAAACGGGAGGATAGATTCAAAAAATCTTAATTTGTTGACAACAATCTCAACTTTGTCAACTGTTTGTGAGGAAACGATAGAATATACCTCAAAAAAGTATAATATGACACCATTCGTAAATTGTTAATTTGAATATTTCATTAGATGTTATCCAAACTAAATGTTACAGATTCTGTAAAATAAAAACCTCAACTGTGCAAACAGGTAAGCGTTTTTTGTCAGCCATTTTGAATTTTGTTGGTTTATGAATCGTGCAAAATCTAATTGTATAGCATTTTATTAACAGGAAATGTGAAGGTAAATAGTATGTATGCTTGTACGTTTCTGGCTTCTTTTAATCATGATGAAATAGGAGGATCTCTTCCAAAAAATCACATGTTTTCGACAAAACTTTACTTTACTGACTTTTACGAAGAAACTATAGTAAATACCACAAAAATTTACATTACATTTTTTGTACAGAATTTAATTTTTAGGTTGAACATTTCATTATATGTTATCTAAACTATATGTTACAACTTCAGTAAAACAAAAACTTCAACTCTGCAAACAGTACAACAATTTCACATCAGCCATTTTGAATTGTTCTAGGTTATGAAAAGTGAAAATTAAAGTTTATAGCAGTTTAATAACAAAATACTAAAGGTAAATAGCGTGTAGGGTTTTAAGTTTCTAGCTCCTTTAATCATGCTTAAATGAATGAATGAATGAATGACTTTATTTAAAGGCGGAGTTAGGACTATGAAGTCCTCTCTTCCACTCAACCTTGTGTAAAACTATACAAACAACATAAAATATAATTTCAAACTAAAACTAAAATCAAACAAAACTTAATTTACAAAGCATAAACTACTAATCAAAGACAATAAAAACTGAAAAATTATAAACATGGAACTAATACAATTTAATAGTTACAATAATCTAACATACTTACAAATTAAAATAATAAATTTCATTCACACAGACTCATTCGCTCAGGTAATCCGCAATGAAAACAGTGCCCCCACACCCCCATCACCCCCGCGAGGTCCGCAAAAACAGGTCCTTCAAGTCAGTCCTAAAACCAACGCTATCATCCATATTTCTCAAGCTGTCAGGAAGGGAATTCCATGAACGACAGACTGAAACCGTAAATGATTTATTGAGAAACATTGAGTTATGATGGGGAATAGACAGCTTAGAAGATCAATATCGAGTGGAATGAGAATTGATCTGGGAAAGAAACTTAAAACGATCAAATATGTACCTAGGTGAACCAGTTTTTAATACAGCGTGCAGGAAAGTAAGAGCGTGATACTGTCGGAGCTCCTTAAGTTTAAGGAGAGATAAATGATTGAAGAAGGATGAGACATGAGCATCACGCCTTAAATTGAAGATGAAACGAATACAATAATTTTGGGCACGCTGCAATTTATCAGAGAGTTCAACGGTCATGTCATCCATCACAATGTCACAGTAGTTAAAATATGGGAATATCAGAGTCCTAACTAAAATAACTTTCATGTCAAGGGGTAAATAAGGAGCAAATCGTTTAAGACTGTGAATTCCAGAAAACACTTTGTTACAAGTCTCAACGATCTGATCCTTCCAACCCAAATTCCTGTTTATCAACAGTCCTAAATTCTTCACTTTATCACAGTAATCAAGATAGTGGTCCATTATCTTCAACTTAGGGGCAGTTGTCAAGTCAATTTTAGGTATAAGTCTAGAAGATCCAATAACGATAATCTGAGTCTTGCTTTCGTTAAGTTTTAAACCATGTCTGTGAGCCCAAGAAATAATAGAAGTAATGTCGATATTAGTATCATTTACAGTATTTTGAAAGTTGGAAATGGGAAAGTGTTGATAAATCTGTAGATCGTCGGCGTATAAGTGGCAATGTGAGTGTTGTATGACAGTAGTTACATCGTTAATGTACAGTGAAAACAGCAATGGACCCAAAACAGAGCCTGAGGCACTCCTCGAGTGACAGGCCTCCAGCAGGACTCATCGTTGTACGTCTTCACACACTGACGGCGATTCGACAAATAAGACTCAACCCAACCGACGCAACTCTCCGATAAACCAACAGCCTTGAGTTTAAAAAGAAGGAGTGGGTGATATACGCAATCAAATGCCTTTGAGAAATCAAAGCGTGTTAAAACAGTTCCCTGTCTTTTATCCATTGCAGATCGAATGTCCTCGGTTATTTTGAGAAGAGCACTTGTGGTGCTATGCTGAGGTCGAAAGCCAGATTGAATATTTGACGGTATATTGTTATGTTCAATGTAAGAGGACATTTGATTATGGACAATTCTTTCAAGGCATTTAGACAGGGCGGGAAGAATACTGATGGGCCTGTAGTCAGAAGGTGTTGTGGGTGAAGTATTTTTCTGCAAAGGACGTACAATGGCGTTTTTCCAGGCAGCTGGGAAAACTGATAGACTTAAAGACTTGTTAAAGATTGATGTAATAACTGGAAGTGTAACTGAAAGTGAATCTTTGATAAATTTAATTGGAATGTTATCTGCACCAACTGCGTTGCTTGTAAGTCTCAAGACAGCCCTCAGCACATCAGACTCTGTTACAGCAGTGAAAGAGAACTGATGACGGCAAGGGACAACCAGAGGAGCAGCAGTGAGCTCCCTGTAATAGTCCTGAGCCCTAGTCACATCAACAGGGATATTGACGAAATAATCATTTATAATATTTAGATCAAGAGAAATAGGATGCTTTGGAGTAGATTTACTAATTCCAAGTTGTTTGACTTTAGACCACATAGTTTTACTTGATTTTTTATTTGAGAAAGAATTATAGAAGAAACGGATTTTTGCATTACGAAACTGTTGTTGAACTTTATTTCTTAGTCTTTTATAAGCAATCCAATCATCAGGGATTTTGGTCCGTTTAGCCTTGCGGAAAGCAGAATCCCTCTGTCTTTGCAGCTGCCGAATGTGATCTGTGATCCAAGGGGCCGGCTTCCTTGTAACCCGTTTAGTAGTAATCGGTGCGTGTTCATCAAATAATGTAATAATGGCTCTATTAAATTCAATTATAATTCTATCAACATCATTACCTGAGATAATTTCATCCCAGGGAACTCTCAAAGCATCCTCATGAAACTTTATAAAGTCAATGCCTTTATAATACCTATAGCGAATTATTTGAGGATGAGGTTTTGGAGGGAGCAGCCTGTAGATACAGAAGACAAGGTCGTGCTTTGAGAGGCCGGGAACAGAGAGCTGCCCATGATGCACGATATGGGTTGAGTCACTGATAGCCATGACGTCCAGCCAGGTGTCACAAGTAGAAGTGTGGTGGGTGGCTTGTAATGGTAATATAGTCATACCACAAGAGTGGAACATAGTCGTCAAATACGTCTGGTCGTGAGTAGCTGGTCCTACTAAGTTAGAGTTAAAGTCACCCATGATAATGACATGACTGTACCGAACCATTAAATCTAATAGGACTAGTTCAAATTCGTCGAGATATCCCAGGCCAGGTGCTCTATAACACACACCAACTAACATAGGTGTTCCAGTAACACGAACTTCAAAGAACATAAATTCAGGTCGAGCTGCTAAGGAGGTTTCAGAAAGTTGCAAAACAGTAGCATTTAGATTAGAGTTAATGAACGCAGCAACCCCACCACCACCTTTGTATAGTCTGTCATTCCGATATAAAGTATAGCCTGGTAACTCAACAGCCGTGTCATTAATATTTGGTTTCAGCCATGATTCAGATATTAAAATAATGTCACAAATATTTTGTTGAAAAATTGTACGAAATTCATCAATATGACAAAATAGTGATTGTACATTAACGTGAGCTGCCTTTATGAAGTTAGAGTATGGTGCTAGAGTTTGGCAGAGGTTTTGTGTTGCGGAAGGCGGGACATTGTTACGCTGGTCAGGGCTAGCCTTATCAGACTGCAACAATGCGAGACCTGATAAGACCCAACGGGCAAGGGAAGGGGAGAGACACGGACACTGCAGTCAATGGCGGAATACAAACACAACACACACACAAACATACACTCGAATACATCACAAAACAAAGCATAGACATGCAACCAATCAAGCGACACCATTGTGTTTGGCTCCAGAAACTAATAAATTTAAACAAATGTACATTGACAAGAATATGTAAAATAAAATGAATAATTACTCTTTTTAATTGAATAGCAAGTAAATTATAAAAAGGCTAACATAATAATTAAAATTTTAATAAAATTAACAAAATAGTTTTCTTCAAAAATTAAACTTAAGACAACTGAAGATTAAATAATAAGTAATTTTATTTTTACTAATGTATACTAAAGTAAACAAAAAATATCTTGTACACGAACAAACATACATACAATCATAATTATTCATGCAGCTTACTAACAAAAGCAACGTAATTAATAAACAAAATTCAATCATTAGAAATCATTTGTGGTTTAAATTGTAATGAACAAACTAAAATAAGATATTGTGAAACAAAGGAAAACAAAATGATTATAAAATAATATTTTAAAAAGAATGGAAAATATTTAAAGACAGAAAGGCAGAAAGGCTGGCTAACATTTATGTATGATTATAAAGGAAACTGCTGAATAACTGTAAATATGAATTTAAAAATAAATTAATTAATTAAAATACGAATGACATTAATAATAAGAATCAATGAAGTAAAACAAATAAAATAAATCAATTAATTGTCATCACTTACGACTATACAGTGAGTATAATGTCCTTCAGTTTTTAGCTGCAGGCAGGTCAGACATGGAAGTAGCGGCTCCTCTTTTCCCACTGCTGTCCACCCAGAGGATCCGGCCGTCCAAGGTCCATGTCTTCCTCATACCGAACATCGAGATCGACTTATGCAGGACTTCAGTTCTGGTGGAAGTCAGGTCCTCCCTGATGGTAATACCGGAGCCCTTGAGAGCTTTTTTGTTGCTGAAGATCAGCCGCCGATCCCGATAGCTGCGGAATTTGAAATAATCGGCCTTGGATGATCTTTGCCGTTGTCTCCTGACGGTTTAAGCCTGCCTACCCTGTGACTACGCTCCACCTAGTCCAGCCCCAGATCGACCTGCATCTTGTCCTTGAACAATTTTAAAACTTCTTCGTCTGTGTCCTCTCCCTCCTTTTCTGGTATCCCAAACACTCCTAAGTTGTTTCGTCGTTGATACTGTTCAATGTCATCAACCTTTTTCACAACGTCCCTCTCCACCTGCAGAAGTTTCGTCTTCAGGAGTTCTACTTCCGACGTCAGCTGACTGACCTGGCTACGAACTTCTGACAGCGACTTCGTTAGGGTCTCAACCACAGCGTCGCGAATCCTGTCTGCTAATTTGACAACTATTTTGTCAATCAGGTTATCTCCAGCCAGACACTTGGAAACAGCCTTTTCAATTAGCTTGTAGTCCATTTCGCTGGATGTAAATAAAGCCTCAGCAGAAGAGGTGGAAGTTGGAGTAGAGGGGGAGGCAAGTCGGTCTGACAGCGATAAGGACGGCTCCTGCTTGTGCTTATCAGCAGTGGACTTCACCCTGGATCTTGTGAGTCTTGGCGTCCTTGGCATGAAATTTAGTTATATTATTACTTAAAAAGACACCTTTGTGCACAAAAATCACTGAAACTAATTAAATGAACTTGTGTAAAAATAAAAAGCACACAACTGTACAAAATTATACGAACAAGCACAGAGAAAAAACCACTGAAAAGTTGAAAAAATTAGGAGCTCAAACAACAAACGTGCACCTACTCAAATGACATAACACTCACTCACTAAATGGATGGAACTATTCTAAAAAAATCACATGTTTTCGAAAAAACTCAAGTTTAACGACTTTTCCTGAAGAAACTATGTATGTAGCACAAACATATACGGGACACTTTTTGTAAATTATTTAATTGTCAATTTGAATATATCATTTGATGTTAAATAAACTAAAAATTAAAGTTTCAGTAAAACAAAAACCTCAACTCTGCGAACAGGTCAACGTTTTCACATCAGCCATTTTGGATTTTTTTTAGGTTATGGACAGTGACAAATAGAATTTAATAGTATTTTGATAACAAATTAGGTAAAAGTAAGTAGTTTGTAGGGTTTTAAGTTCTTAAATTATCGTAATAATGCAGTAAAATACGAAAAACATAACAAAAATAACATTTTTTGAACGAAATGTGAAAATTAACGATTTTTTGCGTAGTTATTATCAAAAATACAAAAAAAATATTATCAAACCAAAATTGTAGGAAATTTAATTAAAAATATGGAATATGCTGTCAGATTTGCTCTACAGCCGACGGCTTGCCCACAATCAAGCCGTAAGTAAACCTCTGCACACAATTCAAAATTCCGTCCGCCATTTTGATTTTGGTTTTTGTTTTTGTTTAACAATTAAAAATCTTTAGTTTTCGGAATTTTCCCATCGATAGCTTCGTAAAAGCTACAAGTGTGCCAATTTCCAAATGTCTAGCTCATCTGGAAGTGGGTTAGAATTTGTATACGTGAGTGAGTGAGTTACATATGCGGCTTTAAAGATGATACTAGCTTTGCTCGTTGAGGGCTTCGCCTAACCTTTTTAGGTCTGCCAGGCATTTTGTTAAATAATGGCCTGGTCGAAGGAGACATTTCTTTTAAGGGTGATCACACTACCACAGGCATAAATTTTAACTTAACATCGACATAAGACTCCTGCGAGTCAACATTATATGTACAGATTGGTTCATACAATCGGTTTGGAGGGCCATCAATTAGCGGTTATTCAGGGACAATAGTAAGGTCTTGTGTGGCAGTTTTTTCCAAAGTCAACTGAGTTATGGTGAACTGTCTTGCAACTCCATCCAGAACTGCTTTCGACAACATCAAAATGGCCAGTGAAAATTAGCTGTCACACAGAAATAGGCGGGCCATCATTGGACAAATCAAAATGGCTCTTTTCATTCACTGGATGTGGATCAAACAGATACAGCAGTTCATTTACCCTCCAAAAGGAGACAGTAACTGTTTGACCCGTGAAAAGGAATCCGATATCTCCGATATCTTTTTGATTTGTAGCCAATATGTCTTGTAATTGTTCAGTAAGTGACGAAACAGTGTCTTGCTGATCATCTTTCGTTAGGGGCTAAAGTGCATCGTAAATGTGCTCTAGTTGTAACAGAGAAACTGACTGATTCAAAACGTGAATGACTGATGGTAATTCTTCTGGAAACAAGTACCTCCCATAGCCAGTACAATTCTCAATACGCAGTGTTTTGTAAATGCGATCACCACTCATAAGGATTGCATCGATTGCAGTTGCCGTAAAATGTCCACCAAGACTCTTCCATGCAAGGGCACAAGCAGAATTAGTCACATACTGAGTATTTCTACTTCTACTCCATGTGAAGAGTTCATTGTTGCCCTGATGAAAGGACCCCTCGGCAACACAAAAAAATCTGTTGATGAGAAGCCATCTACAGAGTTAAAATGAAAAATTACAATTAAAGTAAATGGAGAGGAAGAAATTGGAAACAAAAAATAATATAAAGTCTCGAAAACAATCAGAAGAAATTCGTGATTAATTATTAATCACAATAAAAACGTATTAAATGAAAGAAACGGGAGAATAAACCTAGAGTTTATGTTGAAAAATAGCGATGATAGAAGATTCGTATCACTATGCAGTGAAAACGATTCAGTTTTCAATAGGGCAGAAAGCCAAACAATTGAACAGTTCAGTACTGAAGGTAATTCAAGCGTGTAGAGGCCGTAGGGTGTCAGACTGAGGCATGGAAAGTGGCGTCATCCTTATACATGTATAACCTCGGTGGGACTTGTTTCAATCGACTGAGGGCCGTTCTACCAACCGTTCTAAAAACGTTTCTCGCAGACGCTGCAGCGACTCGTTTCAATCGACAAAGGCCCGGTCTACCAACTGTTCTAAAAACGTTTATCGCAGCCGCTGGAGGGTGCCTAAACTAACAAACAAATTCCGAAAATACAGCGTAAAACTATGATTGGTCTTTAGGCAACAAAAATGAATACAAACTGTTTTTATATATAGTTTAACTGTCCGTAAAGATTTGTACACAATTATTTGAATACGTAAGTGAATAAGTGAGTAACATATTTTTGACAAAACTCAACGTTACCGACTTTTTGTGAGGAAATGTATTATATATAAAGCATTTAAGTATGTAATTTAAATATTCTATTAGATGTTGTCCATACTAAATATTACAGCTTCAGTAAAAAAACTTCAACTCTGCAAACAGGTCGGCGTTTTCACGTCAACCATTTTGATTTTTTCTAGGCTATGAAAAGTTACAAATCAAATTTTATAGCAGTTTTCGTAGCAAAGTAGTAAAGTTAAATAGTGTGTACGGGTTTTAGGTTCTTAAATTATCGTAATACAGCAATAAAATACGAAAAACCTAACAAAAATAGAATTTTTCGAACGAAAAGTGAAATTTGATGATTTTTGCGTAGTTAATTTTAGTAATACCAAAAAATTACTTCTTAACAAAATTGTAGGAAATATAATTACAAATCTGAAGTATGCTGTCAGCAATTCAAAATTCCCGTCCACCATTTTAGATGATAACGGGTGATTATCCGTTGATCACAGGGGGCTCCCAATATGATCTGGGAGGTTCTATCTAAGATGATCATAAGAAATTACCTTAGTTTTTTTTGGATACTATCTAAGTTGATAACGGAGGCACAAATTCAAATTTGTAAACTTTTTGTGAGGAAAAGATTGAATATACCACAAAAAAGTTCATGACACATTCCGTACAGGATTGAATTGTTAGTTTGAATATTTCATTAGGTGTTACCCTAATTAGGTATTGCACCTAATCATTAAGTGTGTTATTTAATCATGATTAAATAGGATGATCTCTTCCAAAACAATCACTTGTTTTCGACAAAACTTAACTTTACTGAATTTTTGCAAGGAAACTATAGTATGTAGAGTAAGTTCGGGTATTATGGAATAGTCGTTTATTATGGAATACCTCGGTATCTCGCCTGTATGGTGCTGTAACTTGGTGGCGAAAGCTAAAACTGCTTGAAAACATTCCCGGCATGCGTTGTTCACAGTTGGAAGCCACTTTAATGACGATTCCCCAGTCTGCGGATTGTGGTGAAGAAGAGGAAGGTAAAAGGTACAGTCTGCCGTCGTTTGTTCTTCAGTGATACTTGAACGTTTTCATCGAAACCAAAGTTTTTGCAGGTAAGTTTTCAAAGCTACGTACTATTATGTTTTTGCAGTTTTAATAAGGAGATAAAATTACAGAAATATAAATGAGGTTTGAGTTTCAATTTTCTCAATGTCTTTTATTGTTCTCTCTCTTGATTTTAGCTGGGCGACCATTTGATTTCAAAGATGGCGAGTCGGATATTATGGAATAGTAGTTATTTCATATTACCCGACAGAAAGTTGGGTATTCCATATTTCCCGACACAAATAAAATTCAATAAGGAAGTAATAATAGTCTAAATATTTATTTTTTAACTATATTGAGAGAAGAAGAAAATCTAGGTTAAAGTAAAGGAATAAATATTCAATCTCCCTTTATAGGTATGGTTAGGTAGGCTATATATTTTCATTTTGGTCATTAATTGCTGCAATGTAATTACAGTTTATCAAGAAAATTACAATACTCCTATGCTATTTACACTGCTAATAATGGCTTTTGTTTTCAGAAATGCCTAAGAAGAAGGAAGAGCAGAAGAAGAGAAAGAAACGGAATCCACAACAAATGGCAGAGGCTATAGCTGCGGTTCGAGGCAAGAAAATCGGCTATCTAAAAGCGTCAAAAGAATTTAATGTACCAAGGGCATCCCTCTTTCGCCTAGTTAATAGCAAAGTATTAAGAATGTGAGAGAAGCAGCGTCTACAAAACTTGGACGTAAGCCAACATTTTCTTTTTCATTAGAAAAAGAATTAGTAAAATATCTCGCAGACATGGAAGGTATGTTTTATGGACTTACACGCAGAGATATATGTAAACTAGCTTACGAACTTGCCGTAAAAAATGGTTTACCACACCATTTTACCAATGAAGAAGCAGGAAAAGATTGGTTTTACGCTTTCATGAAACTGAATAAAAAGTTGTCTGTTAGGAAGCCAACAGGTACATCATTTTCGAGAGCACGAGGTTTCAACAGAGAAGAAGTCAATAAGTTTTTTGATTTATTAGAGCAACTTCACGATAATCATAGGTATCCTGCCGATAGAGTCTTTAATGTCGACGAAACAGGACTCTCAGTAGTGCAGAGTAAAATTCCTCGTGTGATAGCACTTCGTGGCAAACGTCAAGTTGGAGCCTTGACTTCAGCGGAAAGAGGGGCTTTAGTCACAATCATCGCCTGTATGAGTGCCATTGGACAGTTTGTTCCACCTGTAATAATATTCCCACGACAGAACATGAATGATTTGTTAATGAAAGGTGCGCCACTAGGTTCCATTGCTGCCTGTCATCCAAGTGGGTGGATTCAAACCCACATATTTACTATGTGGTTTGAACACTTTATAAAACATGCAAAGCCAACAAAGGACAGCCCAATTTTGCTCGTGTTAGATGGACATTCCACACACAATCGAAACTTAGAAGTTATAACAATGGCTAGGGAAAACCATATCGACATCATCTGTATCCCCCCACATACTTAGCATAAGATGTAACCCCTTGATAAGACTTTTATGGGTCCCCTGAAGACATATTATAGTGAGGAAGTGCGATCGTTTTTAAGACAGAGTACTCGCCCTCTAAATCTATTTGATACAATGGAACTCTTTGGCAGGGCCTATTTAAAAGTGCAAAGAGGAGACATCGCAGTCAATGGTTTTAAGGCCACAGGTATATACTCTATCAATAGAAATGTATTCACGGATGATGATTTTGTTGCAGCCTCTTTGGCAAACAACAATACGAATGATCTAAATGACAGCTCAACACAAGACATAACTGACAAAAATGCGAGTGCATCAACTTATCATGATGACACAGTAATACTGGATGGACCTTGCTGCTCAAAGAATCTTCCTACATTTGATGCAATGCGAAGTGACTGCGCATCATCTCAGCAATTGGTATTACCTAATCAAATATCTCCTCCACCTCCACCCAAAGTCACGTCCAACAAAGGAAGGAAGCGAGGAACTTCAAATATCCTTACTTCATCACCATACAAGGCACAACTGCAACAATGCCTTGACAAAAAGGGTAGCAAAAATGTAAAACTCCCGAGTAAAAATCGAAGATGTTCAAATAAAAAAAACATTGTGTCAAAGGAAAGTCTAAGAGAGAAGAAATTAGACGGTTCCTCTACCATTCCAAGGAAAAGAAGGAGATTGGTGACAAATCTTTTTCAAGAAAATAATTCCAGCGGCGACGACCAATCTTTCAACTCTGATGTGTCTTCGAATCTATGAAATGAAATGAAATGAAATGAAATGAAATGAAATGAAATGAAATGAAATGAAATGAAATGAAATGAAATGAAATGAAATGAAATGAAATGAAATGAAATGAAATGAAATGAAATGAAATGAAATGAAATGAAATGAAATGAAATGAAATGAAATGAAATGAAATGAAATGAAATGAAATGAAATGAAATGAAATGAAATGAAATGAAATGAAATGAAATAGTTTTGTTGCTTTTTGACAATATGTACATATCGTATAGCAAAAGTCATATTATAATAAAAATGATCCTACAAACTAATGATACATTAAGTGATGTGATAAAATAACTATAGTAACAATTCCAGCAAAGCTTAGTGGGGGAGTTCATTCGTTCACAGATTAACGCATTCATTCAAAACAAACACTCTTCTACAGCACTACATTCATACAAGGATCTCTCCCGAGCCGTCCGCAAATTAGGAGTCAGCTATAAATTCACCCACAGAATAACAAGCGAGAGCCACTAAGTAGCCTTTTAATCGAGACTTGAATTTGTTGAAATTTTGTTCCCTTTTTATATAATCTGGGAGAATGTTTAAAATTTTGACGCCTGCTACAGACGGTTTGCGTTCCAGGGCCGATGTACGGTGCCGAGCCACTCTAAAACTATGACTACTTCTTGTTTCGTGTTGATGGATGTCGCTACCTCGTGTTAAATTACATTTGAATCTACAATAGAGTGCAGTCTCCAAAATGTAAATGCAAGGCAGCGTTAGCAAACCTAATTCCCTGAAGGACTGTTTGCATGACTCTCTAACTTTTAATTTGGAAATTATTCGTATTGCTCTTTTTTGTAGCCGAAAGACTCTTTGAAGTTTGTCTAAGGAACAGCTACCCCACAGTCTTACTCCGTAGGTAAGGTGAGGGTAAATGAGACCAAAATAGGCCATTAACTGTACCTTAACTGTGCAAAATTTTGAAATGTTTCTCAAAGCAAAAATACCAGAGGCAATTTTTGCACAAACGCTGTCGATGTGGCAGCTCCAGGTCAACGCCCTATCTAGGTGAATTCCCAGGAACTTGACAGTGTTTGTTTCATCAAGAAGAATGCCATCAACCATTATCAGTGGCTTTAAGCAAGACTCTTGATCTCTTAAAGAAAAATGAATGTATTTTGTTTTTGAATGGTTTGTAGATAAATATTCCATTTCAAATTGCTGAACACAGGCATTAAGATTAGTGAACGCTTCAATTTCAAGTGCAGGAATGGACTCAGCTTTGAAGCAGAGTGTTGTATCGTCCGCATATTGAACGATATTTCCACTCAAGACAGAAGACCCTACCTCGTTAACGTAAACCAGGAAGAGAACCGGGCCTAGAATAGACCCCTGTGGAACTCCACAATGAACTTTTTTACTATTAGAAAATGAATCACCAATTCAAACACATTGACTTCTGTCGTCCAAGTATGATTTGAGCCACGAGTAAGGAGGGCCACGAATGCCATATCTTTCAAGTTTTGCCAATAGAAGGTTGTGATTGACACAAACAAAGGCCTTGGACAAGTCTAAAAAAACACCAACAGTTTTTTGTCTGTTTTCTAATCCGTCCAACACCAAATCGACCAGTCTGGTGACAGCGTCAATGGTTGACTTTCCATGTCTAAAACCAAATTGTTCCTCACTCAGAATCTTCTCTTTATCAAGAAAATCAAGCAGCCTGGAAAGAAATACTTTTTCAAAGATTTTGCTTGGAGCTGGTAAAATTGAAATAGGGCGGTAGTTGTTCAAGACCGTTGGGTCTTCCTTTTTAAACACCGGAACTACCTTTGCATTTTTTAATTTGGAAGGAAACAACCCCGTTTCGAACGAAGAGTTTATTATTTTCGTCAACGGGCACAGAATACTTTCAGTACACTGTTTCAATAACCACGTTGAAACACCATTGATATCCTCGGATAATTTAGGTGGAAGATTTTGTATCGCCCGAGCCACTTCCGCTTCACACACAGGAGACAGCATCATGGACCGCAAAACCCTCCTCTCTTGGGTAGTGTCCAAGTTACATGATTTTCTATTAGGTTTCATCTGGACAACAGTTGAAAAAAATTTATTAAATTCCGTTGCTACTGATTTTGGGTCATCGTAGACATGCCCATTAATATTTAACTGAATTGGTTTCTTTGAAGACACGTTTTTTGTGTTATTTATAATCTTCCAAGCAGCTTTGGAAAAGTTTTTAGCACCATCAAGTGTTCGGTTGACTTCTAGGGATTTGGCAGCCCTTATAACTTTTTTGTATGTTTTTTTGTATCTATTGTAAAATTGTTTAAATAAAGGGTTATTCGAGTCTTTAACTAAGACTGAGTAAAGTTTGAGCTTATCTCTAGAAACCAAAATACCACGCGTTATCCAAGTATTTTCCTTCCGTTTATTTTTAAAAATTTGTTTACTTAATGGGCAACAGGTATTTATATGGAAGTTCAAACATTCGTTAAACGCATTGTACATATCATCTGTGCTAGAAAATTTTTCTATAAAACTCCAGTCTTCCTTGCTAAGTCGTGTTTTCAATAACGTAACGTTATGTGGCCGAAGAAGCCTTTTTAACGAAATAGTGGGTGGCTCTTCCTGCAGAGAGCATCCCGAGATTACTGCCTCCTGTGCGTAATGGTCGGATATAGCTAATTTTAGTACTGAAACCGAGACGTTTTTTATGTTAGTAATTATATTATCAATGGCTGTGCTCGAACTCGCTGTAACTCGTGTGGGCAAATCTAGAGACCACTTCAATCCGTAAGACTGCAATAAGTCCCTAAACACGCTGGTCTTTCGATCAGCATGTTCCAAAACATTTATGTTAAAATCGCCAATAATTATAAATTGTTTGAAAGAAGAAGATAGCCGGTGGAGAAGAAGATCCAAACCCCGGAAAAAGGCACCATTGTCTCCACTTGGAGACCTATAAAGGCCCACGATAGCAACAATCCCCCAGGGCTCCACCAAGACTTCAACACCGGCCAGCTCCAGATCTAGTTCTGAGCCTAAGTCTGAAATGATACATTTGAATTTAATTGGAGGTCTAATGAATATAGCCACACCACCTCCTTTGTGATTGGATCTTATAAAAGAGTTTGCAAGTTCATAATTTTGAATCTTAAAATAACTTATTGTGTTTGATGTAAACCCATGTTCTGAAGCTATAAACAAATCTGGTTTCAATTCATCACATTGCAATTGGAGATCGTTTAATTTATTTGTGGCTATTTGGCAATTTTGGTGAAGAATTTTGAAAAATTTTACGGGTTGAATAAATGAGATGGGAGGGTGGACATTGTCGTTTTTGCAGACGGAACTCGGGATCGACCGTCCCCCAAAAAAGAATTACAAGAATTACAAGAGTCATCATGAGGAACCTCAAGCTGATCACTAGGTACTGTTGTGGTATGGCGAGATCTCTTTACAGCGTCAGCAAAGCTGTCATGTGGGAGGCAAAACGGCAACGACGACTCATTCGGAAGTGCAGATCTTCTAGAAATTGGGTTGTTGAGAGAGTCTTGGCAGTCAACTAGATCAGCAGTTGGTTGGCTGGCATCCACGAGCACGTCCAAAATCAGTCGAGCCAGCATCCTTTTGCCTGGTGTCCGCAGATGCATCCCGTGACGAGTGAACCAGCGCCTTGGGATAGCATTAAAGTTGATAAATTTCACTTTAAGCCTGTCACAAAGCTCCATGATGTAGGAATTGGCGAGTGATGTCTGACGATTCACTGGATGGTTTCTGGGCAGGTCGTGTCTATGGGGTAGGGTGCTGACGATGACTTCAGCTGTATTCTTCTTCTTATACAATATACATTGCTCCAGGTGTGTATATATATTCATGGCCTCCCCGACAGCAACGTCATTGGTTCCAGCGAGTATAATACAACAGCTTCCAGTTGGTGAGGGAGCCCCAGAGGTAACATCAAGCAGCCTTGCAGAAGGCTTACACACTCCAGTCACTGACGTAGATTGGCCGACACACTGCTGCAGGATACTCGCTAGACTCCGAGCGTGGCTGTCCCCCTCAATAACGACTTTGTCGAAAATTAACTCTTTAATGGGAGCAATCTTTGACGTAGCAACTTGGACGAAATCGGCTGGCCTCCGATCCCTCGGTCCCTGCGCATTTAAAAGTTTATATGGGTTAATTTTTGTTTTATTTTTATCATTGCACTTTTTATTATTTTTCCTTGTCTGTCCAGCTGTTTTACAATCCAATACATAACAATTGGAGTCATTTATGAGATTGAGTGGATCGAATTTGTTTCGAGTTGTGAGACATTTAGATTTAGTTTTAATTTTCCAGTCATCGTAATTTACTTCCTTCTCCAACGTTCCTCTCGCAGTTATCAACTCATTTTTTAGACATAAAATCTGTGCTTCAAGAACCTCGATTGAAGTTTTAAGGCTTTTTACCATTTCCCTGTTTAAAATACAAAACTGATCTTCACAAGTGATAGGAGTAGGATCACACTGCACAGCACAGTCTATGGTGATAGGACAGCAGGACGCTTCCTTCAAAACTGTTTGCGTGGCTTTGTTTATGATATTTGAGGCAACGCTGGAACGGGGAGGCAGAAAGATACTATCAGTGTATTGGAGGAGTCGTTGGTCAGACTCCACCGAGTGGTCCAAGACAACCCGGAACTCATTTCGGAGGTCTGCCAGTTGTTCTTTCAGGGCGTTGTTCTCCGTTACACAGTCTGTGGATGGAGTAGTGCATAGTATGCTCTGTGGTTGTTCCATGGTTAATACTTTTGGTGGTGTTTCAGGAGTATGACAGACAAGAGAGGAGGCAGATGTAGTAGCAGATCTAGAATTTGTACCAAGTGAAACACCTGAAGATAAAGACACAGAGTGCTTATTCTGTCAAGGACAATTTTCTGAGGACTGTAGAGGAGAGGTATGGGTTCAGTGTTTGGTTTGTTCTTTGTGGGCTCATAACGATTGTGCAGGAGCGGAAAAGACCGCATACGTTTGTGACTTTTGTAAATAAGTGTCCAAAAACTAGTTCAAGAACCACCAGCTAAGTTGTTTTATTTAATAGATATTATTTCTTACATTATTTCTTGTTTTTATAGACTTAAATTTTATCAACCAGGAGAGTTTGTTTAAGAATTAGCTAATTTTTTGATCTCAATAACATTTTTTTTCTAATACCTATGTAGTTTAATTTGTGTAGAAACCCCTATTTACGGGTTATTTAATAATAAAGTCGATATTTTTTCACTTTTATAGACTTAACTATAATAAGTAAGCGAAATAAAATAAGTATTTCATATTACCCGACTATTTCACATTACCCTCCATTTGTAACTTTTTAGAAAATATTTTTTTCCTCCATATTAATGTCAATAAATTATTTCCACTTGTATTTATATTTGTTGCCAAATTGTTGAAGATCAGTTTAAAATTACTTTCACGTCAATAAAAAAAATGATCCCAAGATATATTCACTCAAAAGTAAATGGTATTCCATAATACCCGAACTTCCTCTACCACAAAAATGTACATTACATTTTTTTTACAGCATCTAATTGTTAGGTTGAACATTTCATTAGATGCTATCTAAACTAAATGTTACAGCTTCAGTAAAACAAAAACTTCAACTCTGCAAACAGTACAGCAATTTCACGTTAGCCATTTTGAATTTGTTCTAGGTTATAAAAAGTGAAAAATCAATGTTTATACCAGTTCGATAACAAAGTTCTAAACGTAAATAACGTGTAGGGTTTTAAGTTTTTAGCTCCTTTAAATAATGCTTAAATGGGAGGAACTATTCCAGAAAAATCACATGTTTTCGAAAAAAACTCAAGTTTACGACTTTTTGTGAGGAAACTATTGTTTAAAGCACAAAAACATACAGGACACTTTTTGTGCAGAATTTAATTGTCAATTAGATAAACGTTTTCACGTCAGCCATTTTGGATTTTTTCTAGGTTATGGACTGTGCAAAATCGAATCTAATAGTAGATTTGATAACAAATTATAAAATTAAGTAGTGTGTAGGGGTTTAAGTTCTTAAATTATCATAATAATGCAGTTAAATACGAAAAACATAACAAAAATAACATTTTTTGAACGAAATGTGAAAATTAACGATTTTTTGCGTAGTTATTATCAAAAATACAAAAAATGTTATCTAACCAAAATTGTAGGAAATTTAATTACAAATCTGGAATATGCTGTCATATTTGTTCTACAACAGACGGTTTGCCCACAATTAAGCCGTTAGTAAAACTCTGCACAAAATTCAAAATTCCCGTCCGCCATTTTGATTTTTTTGGGGATTTAAAATTTAAAAAATGTTGTTTTCGGAATTTTCTCGTCGGTTGCTCGGTAAAAGATCCAAATATGCCAAATTTCAAGTTTCTAGCTCATCTGGAAGTGGGTTAGAATTTGTATACGTGAGTGAGTCAGTGAATTACACGTGCGGCATATAGATATTAGATTAGAAGATTCACTGGATAGAGCTAACAATACATCACTACCCGCTAACCCACTATTCACTAAAGCTCGATCATTTCTAAACACAATGTAATTAACTGGAAAAATTTCAGATGAAGAAATATGTGGTTGTAAGTTAGTTTTAGTCAGAGATATAATTTTATAAATGTTGGCCAATATATTCAAATAAATTTAATTATTTTTAGACCTGGCCCAAAAATGTATTGATATGTAAATAATACTGTAATGTATTAATAATGTAAATAATTGATATGTAAATAAATGTACACTTACATATTATGACAGTCCAGTTGTTTACATTTTGTCCAGTTCTTGTGCCAACAGAATTTTTATTCATGGCGAATCCTGTCCTAATTGACGAAAATAGTACAATTGGCCGTCCACGCCTGGGTTACTTCTTCCTTGATGCTTCTCTCGCCTGTTTCAGCAGTTGTCACGTAGACGAAGTCGGTGACTCATTGTCACAACTACTGTAGCTTATATAGGTCCGAAGCCTTCATATTGGGAAATTTAAAACTACTCTTTGACGAGACGGCTGGTAAATTTAATTATTATAGGCCTAGGTCCTGACACATCTTTTTCTCCATTCTATGAATCTATATATTCCATTAACCAGTTCTCAAAATGTATGACATCTGCTAACCTCATTGCCACAGATTGAATATTTTCGTCATTCACTTCAGGAGTACCATAAATAATAAAGTTATTCCTGTGTGAATATTGCTCAAGGGAATTAACTTCTGCCCGAAGGAGCTTTATTTCATTTTCCATCTTATAGTGTATGTACTAAGTAAACATTTAATATACAAAATATATTTAATTGTGAAACTACGTAGAAGAAAGAAATAACAATAGTTAACAAAAATTAGACATAAGAAATAGCTATTAAGAAATAGTCTTTATTATTTTTTTTATTTGAAAAATAAATAAAATAGGGCTAATTTTATTGATTTTTTCTAAGAAATTCAACCTTTACGACAGTTAAAACGAATGAATTTAAGCCTGCATCCTAATATAACATAATAAAACATGTTTGTTTTATAAATTTTGCTTCGCCAAAAGTTGGCGTTTTTAACTATTCGAGTGCCCATAGATTAGAAACGGGAAAATGGAAATAATAAAAAAGTTTTCAAATTACATTTTCTATCAGATAAAATCGTTAAATATCTATTTTTATTTATTTATTCATAAGACGCCGATCATCAAGGTATGGGCGAATATGGATTTCGAATGAGTGTAGATGAGCGAATGTTACAAACTAAGGCTGACTATTCCTTAGAAAGTGTCATTAATTATTAACCCAATTACAAATACATAGTGTTCTGTAAAAAAAAATTAAATTGTCCGCCATTTGTCCGGCTTTTTTTAAAACCGCTTAATGCATATTTTTACTAATGAGGAAAAGTAGGTGAATTTCCCCATTTACAGTTTGTTGTATCTCTGCAAGTTAAAAAGATCCCAATAATGTCCCACTTAAAAAATCATCCTGTAAATATACATATCTTTTTTTTTTTTTTTTTTTTTTTTTTTTTAAAGGAAAGACTTCAATATATAAGAGAACACGTAAAAGACTCACTATTATGGTATAAAAAGCCAAAGGAAACAAGAGGCTAAAACGTTTGTATAAAGGTTAAGTAAAGTGTAAACACTGATACTTACAATACCACCTGTCCACCCAATCTTTCATGATGTCACATTGCTCTCCAATTCCTGTTTTGCCATAACAATAGGAGGTGCAGTATTCAAGTGTCCGTAGGTCAACTGCATGTTTGTAGTCACCCTCAGTTGTTTTAAACTCAATATAAGACATATTTACACTGTACCAAAGAGTAAGCATGTAAAATCTTAACTGTTCAAAAGCTTGAACTCTGTTTTGTACAAACACTTGAAATCCGTTTGTATAGAACAAGTCTGAAACAATACAAATACGTTATCTAAATTAATTTAGTCAGCTTTCTAAACTTTCATCCACTTTCCTTTTCTACAGCGACACTTACGCACTTCGAGCCAGCATGTCCTTTGTATGCTTTTCATGATCTAAAAATGTTCTTCTTTTACTTAATTAAATATATGCCTTGAAACAATTTGGATCGATGAATTCTTGCCCATTATTCCAAATCCAAATAAAAAAGTTAATCAGTTATGCAATAAGTGGCAATTTAAGAGGATTTAATGATGTCTACTCTATTAGACTTATTTTTAGGGCAAGTATATTTTTTAAACTGAAATGTTGTGATAGGAAGATTTTAAAAACTGATTATTCTGTATTACACAAGCTCATATAATGGTCATTATCATTTAGCTGGTTATGTCACAAAGCAGCCTTTCACATATTTCTCACTTATTGGCTTATAAGAACCAATGTGTCTATAGTAGTATTTTTTTTTTAATTTACGAGAACTTGTAATTTATTTTTGTTAACATAGTGTTGAAATAAGATGTGTTTGTGTGCACGTGTTTAGAACTTGTTGAATCACTATTTAAATGGACCATCAGATTTTAATTATTGTTTCACGTTTATTATCATCATCAAAATAAGACTAAGTAGGGGATACCCCTGCACGCTTTGTGTGCCAACCCCGTCACTGGCTGTGCTCATGACGCCTCAATGCACTTTATTTGCATTCTATTTATAGTATAATAATTATTATAAACAACCAATGTTATTAGTAATCCTATTTCTAATGTTTTCATTTTATTTAACGGCTGATGATAACACACACGCAGACAGACCATTTATTCGCTCTTTTATAATTAACTTGACATTTTACTGTGCTGCTCTCTATGTTTAACCTAACAAATTATTTGGACCATTTAACATTTGTTTATGCCACCAACTGGTCAATTAAAATTAATCTCCATAAGAATAATATTGCAACTTTGATGCCGTGTAGGACAAAAACTTATGGGAATTCAACAAATATAGCTCCGTTACGACTTAGAAATCAAAATTATCTTTTGAATAAAAAAATTTCATCAAAATCGGTCAATTAATAAGTTCAGAAAGTGAGTGAACTAAATGACCCCATTTTTTTACTATATATGATTACCTTATAATAACAAATACTAGAAATTATAGGAATAATGCAAGAATGATTAATAGTAATTTTGAAAGAGGGTCTCTAAATGAATTAATGAATGAATAAATCAATTTATATCCGCATGAAATACAAAATACATATCAATGCTGTATTAGTGAATAATACAATAATAATATATACAATACATAAGAGTCTATATTCTTGATTGAAGTTAGCTAATAAACATAAATAAATAAAATAATACACTATTTTTTTTCTCAATGGAAATAAGCCTACATGGGCTCAGTGGCCTGTGCGTAGGCTTTAGTCGATATTATGAAATATATTAATAAATAAATAAGATAACGAAAAAAGATAAAAAGAAAAAAAATTGCATATATGAGCAGTTAAGAGGTTTGACAGTTCATTAAGGAAAATGAGATACTAAGCAGAACCATTGATTTTACTATACATAGAAGATAGTTCCATCCAATGTTAAATATTGAGGCACGGAAAATGGGAGCGACCGTGCTGCAACCTGTCGTCAATCAAGTTAAAGAGGTCGAAATTGAATCCAGTTTCAACCGTTCGGTTGCACAACCTGTGAGCAGTAAAGGAACTAATCACTCCCTCTCATTCCCCCTTTCTCTCTCTCTTTCTCTCGAGACGCTCATCCGGAAGTACTTGTCACTGTCACCCCTCCACCTGTCTACTGTCGCCGATTGGCCTTGTTAGTGGGTCAAAGTGGGATATTGTTCCGTGCTGTGGTTTATCTTACACGGAAAGGAATCGTGATCTTTTATTTAGGCCTTAGGGGTTTGTGTATATGAAAAATGTTAGGGGACATATTTTTGTTATTTTGTCAATGTAAATAAGAGTGTGTTACAGATGTTTAGTTAAAACATTACGCATTATCTAAAATTTGAAATGCGTTTTATAACAGGTAAGAGCACAGCCTACATATTTAATTACATATGTTAGATTGTATAAAAACTTGGCAGAATAGATCACAAACAGTTTTAAGTTTTATTGTTATAGTGCGGCTGAAGTTTGCGTTTGTATAACGACTTAGGCCTATGTAAAAAAATTAATCAATAAATATAATTCATTACTGTAATTCTATTCATATACGTATCGGATATACATAGGAATAACCAATATATTATGTTAAAGAGATGCTGGCACCTGCTGACGACTAAAAATGTCATATACAGTATTCATATACTGGTTTCTGTTCGTTTATTATTTATTAAACAGCTTTAATATTACACTTTTCCAGAGAAATTGAAAATATAAATAAATTGCAATTTATCCATACTTTCACATCTAGTAAAATAATAGAAACGTGCATGAAAACTAGATGTGTTAACTTTAATTATATTCGCCTTAGACATACTTTTTACAAAGGTCTGATTCAATCAATGCTATAGAACGGTATTTTTGAAAGGGGGACATAAAAAAAATTTACAATAATTTCAACCTGATTAAAATAATGAAAATTGACTCCAAATCAGTCTTCTAGTTATCACGATAATATTTCCTAACCAATTTCAATTGACATTGAGATTGTTTTTCTCAAGAAGTAATTATAGAGTCATAACTTTATAATTCTGAAAAAACTGACCATTCACCAAACAATGAAATATTTTACAAAGAATCATGTAATTACTTGGAACCAATAAATATGTTAATGTTAAAGACAGTAATAATAAAACAGACGTTTATAATAAAATGATAAATAATGCTATTTTAAATTAAATGCCTATACACAGATTGTCTGAATCAGGCCATAAGATGAAAGCTATTTTTATCTTGTATAGAAGTAGATTAGTGGTTTTGTTATGATTTTTTCTAACCCTATCATAACATTTGAATCTAACCTGGGTTTTACATTTTGCCCAGTAGGCCTACTATTCTATATAAATATCATAGGCCTATTTCAATATTTATTTTGCCAAAGAAATAAATAATGTCACATTTTTTAATATTTCACTATATTATATATTCCTGGAATATTTGCAGATTAATTTCATAATTGAAATGGGAGTCATTGATTGGATTTGAAAACAATTTATTTTTTAATCAATTACCGAATACGAAAAAATTAATGATTGAGTCCAAGAGTCGATTTAATCACCTAATCCAGTGGTTCTCAACCTGGGGGGCGCGCCCCCCTGGGGGGGCGTGAGAGAATTTCAGGGGAGGCGTGAGGGTACAAAGAAAAAATTAAAAAATATATATTTTGTTAAAAAACAAAAACTTTCAAAACCATCAAATAAACTTTCGTATTTAAATATATCTGGATTGTTATTTTGCATCCCAGCTTTTGCTAACGTACAGTTAGCATCGCCAGTTTCATAATTTCACTGTTCTAACTTGAACCAACCAATTATTGACTGGAGGGGAGGCGTGAGCTATCTTCAGTGTTCAAAGGGGGGGCGCCAGTGCTAAAAGGTTGAGAACCGCTGACTAATCGATGGTTAAAATGCAATGAATAAAGATTTTTCAGATGGGCTATATAATATGAAAATGTTTACTTAAATCAGCAGTAATTATCGCCAGCATTGCCGATAAGTTAGTGGTCTATTCAAGTGTGTCTTTACAAATACAAGGTGTGTTAATCATATAATAAATCAACATGGTGTTTTAATTTATTCAGTTATAAATATTTCTTTATTCAATATGAATGTCAACTGAGTTTTACTGTAATAGTATCAACACAGTATTCTATATTATTCGAAAGAGATGCAAGCAAATGTAATAACAGAGAACCCGGATAAAAGTTGGCAATATTTATCAAAGCAGGACGTTGTTTGTGTACGTGACCTGAGGAAGGAGAGGGCGGGGCGGCTGTCTGGAGAATGGGAGAGTGGGTTAAGAGGAGGGGAGGGTGGGGCGGCTGTCTGGAGAATGAATGGGAGAGTGGGTTAAGAGGAGGGAAGTGAGAGAGGGACGGAAGAGCGTGCGAGAGAGAGAGAGAGAGGAAATAGGGCTATGCGCAGCGCAGCGTGGGCCTCAAAACAGTTTTGGGGCCTCGCCAAAACTCTCCCATATGGATGGAGTATCTCTTTATATAGTAAAATAAATGGCAGACTAATGTTGGGGTGGAAGGGAGGTAAGAGGGGGCAAGGGTCAGGCCCGCCCGTAATCCGGTGATATCAACGCCTCAGCCTTATCAATTCCTCAATCTAATAAGAACCTTTAAACTCGGATTTTAAGAATTGAAATGGACAGAGATTCAAATTTGTTGCAGTTATTACAAAATATAGTTATATTACGATACCTTACATTGGATATGTAAGAAGGGTTGGTTTTTGAAAAGGAATAGCTTAGCTGTAGAGGGACTATTCCAGTGTTTGCTGCATATCTATTGTTGTGAGAATGATTAATTTTGAAAAATATTGAATTAAATGTTTAAATAATTGTATAAGAAGAGTTTTAATGTAAAGCTGGTGGACAGAAAGTAAAGCATATTCATTGAAAAGGTCACTAGTGGGATAACGTCTAGGCTTACTGAACCCAACTTTTAAAATACATTTTTGAGAAATAAATAGGTGTTTGAGAAGAGATTTATGTGCTTCTCCTCAAGATATGTTTCCGAAGGTGAGCAATGACTGTATGTAGGCTGTAATGACTGTAATAAGCTAATTTGATTTCATTTTTATTTAATACATCTTTAAGTTGTTTAAAAGCAAATATATATTTGCGAAGTTTGTTTTTTAAAAGGAGAATATGTTCAGACCACTTCATTCTGCAATCGAAAGTCACTCCTACATAGTTATAATGTGAAACACAGTCTACTGACTCACACCGGCAAGTGGAGTTGAGATGATTTCCACATTATGAATGGATAGGGTTTTAAAGGGATAGTTCGAATTAATGTTTAAAGCAATTGGTAACAATTTGGTTTTTGAAACATTCAAAGAAAGATAATTTTGGTCAAGCCATTTCTTTAGAATTACAAGATCACTTTGAGTGTTGTATTTAGCGTCTTGCCAATTCCCTCCGCGCGTTAAAAGCAATGTGTCATCAGCAAATAGGAATAATTTGCCATGGAGGTTTAATTTACACATGTTATTTA
Organism: Stictocephala bisonia; assembly: GCA_035578905.1. Taxonomy (NCBI): domain Eukaryota; kingdom Metazoa; phylum Arthropoda; class Insecta; order Hemiptera; family Membracidae; genus Stictocephala; species Stictocephala bisonia. The sequence continues at coordinate 782,870 of JAQJVL010000140.1, read as the reverse complement.
TATAGATGAAAAATGGAATAGGCCCAAGCGTGCTTTTCTGAATCACACCATAATCCACTGGCAATGGATCACTATTTACTCCACAAATAGACACAACCTGGCGCCTATCTGAAAGATAGCTCCTGAACCAGGCAAGAGCATTGCCGGTAACTCCAAATGCTTCTAATTTAATTAATAATTTAGATCTGTCAATTGAGTCGAATGCTTTTTTTAAGTCCAAAATACAAATTACAAGCATAAGACGATTATTAGCAAAAATACAATCATTGATCTCCTTATTGATATCAAACAGTGCGTTGGTAATATTTCGATCTTTTCTGAATCCATATTGGTCTTGAGTTATTATATCATGATTACTTAAATACGAAGCAAATTGATCTTTGACAATTCACTCTAAGAGAAGAAACTCAACAAGGAAATAGGACGGAAATTAGTTTTGTCTGTAAAATTATTTGATTTGTGCAATGGAAATATTTTTGCTAATTTGAAAACATCAGGAAATACACCCTCAGCTAAGCTCAAATTTATAAAATAAGTTAGGGGACGAACAAGAATGTGAATGTTGTTTTTTAAGATAAAGGCTGAAACACCGTCTAGACTCTAGACCCAGAGCAGACCCTCCCCTCAGTTGAGTGACATGGTGGAAAATGTCCAGTTCTGTTACTGTATTAAGAGAAAAAAGTCTGAAGTGAAAAGTCTAAATCTCTCACCAGTGGTTCTCCTCCTGCATTGATGTTATTAGCCAAGTTTTGGCCCCAGAAGCAAAAAATTTACTAAATTGATTGGCAACATTTCGTATTAACTGATTGCTCACAACCGTAATACCAGGTAGAAACCATTCGATTTCAAATGAGGTTTTACGCTTCGTCCTGCCAGTCAGTTCATTTATAATAACTGTCAGTAATAGAGGGAAGACTCTCGGACCACACCGCACAACTCCACACACTCTACACAGAACCACTGGCTCAACAACCAACCAAGGTATGCAGAGCCCTCCGAGAAGAAAACCTGTACCACCTTAAATTCCTTCTTTCAAATGATTCATGGCAGAACCTGATTGAAGCCTCAACAGTCGAAGAGGCATATAATATATTCAATAAAACTCTAACAAAGGCCCTAAACACTTCATGTCCAAACAAAAAAAATAGATCTAAAAAAAAGTACAAGCCAAAACACTTTGTAGATGAAGAAGCAATCAGGCTTAAGAAAGACTACTTAGCATCTCAAAGTCGATACGAAGTGACAGGGAATCAAAATGATAAAGTGGAGGCAAACTTAAAAAAGAAAAGCTACGACCAAAGATTAAAATGGCTCAGGCAACAAGCATCCACCAAGTATATAGCTAGGGCTGAAAACAAGTCAAAGGCTATTTGGGAAGTGATAAACAACGCTCGAAATAAAAATAAAATCCCATCCGAGATCAAACTTCACATAAATGGCAAAATAATAACAAGCCAACCAACAACAAACCAATTTAATACATATTTTGTAAATATAGCAGAGGAAACCCTCCAAAAAATCCCAGCCTCCGAGAGGAAACCAATGCATTCCGAAACTTATGAACCAACAGGAAAACTTGACAACATCACAGACACAAGCATAGATGAGGTCAGGGCCACCATCACTGAAATGAAGACTAAAAATTCAGCCGGCATTGATGAAATATCCACAAAAATAATGAAGCACTGTTTAGATGAACTTACATCTCCTCTTACTGTTATTTTCAACAGATCATTTAAAGAAGGGAGGTTTCCATCAAAACTAAAGGTTTCAAAAGTCTACCCAAAATTCAAAAATGGCAAAAAAACGCAAATTAGTAATTACAGGCCTATTTCCCTCATCCCGACATTCTCAAGTGTGAAAAAATTTTCCTAAAGAGACTTCTAGACCACTGTGTTAGAAACAACCTGCTCAATGACAACCAGCATGGTTTCTCTACTGGGAAATCCACCACCACAGCCATAATAAAGCTGATTGAAACTGTAGTAGACAACTTGGAATCAGGAAGACTATCAACCGCTATACTACTTGATCTGAGTAAGGCTTTTGATTGCCTCAGTCTCAGTCTTATCTTGAATAAACTGGGACACCTGGGAGTGAGAAGCACAGCAAAAAATTGGTTTCAAAGCTATTTAGAAGGAAGACAACAACTCATTGAACTGAAGCATACACACAGAGGAATCACACAAGAAATACGATCAACGCCTCTCCCAGTTCAAAGAGGCGTGCCTCAAGGATCAGTTTTAGGTCCAGTACTCTTCATCTTGTTTGTAAATGATCTGCCTCACTTTATGGGAGAATCCTGCTTACCCCTCATGTACGCGGACGATACAACCCTGCTACTCAAAGGAGAAACTGCAGATGACCTGGCAGTATCATCCTATGTCGCCCTCAACATGGCCTACCAATATTGCAATGGAAATGACCTAGTTGCAAACCCAACCAAAACCAGCCAGATAGCATTTGGAAGAAGAGCGACTGAAGTTCAAGCCATCCCAGACCTGCGAATGAAGAAACATGTCAAGTTTCTAGGCATGACTATAGACGAAAACATCACCTGGACCCCACACATAGACATTCTGAGTAAAAAGCTAAATACTAGCCTAGTCATGATAAAACAAATAAAATCCCTCAGCAATGCAGAAACTGCTAAAACAGCTTATTTCTCTTTGTTTGAATCCCACCTACGATATGGTCTTTCTGTATGGGGCAGTACATCAAAAGTCAACCTGAAAAGAATCCTGACGCTCCAAAAGAATTGCATCAGAGTCCTGGCTGGCCTGCACCACCTGGATAGCTGCAGGGATACTTACAGAGAACAGAAAATCATGACTACAGTCTCCCTATACATCCAAGAAGTAGTGATGTATGTGGATGGTAAAGATCTTAAAAGGAACAAGGACACTCACCATCACAACACCAGAAATGGTGAGTTATACATTCTACCAGTACACCACCTAAAGCTATTCGAAACTAAACCATCCTACATCGGCAAAAAACTTCACAACTCACTACCTCAAGAGATGCACACCAAAAGAGGGAACTCACTGAGATCAGCACTGAAGGCATGGCTCCTGGACCGACCATTTTACTCACTCGAAGAATTCTTCAATGAAACTCATATCCAAAATTGATCACAAATTGTAATCTTGCACTATTGTAATCTGACACTATTTGTAATCTCAATGATTGTAAATAAAGATGATTCTGATTACAACGCCCCAGAATAACTTAGCGTTATTCTTACATACATTTATTTTATTTCGATAATACTGTCTCTTGGCTAGGTGTATAGATCTACTAAGACTTCGCCTGAGATCTGTGAATTGCTGCTTAATTATATTGTTAAAGGGTTGGTTTTTTAAGTTTTTGCTTAACTTGTCTAGTTAATTTTATTAAATCAACAGAAATCTGTGGTTTAATTTTTTCTAACGGTTCTTATTTATAACGATTTGTTTTTTAGAAGATGAGAGTGCATTGTTAATGTTATTGATAAAACTAGAAGTGCAAATATTAACATCCAGGCTATTTGTAACAAAGTCCCAATTCAGGTGAGAGAGAGTATCAGTGAGTACCGATTGGTCAGTGTAATAAGCTATTGTAGGAGTAATAGTAGTAGCGGCAGAAGCAGTTGTAACAATAGTAAGTCCTACACTGTAGTGGTCGGTAATGCTTGTGTGGAACACAGCCGATCTCACACTACAAGTCATCGTATCGTAAAAGTATATGGTCCAAGCATGTCTCACTTCCACCAGTCACTTTCGTCGGTTTGTCAATACATTGTACTAGTCCATTACCAAGTAAAGGATGTGCACCTGAGAGCCTGCGATAAAGACAGACTGATACTCACCTCCTCATAAGGTGTTGCTAACACCTTATCCAAAATAAATAACAACAAAAATAGTTAGAAAGTTTATCAAATGACCAAGAAGAAGAACTAACAATCAAAAACGTGTCATCAAACTGACTGAAAAGAGTTCAAGTTATTATATTAGTTTAAATACAAACTATTGGTGCAGTTATAATAGAAATAATTATTTTGTACTGTTATAAGAGCAAATATAAAAATAATTCCAATATAGGCTAGTAAAAATATTATCTAGAAAGCCTTTAATAACCTTATTTTGATACTAAATTTTGAAATAGGTTTCTAGGAGAGAGCCCCCTATACCCCATTCTTGGCTTACAGGTATAGTGGTACCGACCCACCCGCCCATCCTTACACGTACAGTGGTATTGACCCACCCGCCCGCCTTTACACGTACGGTGGTATCGACCCACCCGCCCACCCTTGCACGTACAGTGGTGTCAATTCACAGTGTTTCATGGGAAAATGTACTGGCATACAAAATAAATTAAAAACTTAATACTAGTTGATTTTATATTTTTGTCATAGCCTTTAGAACCACTTGAGTTGATAATTGATGAGAATTCAAATAGACATATTTTTTAGTAAAAAGTAGAATGATTTTTCTCTGAAAAAAGTTATTCACGGCATTTGTCGCCAATTCAGGTAGTTTGAACATTCTTCGAAAGATACAACTCCTATCTCAGTAACCATATTGTTTTTATAAGTTATGATTATTGGGCTCTAAATCATTTAAGTGAGATTACTTATTTACACTTATTTTATCACCTATTAGTAGATCTGTAAATTCTTCAAAAACAAATTTTACTTAGTAGAAGAAACAGTGTAAAAAACTATTCTTTTAGTTAACTTGTCATTATACACTTACCTATATAGAAGTTATTTGGATTGGTTGTCAAACGGTCACACTTCATTCCATATTTAGGTCTACTTCTATGACACTCACATACATATGTTCCATATCCCTCATGACAAATAGACAAATCAGCCACACAAAGCTTTGGTTTACAATACGTTTCTATTTGCTTACATGTTTCCTTTTCAATACCTTTTGGCTCTTCAAATCTGTATGAAAATGGGTACATACAAACGTCTTCCCTAGGATATTCGTCATAACGTCCACATATAGAACAACTGAAATTCTTCCCATAGTAACTTAAACAACGACTATTTCCACACTCAGGGCCTAAAAAGAAAGTTTCATTATCATATGGACCTACATTTGAAAACATTGTATGGAGATAAAATATTGAAACAATTAAAAAAATCCAGATTAAACATCCCATTTTCTATCTGTATATAATGGCACTTATTTCTTGATCATAATGATAAAACAAACAGTTACAGTTTATATCAGGTTAAATAATATCTCTTTTGATAATATTGGTATATTTCAGTTTTGACCAGAAAAATCCCAAAACAACTTTTGGTGGAAAAATATTCTAATATATTTTTTAAACAAACTCTTCATTCTAGTTGTAGGTCATATGGAAAATTAATGTTCACTACATGTTTCATTCAGGTGTTCTTTCCATATGTTTATAATTATTAGACTTACCTATTTTTTAATTACCAGTGACTGATTGCCTAGTCTATATATATATAAACGAATGTATGTGTGTTTGTCCTTTATGCATTACTATACCATTCATCAGATTGCCATGAAACTTTTAGAAGTTGTAGATTTCACTCCCGGGAAGGTTTCTGGCATGGTTTCATTTGCTTCCAACTCAAGGGTTCCACCCCAGTGGTCTTTAAAGTTTCAATGATAATGTAATGTTACTTTATTTATTTGGCACCATCAGCTGTTCGATAAAACAAATAAAATAAACACTTTTAAAATAAGCTAAGTGATGCTTATTGAAATTTAAACGTCCATCTATCTATCTATACATATAAAAGGCAAATACCACTGACTCATTCACTCATCGCTTTAACTAAAAATGTACTGAGCCTATGAGGCTGAAATTTTGTAGAGTCAACGGTCTTATGTTGTAGATGTGCAATAAGAAGGGATTTTGACAAATTCTTAGTAAATCGAAGATGGCAGCCTTTTTAGTGCTAAAAATTTTAAATGCCAAAAACAGTGTTTCTTTAATTGGACTGTAGCGGCTAAATGAACGGTTCTACAGCAACATTTTCTGTGCCTGATTTGAGACGATGTACAACTTTGGCCCTATGACTTTTTGCTCTACCTCACCTCCTTCATCCTTAGGTAGAGCTAAATTTTCAATTCGTATGTGTAAATCAAATTGGTTAATTTACTGCCTCTAAGAGTAGACTTACCGATTTTTCTAGACTGTGAAACTTTATTAACTAGGAGAAAATACTGTATTCAATGGGAAAATATACAATTTAATCAGAACACATTTATAATCAGGTCATAGGACATGGCTAAACATGGCTAAAAAAAATGATATTTCACTGATTCAAGAGTCAAATGCCGTACTTTGCGGCCTCTAAACGTAGATTTAAAGATTTCTCTAGACTTTAAAACTTTTTTATCTAAGAGAACAACCTGATTTGAATTGGAAAATTTACAATTTAATTTAACCAAATGTAGAGGTGACAGGACATGGCTAAATATAGCGAGTCAACTAGAGTAATTTATGCACTCTAAAAGTAGACTTCCAGTTTTGGCTGACTTTGTTAGGTCTTTTATATATACATTATATAAAATGTATATTTTATTATACATATATATATACATATGTATGTATATATATATATGTGTGTGTGTGTGTGTGTGTGTATATATATATATATATAAGCCATTTACTACTCATCACTATTTTTCCAAAACTATACGTCCAATTGACTTGACATTTTGTACGTAGGTTTATCTTGGCCCCTAGAGGCTCACTAAAAAAGGATTTTCCTCTCCGACATCAGAAATCAGTCCCACTGGCCTCCAAAAGTCCCATGGTATTCTTATGGAGCTATATTGACTGATTGTTGTATTTTATTTACAGCTATTAAATAAACTCAATAAAATCGTGGTAGGCTAAACTTTTAAAATTAAAAATAATTTAGTACAGTAGTGAATTATACATAACATCAGCTGTTCTAAATTGGATACAATGTAAATTGAAAACTTGCTGTACATTTTAATTGTTTAATCAAACTCATTATTATGACCGGCGAAGCAGGCGGGTACAACTAGTATATATATAAAAGCCAAATACCACTCATTCACTCACTGACTGATCACGAAATCTCATAAACCACTGAACGTATTTACACAACATTTTAAAGAAAGTTAGCTTTAGTATCGAAGGGACCCAATAAGAAAGGATTTTTCTAAATTCCATTCCTAAGGGGTACAAACAGCCCCTCAAAATTTCCTTTTTTCCATAAGAATAACATTGGGTTGATTTTAGTAAATTAATGACAGCTGGTTAGTAAATAATAAATATCTTTATTTTGTATATTTCACATTACCCTATTGATGCATTAAGAGTTTAATTTTCAGCTGTTGAACAAAAACAAATTAAATAAACACATTTGAAATAGGCTAAGTTTATACCCAATACAGTAATAATAAATACAACACAAGTAGTGTGAGTGAAATACTGTAAATAAATTTAATATTGTGACTTTACATTATACAGATAATCTCAATTATTTATAGTCAAAGTTACATGCCGAGGCCGAAGGCTGAGGTGTATTGAAAGCAGTGAGTTGGGGTTGGCACGCAAAGCGTGCAGGGATGTCCCCTAGTATAATATAAAGATCGATGTAGTGACTCACTCACTCAGTGACACTAAATGTTGAGGCACTTCTCGGCATTCTACCCCCATCATATGTATACTTGAATTTAAAGCTCTCAGTATGAAACTTCCAGGAAAATTCACAAAACTTTACTTTTTCACTCATAAACAAGATGGCGGCCTTTTTAGGCTCAAAAATGGCTCTAATGTTATTTCTTATGGGAAATTTACAAAAAGTAGTTTTTATTACCTTAGTTTAGGTAAATCTTGAGTAACATTTTCAAACCTTCACAGTTCTACACGCTTAAAAAGCGCGCACCTTTTATATGAATTTCAGCTTAGTAACTAAAAAATTTGGGGTATCAAAGGTCCAAAAACTGAAATTTTTAAAAATGTAAACATTTTAAAAACTGATCTTATCTACTCAAGTGGGGCATCAATTTAAATCTATTTCTCTCCTGAATTCAAATATAACATCAGCTTTTGAACAGTGTATATATTAAAGGGTATATGCCCCAAAAACAAACAAAAAACTGTAGGTATTTATCTCATAAATTACATTTTACCATTACATCTTGGAAGAGACAAAGTTTAAGGGTTCTGCTCCCTCCCTAAATAAAAAATATGCTCCAAAACCCAAAATTGAGTAATGTTAAACTAATACACTCAAGTGGGGTATCAAAATAAAGGTATTCTACTCTTAAACATTAATTTACCATCAGATTTTAGAAAAGACTATATTTAGGGGCTCCACTGCTCCAAAAACCAAAATTCATGGTCATACTGGTTAAAAATCAGGCAGCAGTGGGTAAAAAAAGAGGCAGTGGGCTGATCTTTCTCACGAGACGACATTCTGAGATCCACAAATGGGACTGTAGCAGAGTGTCTTGGTGAGGCCGCAGGCTGAACTTTCTCCCTTGAGGCCGTAGACCGAGTTCCACAAAGAGGCCTGCAGGTGAGCGTTTTAGTGAGCTTAACTCACGAGCGTAGCGAGTGAGGACGGGATTGACAAGCGAAGCGTGCAGGGATGTCTCATAGTCTATATAATATGAAGTTCTACATACACTCACTCACTGACACTATATGTTGAGGCATTTCCTGACGTCATACCTCCATAAAGTGTTTACTTGAACTGAAGCTCTCGGTCTGAATCTTCTAGGAGAATTCACAAAAGTTGTCTTTTTTCATTCATAAACAAGATGGTGGCCTTTTTACCCCAAAACTGCCCTTATATTTTGGGGTAAAGGGGGTTAATCACTCCAATGTTTTGGGGTAAAAGGGGGTTAAAATCACAAAACTGCCCCAATGTTTTGTGATTTTCCCATAAGGTGGTTTTTATGACCTAACTTGAGAAAAGGCTTGAGTAAAATTTTCAAACCCTCACAGTTCTAAACGCTTAACAAACATGCACCTTATATATGAGTTTCAGCTTAAAATGTGGGGTATCGGGGGCTTACAAACTGATTTGTTTGAAAATATAACATTTAAAAAGCTAATCCTATCTACTCAAGTGGGGTATCAATTTAAATATATGTTTATCCTGTTTCCAAATATACCATGATATTTAAAAATAAAGGCCAATAAAAAGGGGTATATGCCCTCAGAACCCAAAAAAATCTCCTAAAGCAAAAAAAAGGGTAATACTAAAATTAAACTACAGGAGTTCCCAGGCGGGGCTGCAGGCCATGCTTACCTCAAGAGCGTATTGAGTGACGACGGGAAGCGTGCAGGGATGTCCCCTAGTCTATATACTATAAATCTCTATGTAGTGACTCACTGACATTAAATGTTGGGGCACTTCCCGGCGTCCTACCCCCATAAATTGTATACTTGAATTGAAGCTCTCGGTTAGAAAATCTCCAGGAAAATTCACTAAAGTTTAATTTTTTCACTCATAAACAAAATGGCGGCCTTTTTTTACCCCAAAACTACACCAATTAGGGTAATGTTAAACTAATACACCCATGTAGGGTATCAAATTAATTCGTAAAGTGGTAAACCGGTCAATGCAAGTGAATTTAAAAATTCTGAGGGATTGTTTACATCATCTGTGTGGGCGACAATTCAACCGACTTGTATGTTATCAGATCGCCAGCTATCTTATTTTGAATTTGAAAATTCATTTCTTTAACATCAACGTTTTTTTGCAGCCAATATGACATGCTCGCTCAACCAAACGTAATCATTGTAATTCTGTGCATAGTTTGGGAATACCATTTCAATGAGTTCAACCTTAGATTCAGTTAATTGACAAAAGTTGTTAGGGAATGTAATGTATCCTGACGATGTGTCAACAGGAATTTTGTCATTACCAATTTCGAGCAGTTAGTTTGAAAACAACTCTACAGATCGGTCATTCTATAACTCTTCTCGCATGTTCATGTTTAATTCAAGTGTTTTGACTTGAATTAAACACGATAATTTGGCTGGTGTTGATCGTGGAATTACTGGTAGTGTTTGTCGAAAATCACCTGCCAAAAGTATCATAACACTACCAAACAAGTTTTTGTTGTTTCGTAAATTTTGCATCGTGTGGTCTAATGCCTCCAAAGATTTGTTCTGTGCTGTTGTGCATACGTCCCAAATGATCAGTTTCTTTGCTGCAACACAGTGGTCGTTGCAGAATATCTTTGAAAGATTGCAAGTTAGAGTTTCTTGTTTGCATGTTCAACGGCAGCTTGAGTGCTGAATGAACTGTTCGACCGCCTTCCAATAATATAGCTGCAATACCTGATGAGACAAGTGCAAGTGCAGTTTTATTTTGTGATCGAATTGTTGACAAAACCAATGCTATTAAAAAGTGTCCAGTTCCACCTCGAGCAACTAAGAAATATTCGCCAGTTCCTTCGTTCACTCCTTCACAATTGTCTCGTAAGCATATTTAAATTTGCAAGCATTTGTATTTACTATCTGGTATTGGTAATATGGAATCTGTTCTATGATATATTTGACCCTGAATCTTGAAAGTAGGCATAAATATAATTTTTGTTACATCAAATGATGTAATTTGAAAGCAATTATTGTATTGATGAATATGAGTAAAAAAATATCTAGAATCTGGCCCATTTCCAGAAACCAATGACTGTAGCGACTCTGGTGGCGACTGACGTGCGGTTCGCACCAGAAGTTCTAACACATATCATGATGGTTCATAGCTGAAGAGTGTTCAGTACTAACTAGTTGGGAGTCCTTAGAGTGGGTATCAACGACTGACGTGGGCTCCACAATTGGCTCTCATCACTTCACACAAGACCGTTCACACCGGAAGCTATGACACAGAGTATGATGAATATCCGGGTTTGCATTCATAAGTCTGGCCACGCCATCCTTGTGTTATGAGTATTGCAGCAGAGAAAGCTAAGATGTCTTTCTTCAAAAGATTACTCCGCTGTCATGGAAGGAAGAGGTGCAATAGTGAAATGAGAAATGTTTCCCAATATGTTACGGTTGTTTCTGTGCGGTGGCTGTACATCTGGGTTTAGAAACACGCGTAAAGTAAAACATGATTTATTGCGTCAGAGCTTACTCTTCACTGACAGCGTGTACTAAAAAAAATCGCAAGATGAGTAGTCTTTAGCTTAACACAGAAAAATAATGAATTAACAGTGACATTACTTTGGTTGACATTAAGTGGTGTCAACTTAAGTTTTCTACTCGCGGAACATAATTCAGGGGCTTAGTTTTTAAACTTGAATGCCTTGCAATGTGAACACACAATGTTCATTGCCCCAATTGGGATTAAACGCAACATTTCTCTGTTGTTGGCTTCGCGTTGCTCATCAGTTTTACTTGCTCGTATATATATCATTGGTTTGCAGCTTTGCGAGTTCTGCGACTTAAGTTGGTAGGTTTAACTGGTGACATTTGAATTACCAAAATTCAACAAAACATGACCATTTAAGACCGCGAAACATCTTCTAATAAAAATAACTGAACAAACTGAAAATAATACAAACGCTGGTCATATCAAAAAACTTATTTACCTGAACATATGGTGTTTCCTTCCACTCATGGAATTTGCTAAGTCAATATGAAACACAATGTAAACAAATAAATTCCCTTATTTAAATTATAAATATTGTAACCCATACAATGGACGTGATTATAACACAAACAGCATTGCCATAATTGCATGGCATTCAGTCCAAAATTAAGATATTGTATGAAATGTTGTTAAATAACTTAATATAAAAGTAGTTTATTTAACATCATTTCATACAGTATATCACCAAACATACAACAGATGTTTGTAAAAATAAATACAAATAACTTTAAGAAACATTTACATCACCTGTTTCAAATTTTCCTTTCATTTGTTTTGTTTGTAAACAAATCAAACCATAAAACTCTAAGTTATTATTCCAAAATTTTCCAGTTTCCTCCTGATTTTTAAATTTTTTTTCAGGAACATTCTACGAAAAATTAAGTAACTTTTAAAAAAGAGATGAAGGAAATTTGTTAAGGCGTTGTCAAGTGATATAATGACAACAAATTTCATGTACTCATTTTATTCATGTCCAGCTGATAACAACATGTTACTATGATCTGGACTCTGACAAGAAACCTGTTCTATTTTGTTGCCTTTACTGACCACATTACTCGTAAAAGTGGTTAGTCAATTCCAGGTTGTTTCCTTATTGTAACTATGTACTGGTTATGATGGAATAAATTCATTTATTCATTTTTATATATTAAGATATCTAATAGCTATAAAGCTATTAATACAGCCACATGTGTAACTGACTCACTCACTCATTCACGTATACAAATTCTAACCCATTTCCAGATGAGCTAGAAACTTGAAATTTTGTACACTTGTAGCTTTTATTGAGCTACCAACGGGAAAATTACGAAAACTAACAAATTTTTTTATTTTAACCCCCCAAAAAAATCAAAATGGCAGGCAGGAATTTTGAATTGTGAGCAAACATTTGGTTGTTGAGCAAATCTGACAGCATACTCCACATTTGTAATTAAATTTCCTAAAATTTTGTTAAGGAGTAATGTTTTTGTATATTTGATGATAACTACGCAAAAAATCATTAAATTCTTATTTTAGGTTAAAAAAATTCTATTTTTGATGTTTTTAGCATTTTATTGCCTTTTTAAGATACTGTAAGAACTTAAAGCCCTACACACTATCTACCTTTACTACTTTGTTACGAAAACTGCTATTAATTTTGATTTTTAACTTTTCATAACCTATAAAAAATTCAAAATGGCTGACGTGAGAACACTGACCTGTTTGCAGAGTTGAAGTTTTTGTTTTATTGAAGCTATAATTTAGTTTAGACAACATCTAATGAAATATTAATGTTGACAATTAAATAGTGTACAAAAAGTCAGTAAAGTTGATTTTTTTTTTCAAAAACACATGATTTTTTTAAATAGTTTCTCGCATTTAAGCATGATTAACACTACATGACACGCCTAGCGGGGATTCCCCGCTTTCGTCGTTTTTTGTTTACTTTGTAGAAATGCGTACTGGGAGGGGGTTGTGTCTCAAGGACATCTTCCCTCCACTTCCCCTGCTTTCGTTTTCGGCACTGCCAGTCGACCTTGAGCGTCGGTAGCTTATACACGTACATTTATCTCTTCTATTGCGGGGATTTCCCGCCTACGCGTGTTGTGGTGTAACTTGTTAGTGATTGTAAATATTTTCTTACAAAGTGCAGCTATTGTCCTCTAAAGAAGAATCCGAAAACAAAGACAGTATGTAATACTTGTCACAAATATATCTGCCGTGAACACACTAAAGCAGTTTGCAACAAAATCCATGAAAATGACCAATCAGGTGAAGAAGAGGACTAAATAAATCCAACATAAATACAATGTTTTGTTATTTTATAATCAACAGCTATTATATTTATGTATGTGTAAATAAAGTGAGAATTACAACAAATTGTTTAGTTTATTATTGTGACCACAATATTGGTTGTTATCCATTAGTGAGGGAATTCCCGCCTACGCGTGTTGTGGCGTTACAAACCAAAACACTAAATAACAAGGTAAGTTGTATTCATATTTTTGTCGTTAAAATCTAATTAAATCGAAGTAACATATTTATAAATATTTAATACATAGTACAATGCAAAATAAAATACGTTTAACTGGGCAATATTCCTAATCTGAAATAAATAATAGCAAAAAAACTAATGGTGAGGGAATACCCGCCACGCGTGTTATCACGGGATTATTTCCACGCGTGTCACGTAGTGTTAAAAGAAGCTGGTAACTTAAAACCTTACAAACTGTTTACATTAGTTACTTTGTTATGAAAACTGCTATAAAATTTGATTTGTAACATTTCATAACCTAGAAAAAAATTCAAAATGGCTGACGTGCACACGCTGACTTGTTTGCAGAGTTGAAGTTTTTGTTTTACCTAAGTTGTAATATTTAGTTTAGACAACATACAGTATAATGAAATATTCAAATTAACAATCAAGTAGTGCACAAAAGTTATTTAGAATATTTTTGTAGTGTATACTACAACATGTGATTTTTTTTGGAAGAGTACCTCTCATTTAAGCATAATGTAAAGGCAATAGAAACTTAAAACCCTGCACACTATTTACCTGTACTACTTTGTTATAAAACTGCTATAAACTTTTGATTTTTCACTTTTCATAACCTAGAAAAAATTCAAAATGTCTTGACGTAAAATTGATGTCCTGTATACAGAGTTGAAGTGTTTGTTTTACTGAAGCTACAACATTTACTTTAGTTAGCATATAATGAAATATTCAAACTAACAATTAAATTCTGTACAAAGTGTTATGTATATTTTTATAGTACATATTACAGTTTCCTCGCAAAAAGTCGGTAAAGTTAAGTTTTGTCGAAAACATGTGATGTTTTTGGAAGAGTTCCTCCTATTTAAGCATGATTAAAAGAAGCCAGAAACTTATAACCTTAGAAACTTTTTACCTTCAAATTCCCTGTTAATAAAATGCTATATAATTAGATTTTGTACTTTTCATAACTCCAAAAAATTCAAAATGGCTGACAAGAAAACGCTAACCTGTTTGTACAGTTGAGGTTTTTATTTTACAGAATCTGTAATATTTAGTTTTGATAACACCTAATTAAATATTCAAACTAACAATTAAGTTCTGTACAAAAGGTATCATATACACTTTTGTAGTATATTCTATCGTTTTCTTTAAAAAAGTTGATAAAGTTGGGTTTTTGTGAAAAAATGTGATTTTTTGAATATATCCTCCCATTTAAGGTCTTCCAGGAAAGACTAGAATGTCCTATATTCACTTGTAGGTGAATCGAGGCACTTCATTTGAAATCAAGTACTTATAGATTCTTCTACAGGTTCACCAATACTAATTCCAGAATTTTCTGGGCTTCCACCTCTGTTCATAAAGACACCCTTCGGCCAACCTGACAGTCAGTCAAGAGTCGGAGCGTGAAGAGTTAATGACAGCCAGTGAAGGGTCAGTGAGTGTCACTTTAAGATAGGATGATCACGTTACTCTATTTTTCAAACAATTAGGTATACTAAAACAATTTAGTGAATAACACATGCTTATTCTTATGTTTAATATCTTAAACACTAGATCTCCCGAATACTTGCCCAAGTGTTTCAAGTTCATCTCTGATATCAGCACCAGAAATACACGTCAGGGAGCCTCCCTACTATCAGTCTCTATTCGTTAAACCACTCTCTATAGCAACTCTTTTACTATTTCTGCTTGTTGCTTATGGAATTTGCTCCGCGACAATATCAGGGCTGTGATAAGCGCACTCGTTTCGGGTTGGAGGTGAGGGACCTAGTTCTGCGAGGCCTGTAGGGGTGGATGGGGGTCACACTGGTTGTGGTTCATGAGTGATTTGTATGTGTGAGGTATGAATGAAAACAATTGATGTTTTATATCTAATATTTACTTACTTCTAAAATATTTTTATGCATCAGTATTGCTGTTTTGCTATTTTGATTTTTAAAATGTTATATATAAGTTATTTATTTTATTAGTAGGAATTATGAATAGATATTTAAGGAATTGATTATCCTACTGTCCGAATTTCATATAATTAAAAAAAATTGTTAGTTTTTTAAATAAGGTTGAGTGGAAGAGAGACTTAATCGTCTTAACTCTGCGTAATAAAGCCAGTTTTCATTTCATTTCATTCAAGTCTGAAGCTAATTATCTTCAGAGTTGAATGCAATTAGTTTGGAACCTAAAGAAGTTCAGACAGAAAGAGAAACAACTAAAGAAGTGGTTACGAAAAATGTTTCATTTGTTTATGTTCTAACAACAGTTTGTTGTATTAATTTAAACAAATTTAAATATAGAAAAATAGACCAGTCTATAAATTTTTAATTTTAAAACAAAATTTTGATGTTTTCACAAAAATTGAGAATCTTACCCCTCAAATAAAAAAGTAGATTTTTCCCATTAGAAATAAAATAACCAATACTGTTACAACAAGATCTTTTTTCTGCAATTTACAGGTTTTTGTGATGTTTTTACGTTTACTTCCTCTTCAAAGCTCCGTAATATTCAGATTGGTTCCCATCCCTTTTGTTTTGAGGCAATTTTCTTGTAGAGGGGAGTTCACATATAAATAGGCCATCCAAAAGTTTTGTCGTCTCTCTTTCATCGCCATCTTTTAGTTGAGTTAATTTCACTGCTTCTTTAAACCGTCATTCGGCTCCTTTTCGAAGTGTATGGATGTAACCTGAGTGCAAATACATTTATGAAAAGAGTTAACACAACGAGGTCTGATGAGGTTCCACAACTTAAATTGATAGAGCACTGCACTTATTTTTCCCTGCACAAACATTGATGGGCTTGGCTACCATTGGAGCTTCTGCTACGGTCGATAGTCAGAAAAGATTCAATGCCTTGTCTCATACAGATATCAGCTTTCCAACATTTCTGTCCTACCACCAGCAGTCATTATGTAGTAAACTTTTAAGTAATGAAACTGTTGTTAAAATAGTAAATAAAATGAGAGCGTGTATTAAGGACTCTTTAACTGAAGAGTCAGAATGCCAGTATGGCGATTGATCTATTGCTTCCTATAGTGTGTTTACAAAAAGTGACTTTCTCTCATCTGCCCATCCTTACACGTAGAGTGGTTTTGACTCACTGTCCACCCATAAATGTATAATGGTTTTCAACAAGAACTAATACCACTGTACATGTAGGGATGGCTGGGTGGGTCAATAATACTGTACGTGCATCCAATACTAGTTTATGTGTTTAGGTGGGCCAGTACCTCTATATGTGTAAAATGTAGGTGGGAGGGCCTATTAAGCCTATAAGTTGATTGGCTCAGCAGAGAAGGGGTTTTGCAACGTGTCAAGAGTTATTTCTGCTTTGGTAAAATTTTGAAATGAACAAGGTTAATAGGTGAATCATTCTCCGAGATCCATTTTTGCTGCAATATTTTGCTAATCTTGTTGGCATAACTGGTTTTGGTTTGGCTGACCTCTATATTGAAAGGCATTGACAAGTTAGTTGTTGTATTTAATCAGGATTTTAGGAGATGAAAGGATTCTTTTGGCTTTAACAAAAGTATAGAAAGTGTTTGGTAATATATGAAGTTACACCTAAATCTGACAGAAGTTATACCATTCCACAATCTACCTGTACTGGTTGAAAGAAGCGTGTAACAATGGATTATCAGTTTATTTGTCAAAGGGCGTTGAAGACATTGTTCAGGGTGAAAAAACACTCACATAAGGGTCTGATTCAAATTACTTTATTTACTTTCTTAGGAAATGATCCAGAAGAAATGTATTATTATTTTTGGGTAAATATTATACAAATATTACATTTTAAAGGTGAATAGTGATATCAAAAATTAATAAACTTCTGTTAGCTATTAGTTCCAGCCATACAAATATTTTAACACAGTACACTAATAAATATATAAAACAGATATAAATTGGTAACTCAAATTATGGTCTATAAAATTTGACTAATGATATATCTCTTTAGTAATGTAACAATAATTGTGATGTAACATTTTGTGATGCTTAATAGCAAACAAATTGTTTGGTAGAGCGTTTCAATGTCATAATATTAAGTAATACTAGATATTTGCATGTATAACTACTAAATATTTGAAATTGGTCTTTTAGTAGCAAATAAGGTATATAACATCTCTTTTATTTACATAATAAAAGCCTAACTAGAACGTTAGACTGTGTGGTGAATCTCAGTAAAATAGTTTTCACATTTAAGATATTTGGCACTTATTAAGTGAGTTTTCATAATCAAATTTACAATATACAAACATAATTATTTACAAATTACATTTTAAACTTGATACCAGTGCCCATTAAAACATACTGATGTAATAAAATGGCTGTCTTAACATCAAAATACAGTTTTTATTTACTAAGGAGACGGATTGGCCCCTATCAATTTTGTTGAATGAAAAAAAAAAAACAAATTGATGTACAACATGGTTGGACAAATACAAAAGTAATCATGGTCAATGCTAAAAAAAAACTATTATATAACTGTCAAATAAAAAGATTCATAATATCCAATATTAACAGTCTTATAATAGTTACTAATCATATTAAGTTCTGGGAATACTTTCGTTCTTCAAATAAATTATTTCATTAATATATTAACACAGTCAGTGAACTATGTGGCTTCTTTTTAAAATAATTACTTCATAAACTTAATTTTTTAAATTATAATATAGGCCACAATGAAGGGCTATTTTAATGTAAGGGATATTAACTTACCTTGGAAGGTAAATTCACTAAAAATATTTATTACTAAGATTTTCAGCACTACGGCCCATTGTTCTTTGTCGGTAGGATATCCTTCCTAAATCCTACCTTAGTCCTTCTACTCAAGGTTAAACCAATTTTCTGATAGCAACGCATACCTCAGATAGAATTAAAGACAATATTTGTAAATTCTTCTTTGTTTTTTCTAATTCTGCCTAAGGAAGGTCAAACTGACCGGTAGGCACTGAACCGTTTGTGTAGTCTTAGGACATTTATTTATGTTAATTTTAATGGATTTCTCATAGAAATTTTCTGATTTGCCAATTCAAATACTGAACAAAATTTCATTGACCCTTTGAATGGTAAATTATTAAATGTATACAGCCAATGCGTTTTTTTCCTTCACAAAACTAACTTATCCTTTCATATAAACCATGGTTCGGAAGTCACTTTAAGCTGTTGGTCCCCAAGTTAAGTGTTAGATAGGGCTTCTTAGCCCTAACTTCGTCTGGTAAAATAAGACGAACTTTAACTCTATTTGGTATACATTTCATAGACATATGTAATAACATTGTGTAAAAGAATGTTTTTAAAATTTAAATGCCCAATTTATAGATAATCGATAATCTCTCTTTTATTGTTTTATAAATAAACAGAAATAATAAAACTATCATGAATGCTTGCATTGCTAACTTAACACAAAATCAAAAACGGAAACTAGAAAGTGTTACTCAAAATGAAAAGGTTATATTTAAAATTGGGCATTGCGAATAAAATGAGTTAGCAGCACTCAAATGAATACATTCCTGCACCCTTAACAACGAATGCTAGAATTAAAATAAGAATTTTTTAAAATCATTAACAAATTTCAGAAGAGTGAAATGCAGTAAGTAAGGCGATCACAGATTTCATGCTCATTTTCCTTTAGATGCAGCACTTAATCCTTCAGAGCTGTTTGATGTAGTGGCCTATTATGAAAAATAATGAGGCACCTTCGGTGTTACATCAGGTGTGCGAGCAGTAAGGCATTGTACCATGGCTAAGTACAACGCTAAGGATTGGTAGTTTGAATCCAGCTGCAGCTAGTACTTTCATCCGTGCAACCTAATAGTGGCACTGGTGTATGACGTAGTGTAGGGCTAGCCTTAAATAGTGTCCTGCATGAGGATGGAAGCAGACGGGTCAGTGTTGTGCCCCATTTCCATTACTACAGTAATGGAAAGCGATGTGTCCAAAAACCAATCGCACAACACATGCCAGAACAACTTGCCATATGGAAACGGTCTGCAATATGTAGTGGAACAAATGCCAGGGACAAAAATATACCAAGTTATTGCGGCACAAAATATGTGCCAGGACTAGATCATTTTCGCTGCACATGTCGGGAGATTTGTATGAATTTAAACAACCCTTTACTTTTATAGCTGTACAGAGAAAAATGTATTTTGTCATTTTCACTGATAATAAGAGGAGGAGGGCATGTTTTTATGATTTTTCTGTTTTTATAGCTATTTTTACTTTATATAAATATCAGGACATATAAGTAACTCAACATATATAAATGTACAATAAAATAATATGACATGTATAAAGCATAAAAAACATTTAAATTAATAAAATCATAAAATAAAAATTCCTGCTCTGAAGAGTTAAATACAGTCACAGCACTAATTATATACTAAAATACATTAGAAAAGAAGGCTACTCATATAAAAAATATGTTTTTGTAAAATTGGGTAGGGCACCAAATGATATATGTATATGTGCAACAAAATCTATATCCCGTCCCAGTTACATTTTTCTTACTGCTCCAAGGATTTAGGCGATTTAATTATTCGCATATTTTGAATAATCAAAATGAAAAGTATAAAAATTTAACTTGATCCACAAGAAAATTATTAGAATAATCTCTAAAGTAAAAGTGGCTGAAATTTCTTTGTTTCAAACTCATTTATGTGCCTTAAAAATATTGTATGTCAGTCAACAAGATCAGTCTATATTTTTTAAGAAATTAACTATTTCTATCATTGGTCCCCATCTGTCACATATTTGATTAATATTATAAAATTCTTTAAATCATAAGTTAAAAACATACTATTTTATGCCATGGTAAGCACAAATATTAGAACTAAAATATGAAGCGTGTTTTTAAAGTAAGTACCGTTTTGGAATCCAGCCGCTGTAGCACTGCAGTTGGTGTTCAGTGCATGCACGCTGGGTACTACTATCTGTTGGCAAGCTACAGCCGCCAATCCGGATCCATTCGACTTTGTTTAAGGTCGCTTATGACTGTTTGAAATTCCACCTTCAATTAAAAATTCTGCCAACTGTAAAGTACATATTGTGATATTCATTATTATTATTTTTCATTATTCATCTCCAAGACACTGATCGTAGAGATATCGGCGAATATGAGGGTTGAATGAGTGTGATGGAGTGTAGAGGAACGAACGTAGTCATTGTTACTATCTGAGTTTGAGATCGGCTGTTCCTCAGAAAGGACTATTTATTAATATCCCAATAGCCAGGGCAACAATGGACCCTACAGCTTTATGTGGAATCGGAACCACATAATGTTGGTCTGATTTTCAGCTAACTGACACTCAGTTGTCTTCCCTAGACAACATCTGAACATTGACTACCATTCAACATGGACAACCCAAACTTAGTGTTCAAGTTGATGGCAACCATTGAGGGTACGCCGTGTCGAGATGGAACCTATCGCCTACAATCTACCAAACACTTTGTCCTCAAGTAGCTGGGTTATAGCACTGCGCCACCAGTGCTGACGTTGATAAGTTTTCATAACGCTAAAGGCATGAAAGCAGCTGATATTTATCGAGAGATCTGTGACGTTTATTGTGAAAACTGAGTGTGTGATGGGATGGTTTGGAAATGGGAGATATTTTTTAAGGAGGCGGTACAAATGTGCATGATGAGAACGAAGTGGGAAATCATTACTCATTACTGATGTCTTGGTGCAAAGCGTTGATGAAAAAAAGTCAGAGAAAACAGACGCTTCACAACTGTATCGTTATATAGTGTGTCAAGAAGTGCGATTTATGAAACTGAGACAGAACATTTGAAGTAACAAGAGTTATGCTTATGCTAAGTTCCCAAAACACTGATGGAGAATCATAAAAACAAATGTTTGGCGAGAATCACAAAAACAAATGTTTAACCAGTTCTCTCACATACTTAAAGCATTAGAATAGTGATGGTTACAATGTTTAAAACCAAATTCATAGTGATAGCATGAACTTAGCGTTATGAAAACTTACACTGCGCATAATTTACAGTCGGCGGCATTTTTAATCGGAGGAGGAATTTTAAACAGTCATAAGTGTTCTTAAATACAGTCGAATGGATATTTCGGATTTTATATACGTGTATAGGTGGGCGGGTGGGTCAATACCACTGTGCGTGTATGGGTGGGTAGGCAGGTCAATATCACTGTACGTGTATGGGTCAATATCAATAATGACACCGGTCGGTTTATGAGTTCAAATTGTATGTCCATTGCAAAATTCCTGCTTGAGTGGTTTTAGAGCTTTTTTACCATGTTACGTATGGAAATCATATAGGTGTGTACCGAAATGTCATTTATACTTGAACAATCATGGAACCACGTATTTTCCATATCCGAAACACTAAGGTGAATGGCGGCTGTGGCTTACCAACAGATAGGCTGAACACTGATTGCAACGCTACAGTGGCAGGATTCAAAAATGATACTTACTTTAAAAACACGACTCGTATATACAGAATAAAATCCAGTATTCAAAAATATGTTATACTTTTTCTTACGCTCATTCACCATGTAAATACAAATACAGTAAATTAGTAACAACTCACCTTCCATTATTTACTAACAACCACATTCATGCCAGTTTTACTTGGCTTACTTGTTTTCAAAGTTTCATATTTTATCTAAGTGTGCAATTAAAATATTAAAGATAACATGCCACATAATACTACACTGATACAAATGACATAATTAAAATGCAAAATTGATTACATGCAACATTGAATTCTTTAAACCTTATTTATTAAAAAATGCTTTTCATAACTAAAAAAAATAAACTTTATACATACAAAAATACATCTCTCAGAAAACGAAAAGCTTTTATTGCTTTGTACACCAAGTAATTACAATATTTCAAAGTTCTGTACAGTACTACTATGTGCTCAATTCTGAAAGAAAATGCCTGTATCAGACTTTGCTCTCCGGGCCTTCAGCTGTGTGCTTAAAGGAGCTCCTAATCCTTGCTAAATGGAGTGCACACAGATGACCGTAACTCTTGTTGTACCACTCTGGTGTTCGACCCCTAGACAAATAAAACACTGAACATATGAAAACTGGTCACCTTAAAAAAGTATGTAAATAAATAGATTAATTTTCACACCTTAATTAGACTCATCATTACCATAATTTTAACCCTTTAAACGTGGCAAACAACTTAAAATGCAACTTTTGTGTTAGGCCAAAATGCGGAAAACGGCTGTAGACGATTTTGGTTATTTCATTGCTTAGCAACGAATAAAGTACTGTATTCATTTTAATTTATATTTGCCATGTATAATGTAATGTATATATTATGGTATATATATTATAGTGTATATATTATAGTGGTAATGATGTTATTAAAACATTATGACATCCATGACAGAAGCAAAACAAAGCTACAGCTGTGATATAACGTAGCCTTGAACTATGGTCAGAAGGTTGTAGACGTGATCGCTAGAAGCTGACTACCGTACTGCATTGTTCATTTTGATTGCTTAGTTTTGTGTTTATGTTGTTTCATTTATTTACTTCATTTTTTTTAAAAGTTATATTATAGAAAGTGTAAAGTAAGTTTGTATTTTATTTGTTTATACGTGAAAACACATTCATGATAGTCAATAGTCAAAGTTCTTTATTCATTTGTTGCACATGGGTGGTACAATGAACAGAATTGCATACTATAACAATCTTAATCTAACAATTCTTGTCTAATAATTCTTTTTATTTAACAATATTGTAAATAAATATTTATGCCAGGTAGGTAGAAAACTCCTCAATTGAATAAACAGCTACATTTATGAGGTGTTCTTTAAGTAATTTTTATAATTTAGTAGGATTATTCTCTATTTTTATATTTTCATGAATATAATGTAGAAATTTTTTACCTTTAAAAGTTAGGTTTTTCAAAGAACTTCAAACTATGTGGATGAATAATTTAATTTCTCTTTCTCGTATTGTAAGAATGAGCTGGTTTAAAGTGTCTGGATTTTTTAGCAATGGGAATAGATTCAAGAATGTATTGACTGTAAGCTGTTACAATTTTTAAGTGCTTAATGTGCTTCTTAACAGAGTCTTAACATAAGCATGATTCTAATGGCTCTATTTTGTTTTTGTTTTAAAGATTTTATCCATATTTAATTTTGTTGTACCATACAGTGCTATGCCAAATTAAATGTGTGAGTGAATATGGGCAAAATAAATATTCTTAAATGTTTCCAGATTACAGTAAAAAGACATTTTAGATAAAGCTTAAATTCCTGAATTTATAATAATTAAAATGTTGTGTAGATGCTGATTCCAATTCAAAATTTGATCAATTGTCAATCCAAAAAAAATTATACTTGTTTAATTTTCAATGTTGTTCAAGTAATGCATTATTGATCAATAGGTAATAATGACTTCCTAGGCTCACTTTCTTCGCAGTTTGGTTAATGACATCTAGAAATTGATAATTTGAGATGGAGTAGATATTGTTATTATTAATTTTGTTATAAATTTTCACAAATTACAAACAAAAATATTCCTTTAACAAACAACTATCAAAAACCATTCCACATTCCTTCAAGAAAAAATCAAATATAATTCCTTCATTAAAAACTGCAAACAAATTAAAAATCAAACTGAATAATACTAAAGACAAAATAAAATATAATTTTGAACTGGCCCACTTTCAAACATAATAAAATCCGTTTTATCTTCAAAACATTTAAATGCCTGGGAAACCTATTTTATTAACAAAAGTGATTCATCTTTAATGAATAACGAAAGTGGGCCTATTCAAAATTCTCATTTATTATCATCACATTTTATAAAAAAATATACACTCTAATATGTACTATTAATAATTTACCAAATATTTATTCTTATATTCTTCTAATTATTTACATACATTTTCAGACTCATTATATTGTCTTGTTTTGTTTATAACCAAATAAATTTGTGTTGCTTGATGATGCCAGCATTGCTTGTAAACAAGTGTTTTTATTGGTAATTTGTGAAAATTTATAACAAAATCTAGAAATTGTTTCATTTATCTAGCTCCTTTGAACTATTATTAAACATTACCCACAATATTTTATTTATATACATATATAACACAATTATATGTATAAACTACATTATATATATTATATAAACAAACATATATATATATATATATATATATATATATATATATATATATATATATATATATGACTACATTACAAGACACTGCCCAGGAGATCAACCTCAAACTATCCTTTGAGAAAAAGGAAATCATGTTAACTGACCTGCCATTCGCAAACAAAATCAAAATAGGACATCAAGAAATAAAAATTGTAAACCGCTTTAAATATTTAAGTGAAAATATAAACAATCTCAATGAAAAGTCATCATGGAACAATAGAATTAATTAATTGGTGAGAGCACAATATACTACAAAGAACACATATAATAAAAAATGCCTTTCAATAGCTACAAAATTGAACAGTTACACAACCGATAATAACATACACAAGTGAAACAATCTTTAAAACAACTAATACCTTAGCAATAGACAAGATACTCAAGATAGAGAGAAGAATAATTAGAACCTGCATTAACAAGAACTATCAAGAGAATGGACATTGGAGACTAGCTTCCAATGAAACAGTTTACAAGGAGATAGAACCTGTCACAAGTAAAATGAAAACGAAACAAATCTCATTCCTTGGACACTCAATCAAGACACCTGAGAAGAGATTAAGCAAACAAAAATCATAGAAAAGCTATGGAACAGTAAAACAAATATAAGATGGATTGTAGAACTTGAGGAAGACGTGAGAGAGCTGCAAATTACATTGGAAGATTTGAAGAATAAAACAAATGTTTCAACAAACAAAAATTTCAAGGTTCTAAATGACAAGCAGACCAGGTTACTAATCAAAATAAATAGACAAAGCATAGGAAGAGTGATTCTAGATGAAGAAAGAAAATTACGATCTGAACGCATGAATAGATACTGGGCTGAGAGAATACAAAGGAACATAAGAAGATGACTAAAGTGGTCCAATGAAGGCCATAAAATAATAATAATAATAATAATATAACACAAATAAAGTATATTTTTATCTAGAGAAACAAATAGCAAATGTTGCAATATCTACTTGAAATGTAATTTGGCTAAAAACATGTCCAAAAGTATACATGAGTATATTTTTTAGTTACAATTCATTATGAGAAAGTAAAACAATGTAAAAGTAAAAAAGGGTACCTGCTATACAAGGTGTGATTTAGCTTGCAAAGGGTTAAAATGTCCTCATTTAAAGGCAACTTTATACCTTCTAACATTGTTAATAATAATATATCTGCTAAGTTTTTCTTTTTACTTTTGATTCACTCTAAATTTCAAATGGACCTTGCAGTCTTACATGAACTTTTTTCAACAAGTAAAGCTCCAACTGCTGTAGGATTAAAACATTAAACCTTAGACTCTACAGTACGAAGCCTTTATCAATGAGAAACCTCTGGCTCAGGTTAAAACACTGGACCTTAGACTCTACAGTACGAAGCCTTTATTAATGAGAAACCTCTGGCTCAGGTTAAAACATTGGACCTTAGACTCTGCAGTACGAAGCCTTTATCAATGAGAAACCTCTGGCTCAGGTTTAAAACATTGGACCTTAGACTCTGCAGTACGAAGCCTTTATCAATGAGAAACCTCTGGCTCAGGTTAAAACATTAGACCTTAGACTCTGCAGTACGAAGCCTTTATCAATGAGAAACCTCTGGCTCAGGTTAAAACATTGGACCTTAGACTCTGCAGTACGAAGCCTTTATCAATGAGAAACCTCCGGCTCAGGTTAAAACACTGGACCTTAGACTTTACAGTACGAAGCCTTTATCAATGAGAAACCTCTGGCTCAGGTTAAAACATTGGACCTTAGACTCTGCAGTATGAAGCCTTTATAAATGAGAAACCTCTGGCTCAGGTTAAAACACTGGACCTTAGACTCTACAGTATGAAGCCTTTATCAATGAGAAACCTCTGGCTCAGGTTAAAACATTGGACCTTAGACTCTGCAGTATGAAGCCTTTATCAATGAGAAACCTCTGGCTCAGGTTAAAACATTGGACCTTAGACTCTGCAGTACAAAGCCTTTATCAATGAGAAACCTCTGGCTCAGGTTAAAACATTGGACCTTAGACTCTGCAGTACAAAGCCTTTATCAATGAGAAACCTCTGGCTCAGGTTAAAACATTGGACCTTAGACTCTACAGTATGAAGCCTTTATCAATGAGAAACCTCTGGCTCAGGTTAAAACATTGGACCTTAGACTCTGCAGTACGAAGCCTTTATCAATGAGAAACCTCTGGCTCAGGTTAAAACATTGGACCTTAGACTCTGCAGTACGAAGTCTTTATCAATGAGAAACCTCTGGCTCAGGTTAAAACATTGGACCTTAGACTCTGCAGTAAAGCCTTTATCAATGAGAAACCTCTGGCTCAGGTTAAAACACTGGACCTTAGACTCTGCAGTACGAAGCCTTTATCAATGAGAAACCTCTGGCTCAGGTTAAAACATTGGACCTTAGACTCTACAGTATGAAGCCTTTATCAATGAGAAACCTCTGGCACAGGTTAAAACATTGGACCGTGGACTCTGCAGTACAAAGCCTTTATCAATGAGAAACCTCTGGCTCAGGTTAAAACATTGGACCTTAGACTCTGCAGTACGAAGCCTTTATCAATGAGAAACCTCTGGCTCAGGTTAAAACATTGGACCTTAGACTCTACAGTATGAAGCCTTTATCAATGAGAAACCTCTGGCTCAGGTTAAAACATTGGACCATGGACTCTGCAGTACGAAGCCTTTATCAATGAGAAACCTCTGGCTCAGGTTAAAACATTGGACCATGGACTCTGCAGTACGAAGCCTTTATCAATGAGAAACCTCTGGCTCAGGTTAAAACATTGGACCATGGACTCTACAGTACAAAGCCTTTATCAATGAGAAACCTCTGGCTCAGGTTAAAACATTTGACCTTAGACTCTGCAGTACGAAGCCTTTATCAATGAG
This sequence comes from Stictocephala bisonia, assembly GCA_035578905.1. Lineage (NCBI taxonomy): Eukaryota > Metazoa > Arthropoda > Insecta > Hemiptera > Membracidae > Stictocephala > Stictocephala bisonia. Next base: position 755,255 of record JAQJVL010000140.1, on the reverse strand, counting down.
AAACCTCTGGCTCAGGTTAAAACACTGGACCTTAGACTCTGCAGTACAAAGCCTTTATCAATGAGAAACCTCTGGCTCAGATTAAAACATTGGACCTTAGACTCTGCAGTACAAAGCCTTTATCAATGAGAAACCTCTGGCTCAGGTTAAAACACTGGACCTTAGACTCTGCAGTACAAAGCCTTTATCAATGAGAAACCTCTGGCTCAGGTTAAAACACTGGACCTTAGACTCTGCAGTACAAAGCCTTTATCAATGAGAAACCTCTGGCTCACGTTAAAACACTGGACCTTAGACTCTGCAGTACAAAGCCTTTATCAATGAGAAACCTCTGGCTCAGGTTAAAACACTGGACCTTAGACTCTGCAGTAAGAAGCCTTTATCAATGAGAAACCTCTGGCTCAGGTTAAAACATTGGATCTTAGACTCTGCAGTACGAAGCCTTTATCAATGAGAAACCTCTGGCTCAGGTTAAAACATTGGTACCTTAGACTCTGCAGTATGAAGCCTTTATCAATGAGAAACCTCTGGCTCAGGTTAAAACATTGGACCTTAGACTCTGCAGTACGAAGCCTTTATCAATGAGAAACCTCTGGCTCAGGTTAAAACAATGGATCTTAGACTCTGCAGTACGAAGCCTTTATCAATGAGAAACCTCTGGCTCAGGTTAAAACATTGGTACCTTAGACTCTGCAGTACGAAGCCTTTATCAATGAGAAACCTCTGGCTCAGGTTAAAACATTGGTACCTTACACTCTGCAGTAAGAAGCCTTTATCAATGAGAAACCTCTGGCTCAGGTTAAAACATTGGATCTTAGACTCTGCAGTATGAATGCACGAAGTATTTATCCAGCACTAGGCAGTATTCTGTGTATTCATTACCGTACTATAACCTTCAATATTTATGTACGCAACTAACCAGTAACTAATAGAAACGAAACAATAAAAAGGGTGCGACTTGACAGCTAGCAATGCTAGCATTCCATGTGGATAGCCCAAGAACTAATCCAAATACAAACAGTATGTACAGTTTGATATGTACTGGAAACCATGACTGCACGCGTGCTTGTCTATAATACTACACAAGCAACATGATGCAATTTGTTTATCGCCAGCGCTGCCATGAGAGAATGGCGTTTAATGTTTCTACGGCAGTTTAACAACTTTAAAAAACAAATATTCACTGTCCTTTGGATCGGTCATGTGATCCGTATATACCAGAATCCGGATAATGTGGGTCCAGTTAAAACGAAGTTTACTGTAATTGTGATATTCTTAATGTGACAGCCAGCTGTAGTGTCCAAATTTTAGCACTAAATATAAATAGTTTTTTAATTAGCATAATACGTGTTGGTACATATACAGTACAAGTAAACGTCACGCAACATAAATTTATTACAATATAAGCACAAAATGCACAAATATATTACAATACAAGTACAAAATGCACAAATAATATTTGTGCATTTTGTACTTGTATTGTAATATATTTGTGCATTTTGTGCTTATATTGTAATAAATTTGTGTTGCGTGACGTTTACTTGTACTGCACTAAATATAATACAGCTAACCTACAATATTTGTATGGCTTGATACTAAACTTACTTATTTGATTATTTAATATTCTATATTTATAAATAATTTACATTTTAAGGAATATACAAAGTTATATTTTAATCTTAACCAACGTTTTTCAATAAAAATAATTATTTAAGGTTTATTTAATAATATTATTATTAATCTTATTTGGTTAAATTTATTGTAAAGATTATTTAACATAACTTATTTATTGTGAGTCCTTTTGAAAACTAAATCTCTTTCAACACTGCATTAATAATCAATCAAATTAAATATCAAATTGTATCTCTTACTTGGCGTATTTCATTTATCAACCCAACACGAAAGAAGAATCTCTCCCATTGGTGGCTCTTCAGCCTTTCAGGCTAGGGGTTACATTAACTTAGCTGACTAGTTCAACAATAAAGTTTATGTAAACATCTGATTTAAGACTATCACAAATTAATTTGTTATCATCAGCTGTTACATGTGTGTTGCACATTGTACTGGCATATTGCATTGGAAATACTGTCACATAAATTATCTGTTCTTTGTTATTTGAAATTTTTGATTCATGAAAACCAATAATTTTTCTCAAAATGGATGTTTATCTTCCAACAAAAAGGACCATACAACATTCCAGTTAATACACCCTTTAGTTTTTGAGACATAGGTAAAAAAAAGGCGACAGCAAGGAGACTTTAAATGTAATATTTGTGTTTCTAAATGAACCAGAAACAATAACCAAGAGAGCTTATCAGAGAGTTCGGAGACATACATTTTTACCTCCTTTCAACTTAGTTTTTGAATTGAAAAATAAAAACAATCAAAATTAAATCAAGATATGTTCTTGTTTGAAATAAATCATCCACCTGCTGGATGAACTGATGTACAATTAAGGAATAATGTAGTTATATTTATACAAGAATATAACCCACAGCAAATGTATTAATTTTGTGTTTGAAAAACAACTTCAATAAACAACTGAAGTAAACGGGGAAAAAAACATATTTCGAAGCAAATATCTAAAAGTGGGCTAGACATTAATCAAAGCCTAAATAAACCTCAGCCTTCTCACTTCCCAAACATCACTTGAGCTTTTGTGAGAGGAAGTCGACCAAAGGAGCACTAAATTTTAACAACCTGCCTGACAACCAGATCAAGCAAAACGCAGATAAGGTCTTCAAGGGGAAATTCTTTCAGTGGTTTATGAATTATCCCTTCTACAGTGAATAGGACTTCGTGGAATGGAAGACCTAAGGAATTCACTTGCAAAATATTTATGTAATTTAATTTTATCTTTCATTTTTATGTCTTTTCTACCTGATGCCATTACCATACTCCATGACTGTGTAGATACAGAATGATTGTCTATTGTCAATACGAAAAGATTTATCTGAGCAAATATTTAAAAGTGGACTAGACATTAATAATTTACTACACATATAGGTGTACACTTACTTTGTATCAACTCTCGAGAGGTGCATGATGCGGGATTTGCCACTCCCACAGGGCTCAATGAGGTAGCGTGATGCTAGCACGATTCCCCGCACACCCCCCACTAGCAGTCCTCCATCTCCATGCTCCACTGATGTTTCTACTACTACACAGGCACCCTTGCCCATTTCTGTCCGCCACGACCTACAATATCATCATGCATATATAATGAGATTAAATTTAACCAATTGTTGTGAGAAGAGTAGTAAAAACAACTATAATACCATTTTAAAATTTAAATATTAAATAATTGAAGTACGGTTGCTCAGCTCTATGATGAATATTTATTTATAAATATATTATTCAAAATGTTTAAATAATAATAACTGAACTTGTCTTATATACATTGTTGTTAACGATTTATACCATGTGACATATCTTTTGAAAAGGTCTTGGTGGAAAACAACAAAGGGAACTCAATTTAGACAGTCTTAATGGAAACAAAGCTTTAGGAAAACTATTCTTTCATTTCTCCAAAAAATATACTGATTTTTATTTTTTCCAATAATATCCAATGAGTGTGTTGATTCACAAAATATTTCCCAAAAACTCTTACAACAATTCTTCCCATGAAGGTTATAAAACATATCCACAAAAACAATTTGTAAATATAACTCTTTAAAATTCAGCATACTTTAGCACTTCAGTTTAGGGTTTCAGCTAACTGACAAGCCTGATACTCAGTTTCCTCTACACAACATCCGGTCCGTGACTACAACACCCAAGGTGGAGACCAATACTAATTTTTCACATTAGGCTAAAATAAATATTTGGCTTATATAATGGTATAGTAAGCCCCCACCCATACACGTAAATTGGTAATCACCCCTTTAACTGCACACCCACCCACTCATCCTACTAACTGAAAGTGACTAGACGGGTGAAACACTATTGATATTGTGTCCATAAGGTGAGTGAAAGGCCATTGTACCGTTGACCTATTGAGAGTTAAATGTTTTAAAAATTAAAAGAGATAAATTTAAGACCAAAACTACTAATTAAAATATGTTGGGGACAGATTTGAAACAATTGTTCATTAACAACAACCCTAGCATTAAAAAAGTAAAACGATTAAAAAGTTGTAAAAGCCAGGAGAGTTACCAATGTTAAATTAGTTTGATGGTGGGCATGTTGGAAGGGGGTATTTTAGTTACTGGAACAGCAATGATCTTTAAAGTTATTAAAACTCTTGGACAGTCAAGAGCAGACATTGCACTCAGGCTGGCTCTCACGTCTCTTACACAAGTTCAATGAAAACTTTTAAAATATTTTTCAAAGCAAACAATGGTATTTGCAGGGAATAAATAAATAAATCTTTACCCAAACAAGTAAGGAGGTGATATTGATTTCAGAGCTTTCAAGAACCCTACCTGTCTGATCGTATCGTAGGCTTTAAATTTACATATTTTATCTGTTAAAATGCCTTAACGACTTCTTAAATTGGAGAAATAATTTTTCCAGTTAGCATACGCCATCATTCATATAAAGTAAGTACTAAGAATTGTTAGAATAAGGAACTCGAGTTAATTGCAGAGTCCCTGCTAGCCTAAATCGAACAGGAGTGGTGTTATTCTTTTCGTTTATGCAAGTTTGAAAAGTTATTAAGGTTTCACCACATTCACAACATTTCATATAGATTCAATTAGTGACATACTATATGGGTTAAAAATTGTATTACCTAAGGTCACGTCTAAATACGGACAAAAAATTAAAAGATGAATTGAGGGAAAGAGGAAAAATGTTCACTAAATTAACATCACGGTATAGTAACAGACACTAGCGACACACCCATTGCAGCACTGTGGAGCTGGCGCTCCTAATGGTACAAGCTTAACAACTTTCCAAAGAAGTCGAATAATTACAGTAGAAAAAGTGGCATGACAGATTATAGGCAAATATTATTTGACATTTACTAACAACAGCTGTGGATGTACGAGGGTCGTCCAGAAAGTAAAGAACGATTGCGCATCACGGACGGCGCAGTTCCCCCACCACCGCGGGAGTGGGCTTATTCGTTAGTCCAAACCTTCCGCTTCAGTTTGAGCTGTGTAGCGGTGCCGTGAAGTCACGTTTGCGTCTCTTGTGGAAGTTCAAAATGGCGTCGCCAATTGAAAATCCCGCCAAGTGTGAAGTCCGTAGTGTGATTCGGTTTCTGAATGCGCAGCATGTTCGACCCATAAAAATTTATAGGCGAATTAAGGCAGTGTACGGTGACAATGCGATGAACGAATCATCGGTGAGAAAATGGTGCATTCAATTTAATGAAGGCAGAACTAGTGTGCACGACGAGGAACAAAGTGGAAGGCCGTCACTCGTTACTGACGAGTTGACAGCGAAAGTTGACGAAAAAATTCAAGAAACCCGGCGTTTCACTTTGAGCGGTCTACTGGCATTTTTTGTTGAACTTTGAGAACTACCGCTCAAAGTGAAACGCCGGTTTTCTTGAATTTTTTCGTCAACTTTCGCTGTCAACTCGTCAGTAACGAGTGACGGCCTTCCACTTTGTTCCTCGTCGTGCACACTAGTTCTGCCTTCATTAAATTGAATGCACCATTTTCTCACCGATGATTCGTTCATCGCATTGTCACCGTACACTGCCTCAATTCGCCTATAAATTTTTATGGGTCGAACATGCTGCGCATTCAGAAACCGAATCACACTACGGACTTCACACTTGGCGGGATTTTCAATTGGCAACGCCATTTTGAACTTCCACAAGAGACGCAAACGTGACTTCATGGCACCGCTACACAGCTCAAACTGAAGCGGAAGGTTTGGACTAACGAATAAGCCCACTCCCGCGGTGGTGGGGGAACTGCGCCGTCCGTGATGCGCAATCGTTCTTTACTTTCTGGACGACCCTCGTAAATAGTGCAGAAATATGTGCTACTCTGATCCTGCTGCTAGTATTGCCAGAGTCACGCTTGACACCAAATTTTAATGGAGTGTCGCTACTATATGTTATTAAACTGAGCTAATAAACCCTACAAAGATGTAGAATTCTTTAAAACAATGTAAAACTCTAATAAATCCATATCTTATAAAACATTTACATGTTTCTAATCCTTCCATCCCACGACTACTGCTTACCTAAAATCCATAAACCAGGAAAAAGTATGTGTTTTATTGCAAATTTAATAAATGCTCCAAACTATAACTCATCAAAATAGTTAGCACAAAAACTACAACAACTAGATCCTTTCCCATCTCTAGCAATCAAAAATCGACATGAGATCAAAAAACTGTGTCAAAAATTTAGAAATGCAAGATGAAATAATGATATCTTTTGACATTTCTTCTCTATATCCAAATGTTCCTTTAAAAGAAACAACGAAATTATTTGAAAAATGGTTCACTTCAATAAATTTATGCAAAGAACAAAAAGAAAAATATTTGATATTCATTAACATGCACGAATCAAAATATATTTCAATTTAACAACAAATTATATTAACAAACAGAAGGTACAGCTATGGGGAATCCACTGTCCTGTTTTGTGACAAACTTATTTAAGAGTAATTTTGAAATAAAAGCCAAAGAAACTTTACCATATTTTCCCCAATATTGGTTTAGATACGTAGATGATATATTGGCAATATTTAACACAAATCAAAATTTAAATAACTAGATTGGTCAATTGAACTCTTTTACACAAAAATTAAATTTACTTATGAATCTGAATCCAATTTGAAATTACCATTTTTAGATGTTATAGTTTTAAGAAATCCAAATTCTCCAAATATTGATTTTTATATATATAGAAAACCAACTCACACCAACAGATTCATCACCAATGATTCAAATAATCTGCCAACTCAAAAACGAGCAGCATTCAACAACATGATTTATAGATTATTAAACACACGTTTAAATGAAGAAATTTTTGAAAAAGAACTTTACTACATAAAATAATGGATATGAACCTATTTTAATTGATAATAGCCTATATTAAAAAAAGTATGTGCCTATAAAAAAAAATAGCCTATATAAAGAAATAGAGTTGTGTAGCCTGATGATGCCAGTTTTGCTGGCGAAAGGCCTAGTTAAAATTATAATTTATTGGTTTTTATTGAAAATTTAATAATTTTAATACATTTAAGTAATCAATATCAATTCGATGTCAATATTCACTAATTAATTTATTATTTATTCATGGTAAATGTGTTTTTGGATGTTAGAGTTGCGTCCGTCATCCCTTCATCTAAAGGGTCTACACTTTACTTAAGGACTTTTTTCTATTCATTGTTATTATTCATTAGTAAGACGTCAATCGTCAAGATAAGGGTAAGTATGAGAGGCGAATGAGTGTAGATGAACGAGTGTAGTCATTGTTACTGACTAAGGTCGGCTGTTCCTCAGAAATAGCTAATTATTAATAGTCCAACAGCAAGGATACCTAAGGGACCTACAGCTTTATGTGGAATTCGATCCACGTTGTGTTGGTCTGATTTTCAACTAAGTGACAAGTCTGACACTCAGTTCTTTCCCTACACAACATATGAATCTTAACTACCATCCAACATGGTCTCTCCAGACTTCTCTAGTAGTGTCCACATTGATGGAACACCGTGTCATTGAGTGAATCTGTGTCGGTATTAAGGGGACTGAGCATAGAACCTACAATCTCCTCAACACTTTGTCCCCAAGTAGCTGGGTTACAGCACTACGCCAACAGGGCCGACCAATGATCTATTTTTTGTCTTGCCTCATTGCAGATTTTAAAGTACCGTGTCATTATTATTCTATTTTTTTTGGTTACAATTTTTTTAAATTTGAAATTTAAAAATTTTATTGCCAGCAAATACTAATACTACGATTTCTCAAACAATTTTAAATGAACAAATTACACATACCTTAGAACACTGTAGTCTTTGGCAGGTAATGGTGACATACTTGATGTGACATACTGGAAGACTTCTGCGTGAGGTTCCAGTCGAGCGACCACCCTCCACTTAAGTAGTGTTGTGTCCCAGAGATGCCTCTCTCGCAGTACTCTGTGCAGAAGCTCTGTTGGCGGAGCCTCCACTTCAGCACTGACCCTCCACAACCTTAAGGGATGACCGTCTCCTACCTTCTTGTACGCCATATCCACCTCTGACCAATTATGGACATTGACCCAGCCTCGGCTCCTTGGAGAAAACACACAAAATAACCAACTGTCTAAAAACACTATTAATTGCAATGTACATCAAACAATAAACAACTCATTGTAAAAACAAATAATAAATTGCAAAATATTATGTTTGTAAAAATTAAAAGACTTGAGATAAGGTAAGGTAGTATTTCTTAGGACAGGCTTATACAAGTGCCAAGTAAAAGTTTGTTGTTAACTAAAAATTCTAAAATACCACATTGCATGCTAGCAGGAATTAAAAACAAGTGAAATGTCAGTCACCACAATTTTTATTCGATTTGGTTATGAACACCATAAGTTCATAAAGGTACACATATTATGATGACTGTTTTCCATAAACAGCATTTATCATCTTAATCCTAGAGGAATTCACAAAGAACACTTTTATATGATTTAAAGCTAAACAAATTAATTGTATAAAGTAGAATTTCACAATCCCGACCATAGATAAGCAGATAAACCTGGTGGAAAACACCATTATGCCCCCACGGTATACTGTGTACATAATGCGTTTATACTTTATATATACTGAAGCACACAGTGCACTCATTCAGGTTTTTGAACAGTTGTGTCATTGGTACAGAAGTTTTATATATAAAAACCATCAACATATAATGTATTTTTGGAATTATTTAAACTCTTTTATACTAATGTCTTAGTTTAACTAAAACATATGCTTTTAAAATATTATTTGAATAGAGTAGATTGTTGTTGCTAACAGACAGAGAATGGTTGTATTTTGTAATTGTTAAAGTTTTGTTTTCCTTAGAATCTGCTTGTATGAATGAATACTGGTAGTAATATTTTCACATCTTTACTACGCTATGGCAAATATTGGTTGGCAACTGTGTCATAATAGAAAAATGAAAGTACCATTTAGCAAGCTAACTAAAAACACTTCGGTAAAGCAACTATAATTGAGAGCTTAACATCCTGTAAATCAAAGAAGATTTGAAAATGCAATTATAGCAAAATATACTAATGGAGGGAATATCTGAGAAGGACTTATTTGTGCATTCTGGTGAGCAAAGTGTAATACAGGAAGGTGATACGTTTAGCCATTAATTTTATACACATAGATTTCTCATCCAATGTTACATTTTGTGTCTCAAATTATCAGCTGTTTTTGTGGTCCATTGTGGAGTGTCAGTGTAGTTCCATGAAAATGTGATGCTGTTTAAACTACGAGGTATAGTCAAAAAGTTCCCGGAATCAGTTGAAATATGTTTGTTGGACAAAGATAAAATCTTTACAAAGATATATTCCTATATTCCTTCAAAATACTCTTCTCCTACAACAATACACTCGTCCTTACGATCATACAGAGACGGTCAAAACACTTTTGACACTCATTTTTTTTAATTTTAGGTTAGGTTTAAGGGCATTAGGCCAGGAATCAGTATATTGGAGAGATAGGACATCAGCAAACTTACCTTAGAAGACAAGTTAACTAACACCAGAGTAGTAGTAACATACACAAAAGAAACACAAAATCACACAAATTTTCTGTGCCACTGGCACTTTCTTCAGGTGAGTAAAGAGAGAGAGAGAGAGAGAGAGAGAGAGAGATAGTCTTTATTTAATAAGTCTCTCTTTCTCTTTACTCACCTGAAGAAAGTGCCTGTGGCACAGGAAATTTGTGTGATTTTTTGTTTATTTTGTGTATGTTACTACTACTCTGGTGTTAGTTAACTTGTCTTCTAAGGTAAGTTTGCTGATGTACTATCTCTCCAATATACTTATTTTTTTAAATGTATTTCAATACTTTTATCACATTTTTACTGACAGCTTAAGCACCTGCAAATCGATTTCCTTTTATTGCTGTTTTTACCATGTGAACAGTAAGAAATCGGCCGGCATGAGGTTAAGCGAATATGGAGGATGTTCTAACGTGGTAACGAAGTGCTTGACTAGGTAGTTACGTACTAACAAGAATCCATGTACAGGGGTATCCTCATGCAGCAAAATCCAATTGTTTTCTGCTTATTTTTTAAGGCCGTTTCCTCTTAATGGCATCTCGTAGGCACTTAAGTACTTTTTTGTGGATAAATTTATCTTATATGCGATATCATCAATTGTTATTCTTCAGTTTGCATGGACAGTTTGCAGAACTCGCTCAATGTTGTCATCTGTGGACTACGAGAGTCATCTTCAATGTTTATGCGACCTTCACGAAAACTTTAGTCCCTTTCGTAAAATTGGCTTTTCTTCATCGTCTTGATTCCATATGCTTGAATTGACATTTTAAGAGTCCCAGAAGATTACTTTTGAAGTACAAAACCAAATTTAATGTTTTTTAGCTGTTCATTAAATAAATTTTCAAAACGTGACAATTTAAATACGCAAATACACGAAAAATGCTCTCCACGGAGGAACAATAGCAGCTGGGCATCGCCGCCGCCTATATCCCTTCTCCTGGAGTAGTACTAACTGATAAACGAACAAATTCTCACCGGCAACCTCGCTGTGTGTCTCTAGACTTATTGACTCCGTGTACTTTTTGACTGTAACTTGTAGATGTGGTAGCAGACCTCACTAACTGACTAAGTTACAAGCACAAATATTCTTAGTAGATGGGATATCTATTCTAGGTGTTTATAATCAAGGGTAATGATAGCTAAGCAAAATAAGATGAATGACAGCAAAAATAAAATTGGGATAGCACAGTTATGTTCCACAAATATCCCAGAGCAAGTATATGTGCACTTGTTGGTTCAATAGCTCAAAGTGTCATAAGAGATGATTGCATTTTAAGTTCAATGATTAAAGTTTTATTTTTAATAAAACTTCACTTGCCAGTTCATATGGTCTGCAGGCCTGTGTGAGAACTTTTTTCAACAAGTGAAACATTGATTGTTAATTCGGTTTGAGATTGGAAACTTGGAGTTGCACTCCGCAACCTGAAGCTTTAGCCACTGAGCCACCATGCCGGCTAGTCTTAGGTTATGTTTATGGCCTGATAGGATCCTGTTGGGTTTTTTTAAAGTCAAATTCGCCTGTCCAGTGGTGATGCCTGGTAAACCATGATTCCAATCTTGGTGTGACAAGTGTTTTCAATTTAATATATGTATTTAACCTAAAAGAGAGAAATCTCAAATTCTTACATGTCTTTTCTTGCAGCTGATAACTTCCTAATTCTGATTTCTTGCGGATTAATTCAGAGAAATTAGCTTTGCGCTTATCTACAATGGACAACATTAATTACCCACATTAGAACTCGGGTGAAGGTGGCTCTGAGCCATCATGCCAGCAATTGAGTCGACCTATATTCAAGCTATAAAATCAACGACTCAACAAAAAATTGCTGCTGACAGACTCTCAACATACTGGCATGCGGCAAGAATAAAGCAGAGTAATACAAAAACTCCAACTTCAAAAGAGACAAAACTCAGAAAGCAATGAAGATGAAATTGTTTCGTTAATTATAGAATTGTTGCATAATAAAATAAGATATGGCTTACCAAAAGACATTTATAGAATTAAGAAACATCATCACTAAATGAGAATATAGTATACACTGTTTCAATTGAAGTGGTTCAACAGGAAACATGGCGTGTATGAGAGTATTCAGAGAAGGCTGCAACAATTAAAGTTCAACAAGCACATATATGATCAGAAGTGTATCGAAATGATCGTAAACGATTATTTTTTTAACAAGAATGGCGGTGAGATATTACTCTGGTGTGAATCTGGTGTGAACTGCATGGAACCATTCATCGTTCAAATTCTGCTACAAACTGAAAACACCATAAGGAGGCGAGTCGATTTAGGCCGCATAATAAACTATGAGGTACACCACCAAAACGTGTATAACTTTATGATCTTAATAATGTCTGAACACTACTGCACATCCCAAAGTCTAAGCACCATGACGTTTATTGCAATAAATGGCAAAAGGGTAAACACAGAGACAAGAATGGAGCGAAAAACATACTGCTGACATTTGAAAAGAAATGGACTTAATCAACATGTCCAACTTCTTTAGTCATTTACACCACATCAGTAAACTGAAAGGTCAAAAATCTAATTTCTAGTTCCAGTTTCGGCACTGAAAGAGTTAAGCAATAAATATAATTTAAGAATAATAATAAAAAAAAATAACTTTTCTTTTAACTTCTTTATTTAGTTAACCCGAACAATTCTCATACCTAAATACTGTTTGGTTCATATTAATTCAGGTTCATGGGACTCTACTGAATAATAGTTTTTATGAAAATGTACTCACTTCTCCCTGGCCTCCTTTAACAAAGCTGTAGTACAAGCATAGAGATACCCTCTCCAGTCCTGCTGCAGTTCAGCCCCCAACTCTTCCAATGCCACAGGAACACTCTCTTCCATGTAACTGAAGTGACATTGTGCTAGGATTTCTTCACTCAGCTGTCATCAACAGACATCAATGCCATATTATTTAATAACTTAGGATTTAAAAACACTTTACATATATCCCTTTAGCACTATTAGAATGTGTTAGAATAAAATAATTGACCAGTCCTAGACGATTAATTGCTTGTGTTAACCCTATAGTGCCCAACATTGCGTTTTCGCAACACAAATATCTGGCTATTTATCTCCTGAACGATCGTTTATAACAAAAGCACGTTGTTGCATTAATGCAACGCTATCTTAGTTCTCGAATCGGCCACTAGATTGGATCTCAGTCCACCACATTGTCAAAATAAACATTTGTTTGTGAACCGGTGCACAGGTTAGAGGTTAGTTTGTGTTTGTTGAATGTCAAGTGCTGTTTTTATGAGTAGTTTGTTATTTTGTGAAGTTGGCAAAAATAGTTTTAAATGGTTTAATCACTGTAGCTGTTAAATAAAAATTATTAAGGTGGTTGAGACTAATTTCAAACGACTTATGAGCAAAAATATCCATGTTGCAAAAATGCAACAGTGGGCGCCTATGACATAAATTTAACAGCCCATATCTTAGTGTTATTAAAGATTTCAATTTCCAAAGCCACTTAACTTTAAATTTAGTGCAGTTTTATTGTTTTTTATTTAATATTTTTTTTAATACAGTTACGGACATTATGGATGATCAATATTTGGATTAAAAAGGACACAAAAGCCCACTGTTGCAATTTTGCAACAGTATAATTTTCTTGTTTTAATCTGATGTTCTCAGATTTCCACTGTTGAATTTTTGCAACAAATTTTTTTCTTGTAAACCTGGGAGGGAAAATTGTAAAAAACAATTTTTTTTTAACCCTCCCTGTGTTACTTGTCGAAAATTCGACCACAATTAATTGTGGTGCCCTGAATGATACATGTTGATACGTCGGCATCAAGCAATCGTTCAGAAACTATAAAGTTAACTCAGTTATTTTTCGTAATAATACATCGTAATTTGTATGGAATCGATAGAGGAATTTCTGCTTTACATCGCAAGTCTTTGGGTTTCCTCTATTCTTTTGTGAAACAAAAAAATACAGCTTATTTATAATAAGCAGTTGTTGTATTGACAATCTGTCAATGTTTCAGTGCAAGTGAAATGGTGTGCCATGTTATTGTTTTCGTTTCGATGTTATTTATTGTGTTTTAGTGCAAAATGGATGACGATTTACGTGATAAATCAAATTATATTAGGGAATTATTATGCGAAAATGTTAGTGACATTGAGGCCGAAGAGTTTTCTAACGATGTTTCTCTATAAGACTTTTCCAGTAAAGTAAAGCGCAGCATATAGCCTACATAGTTCATTTTGAATAGATTACCTTTTTTCAGTGTAGAAATGAACCTTATAATGTATAATATATTTTCTTACTATGTATAAAACTTGCAACAAAACTGCAATCTTGGTTTTTTTTTATATATGGTGAAATAACGTTTACTAGCATGGTGTAAACTTTGAAAAAAACTTGCAAGATTTTGATTCTTTACAATACAATTAAGGATAGCATCAACAATAATTAAGATATGTAAACAAAAATATTTTTCTAATTTAACTTTGTCTAGTTTATATTGATATATAAAACTTTAATATTTTACTTATTTTTGTCTATTATGTAAATCTATATACTATAAAACTTGATGTAGTGACTGACTGATACTAAATGTTGAGGCACTTCCCATAAAGTATATACTTGAATTGAAGCTATCAGTCTGAAACCTCCAGAAAAATTCACAAAAGTTTACTTTTTTCACTCATAAACAAGATGGTGACCTTTTTACCCCAAAACTGCCCCAATGTAATTCTTATGGGCAAATCACAAAAAAGTAGTTTTTATTACCTAAGTTCAGGAAAATCTTGAGTAAATTTTCAAACCTTCACAGTTCTTCACACCTAATAAACATGGACCTTATATATATGAATTTCAGCTTAATAATTCAAAAATTTGGGCTATCAGGGGCCCAAAAATTGAAAATGTTGAAAATGTAATTTTTTTTTAACTGATCTTATCTACTCAAGTGGGGTATCAATTTAAAGCTATTTATCTCCTGAATCTAAATATAATATCATATATTTTTAAGGTAAATATTAAGGGGTATATGCCCTTAAAACAAACTCCTAAAACCAGTAAACCGGTAGTACTAAAATAAAACTTCCAAGTGGTGTAACAAACTATAGGTATTTATCTCATAAAATACATTTAACTATGCATATTATTAAAATAATATGCATACCTACTGGTCCATAATTGTTTAGAGAGCTAGAACTCTTACTCGTTTTTCATACTGATAAAGACTTGTAGACACACACACATATATTATACTATATTAAATTCAACCCTTTCATTGGTAAGGTGCTAACAAATTCAAAACACGAAAAGTATTAGCTAGTTATCTCAGCGAGGCGTTATTTGTGACTAAGGAACCCATTGTAGTTCCCTTAAACATATTACAACAACACGACAATATGAAGTAGGTTCAGCCACAGGTTTGATAACCACCAAATTATTATTATACAAATCACACATCAATTCCTTTAATACAATTCTTTCTAAGATGTTGTGGTAAATCAATGAATCATCAAAGATAGTTAAAAATCTACTCATATATCTCATCCCCATGCTAAAGAATGTTAAGAAATGTTTCGTTGTGTGTGAACTGTCCGCTTTAAATCGATTCTTACCGTTGTGAACTGGGTGGCGTTGCCAGATGAATCTCTGTCAACACACACACACACATGAATGAATTATATATCTTGGAAGAGACAACGTTTAAGGGTTCCAAAAAGCCCCCCCCCCCAAATAAAAAATATGCTCCAAAACCTAACATTGAGTAATGTTAAACTATTACACCCAAGTGGGGTATCAAAATAAAGGTATTCTACTCTTAAATACTAATTTACCATCAGATTTTAAAAAAGACTATGTTTAGGAGCTTCACTACCCCAAAAGTCCAAAATTAATGGTCATACTGGTTAACAATCCTAGTGAGGCAGTGGGCCTCTTTCTCAAGAGGCGACATGCAGAGTTTCTCAAATGACACTGTAGCAGAGTATCTTGGTGAGGCCACAGGCCGAACATTCCCCGCGAGGCCGTAGGCTGAGTTCCACAATGAGGCCTGTAGCAGAGTCTTGGCAAGGCTGCAGGCCGAGTTCCTCAAATGGGACTGTAGCAGAGTGTCTTGGTGAGGCTGTAGGCCGAGTTCCACAAAGAGGCCTGTAGCAGAGAGTCTTGGCGAGGCCATAGGCCGAGCTCCCCCACGAGGCTGTAGGCCAAGTTTCTCAAAGGGGCTAAAGGTAGAGTTCCCAGGCGAGGCCGTAGGCCGAGTTTACCTCACGAGCACAGCGAGTGACGACGGGATTGGCACGCTAATATACTATAAAGCTCGATGTAGTAGCTCACTCAATGACACTAAATGTTGAGGCTCTTCCCGGCGTCCTACCCCCATAAAGTGTATACTTGAATTAAAGCCCTCACAAAAGTTTACTTTTTTTCACTTATAAACAAGATGGCGGCCCTTTTCTACTCCAAAACTGCCCCAATATATTTCTTATGGAAACATGAGAAAAACATAATATTTATTACCTAACTTTATAGAAAGCTTGGGTAAAATTTACAAACCTTTAAAGTTCTACACACGTAACAAACGTGCATCTTGCATATGAATTTTAACTTAAAAATTAAAAAATGTGTGTATCGGGAGCCCAAAAAGTGAAATTTTTGAAAATATTAAAATTTTTTAATACTGATGTTATCTACTAAAGTGGGGTATCAATTAAATGCTATTTTTCTCCTGAATCCAAACATACCATCAGGTTAAAAAAAAGGGCAAATAATAAGGGGTACATGCCCCCAAAATTAAAAAAACATTTCTTAAAAGCAAGGAAAGTATTACTAAAATAAAACACCCAAGTGGGGTATCAAATCAAAGGTACTCTTCTCTTAAATACTAATTTACCAGTATTTAATGTTTAGGAGCTCCACTGACCCAAAAACCAAAATTCATGATCATACTGGTTATCTATCCTGGCGAGTAGTAGGCCAATCTTCCTCAAGAGGGGACGTCCACAAATGGGACTGTAGCAGTGTGCCTTGGTGAGGCCGCAGGCCGAACTTTCCCTCGTGAGGCCGTAGGCAGAGTTCTACAAAGAAGCCTGTAGCAGAGCGTCAAGGCGAGGTTGTAGGCCGAGCTCACCACACGAGACCACAGGCCGAGTTACACAAAGGGGCTAAAGGTAGAGTTCCCAGGTGAGGCTGTAGACCGAGCTTACTTCACGAGCGTAGTGAGTGATGGGGTTAACACACGAAGCGTGCAGGGGTGTCCCCTAGTTTGTCTATAAAACGCTGCAAAATAGCTAAAAAAAAGTAGCTGTCGTCATCAGAAAATGACATATTGTCTAATAACTAACAATTTAAAAATATTTTGTATAGGCCAATATTACTTTAGCACTATGAACGTGTTAGAATAAAATAATTTACCAGTCCAGAAGACGACTTATCTTCTTTTGTAAGATTTACAATGCACTATCTCTACACTGGCCTAGTGCCCTTTAACCTAACCTAAAATTTATACAAGAGGGAAAACTTTAGCTAGTTTGAAACTATCAGGCAACGTCTCATTCATTAAACTATCAGGCAACGTCTCATTCATTAAACTATCAGGCAACGTCTCATTCATTAAACTCAGATTTTATGTGGCAGAGTTTGAGAGGGTGTTGGGTTTTTATGATACTATAGCATTACTGGTTATACAATATGTTAAAAATAAATATTCATAGCTAAAGACAAATTAATTTAATCAAATGCTTTTACCTCTTAATGAACTGCTTTCACGGGTTTCAATATGTATGTTTACTATTGTTTGTTTTTTAAATACTTTTTTTAACTCTTTGGGTCTCAAGAACTTTTTTAATTTTTCAACTCAAGACACCCAGGTCAATTCTGATGCATTGTTCTGGAGTGACTAGGGAGTTAGTGCTACTGCCTACCCAAGAATCCCATGCCTATTATAGGTGATTTTTAATGTTTTAAATAAATTCATAAATAACTTTAAAATATAGCTAAAGATGTGATTTTTGTTTTGTTTTGTAGTATTTGAAATGCTTTTTCAATGTAAATAAAAATGTTTAGTCTAAACAATAATAACATTTTTTTATTATACACCTTTTTTTATTTTCAGATTTTATTTTTTTTAATTGATTTTAAAAATCAAAAACAAAGTAAATATTTTTTAAAACAGAAACATTAATTATTTAATTGAATAATGTATAATTAGAATTGAAATTGGAATTTTTCAAAAAGAAACTCCAACAAATAACCTTTTTAAAATTATTTTCATAAATATGTAATTTCCCAAAATGTACGCAAGTAATACACTTGAAGCAAACTATTGGAAATTGTTCTATAAATTACCAATTACTTTTGCTATTGTGAGAATTGCATTACAAAAAAATACAAATAAAAATATATTGGCCTAGCCCAAATGTGAATACATAAAATATAAATAATAATAATAATAAATAGTTAAATAAATCACTCACTGTACAGTAATTGCATGTACGTGAGTGAGAGGTGACTGTTGAGTGTAGCTTTGTAACAGTTTTTACCAATACTAAAACACGGTTATGCTATGATAGGACTGACTTCATTTGTTTACGTTTACATCTGTTAGTTGCTACAATTCCGAGAAACAGACCTACTGACTGAACAACACAATCGTATGGATGTGTTGCTACTAACCATATTAATAACAAATACTGCAATAATAAACATCAGATGATAGTAATAATAGATATTTAACACTTGTTATAGAAAAATGTTTTCATAAAAGAGCCTCCTCTTTAGAGATGGGTAACTCCGGAGTGAACGACAACAAAGGAACTACTCCGGTTAAGGAGTTACAACTCCAACTCCGAGTGCTAGTGCGGAACTAGTTCATTTCGGAACTGGAATAAATGAGTATTATATGTCATAAATATACGCATATAAAATATACAATACTTTACTTTCTGCTGGAACATTCCTAAGACATCCATACTTTTTCTTTGTAAAATAATTAAATAATAATAACTTTTAATAATTAAATAAATTAATAACTTTTTGGAACTACCAACAGAAAGGAGTGAGAACGAGATGCGCGCGCAACCACTGTCAGAGCGGCTGCAGTGTCGACGTATCTTTCCCCACTCCATGGAACTAACATAGTTCCAGAGTTGTTGGAACGATCAAAACAAAGGAGTGAAATACGTGATGCGCGCGCATCCACTCGGAGCGACTCACTTGAGCTTCGCTCCACGTTGAACTGGAACGACGTTCGGAGTTGGAACGACTCCGCGGAACTAGTTCCGAGTCATTATAACTCCGGAGTGAATTAACTCCGTCTGATGAACTACATTTCCCATCCCTACTCCTCTTCACTCCTAACCTATGTCCAGCTGTTACTGACCATGCGCTCAGACTAATTGTTCAGTCAGTATATAATGACATTTCAGCACCATGCGAATTTTGTAGCTGTTCAGTCTTCAGACGATCACCAGCACTTCTTTCTGTGATATTTACATTTCTAACCAATTCACTGAATAGGAAATTTTATAATCCTTCTTTCTATATTCTTTTTAGGTAAAATAAAAGCAAAAATAATTATGCATAAATAAAATGCTGAAAAGCTGATCACATCGACTCTCGGGTCTTTTCGCATTAATTTACCGGGCCGATCTCAACGGCTCTTGGGCCCCAAAAGGTTAAATAAAGATAATCTTATGTTTAATAGTTTATATCTAGTTGTATTTAAAAGTATTATATATTATTATATTATGACCAAGAATGTATTATGTACTTTGGAAAATATGTACTATATTTAGACGCTTAAGTTAGAATTGTGTTTCTTCAATTATTTGAGGTTTTTTTCGTAAAATTTGCTTTTTTATTGTAATTAATTTGATATCCTTAACAGATATATTTCATTTGTATAACTATACCTGTGAAAACAATAAACAAATTTATTTATTATTACCACACATAATTCGGAGAGATGATGGATAAATTTAATTAATATTTTAGAATAATTTATGTATCCATAATAATTTTCACAGAATATTTTCAAAACTTTGGCAGATCAATATTTACAAATAATTACCGTGAAAAGTTCTCGGTGCTGTTTGATAAGGGTCAGCAAACAGTCATGTGCCGCTTTGTTTTGGCCGAGCTCTTTGGCATCTGGAACACCTGCACTTTTGTTGCGCCGCCGTGGTGACACAGATGATGACCGAGAAGGTGCCAACTGCCAGTGGAACAAGGATGGTGCTAGGCACACAGCGAGGTTACTTGCCGTCATCTGGTTTATGCTCGAGTGTGTGGACACTTGGTAAAGAAAATCCAGCAAGGTGAATAGAGCCTCTCTGTGTTCATCTGGCAGTAAAAGTAATGCACATTGGACTGCTTCACTACGTAGACTCACCGGTACATCTACGGAGAAAAAATTATGTTATACAGGATGAGGATGAAATGGCTGAAACAAATTGTTACCAGTCTGCCACAATTTCTAAAAATTAACCCTTTGTATAATAGAAAAGGTAATAAGTTTGATAGTTAATAAGATACATGGTGAGGCCTCTAAAACTTACAGAATTTTTCCCAAACATTTATTTATATTAATATTTAGGAAAATAAAGAAATCAGCAAACACAGCATCTTATTTTATTTCTTAATCACTGATACATTTGACATCAGGATTAAAATTAGTTTATAAAAATCTATCGTTCTGCGTTATAAACTATTACTATATAGTAGGTTATTTACCTTTGTGATCCGTCAAGTAATCCAACATTTGTAGCTTTGCTACGCGCGTTTCAACCTGCCATCTTGCAGGTCATCATCAGGCTGAACGTGAAACTAAAATAAAACTGCATTTTTCATTGGTAAACACTTATCGCCGTGAAGGTCGTCAAAGTTAAAAACGTATAAATAAAACACAAATTAAAAACGTATAAATAAAACACAAAACATGAAGACACGAACTCGAACATCGGACGTAAACTGTCTGTCCTTGGCCAAGGTAGTACCAGCCGTACCGACACGCACAGAAGTTGGAGTACTCAGTACCGCTCCAACTTCTGTGCGTGTCGGTACGGCTGGTACAACCTTGGCCAAGGACAGACAGTTTACGTCCGATGTTCAAGTTCGTGTCTTCATGTTTTGTGTTTTATTTATTCGTTTTTAATTTATGTTTTATTTATACGTTTTCAACTTTGACGACCTTCACGGCGATAAGTATTCACCAATGAAAAATGTAGTTTTATTTTAGTTTCACGTTCAGCCTGATGATGACCTGCAAGATGGCAGGTTGAAACGTGTGTAGCAAAGCTACAAATGTTGGATTACTTGACGGATCACAAAGGTAAATAACCTACTATATAGTGTTAATTCAGTAATCTGGAGGCCTAAACATGAAAATAAACTATTGGTTAACAATATAAATGATGACTAGTTTCCCTAACTGGTAAGCATTTTTAGCATGTTTTGCAAGAATTTTCTTTTAAATTATAAAAATACATAAATCTACCAATGGTTATCGAGTTATGTATCATTTTGTTTGCCTTGAGTTGTATGAAAGATTCTTATCACAAATTATTTATCATATATTGCTATTCAATTACAAATGTTTTTAAACAAAAACATTACATGACCAATAGGCCTACATCAGAACTCACACACTACATAAAAACCTGAGATAGCCAGTATGTTATAAATTTTATGATGAGTTCAAAAATACAGATATATGGGTTTATTTAATCAGTGAAAAAGTACAAGTTTATCGTAACGAAGGAAACAAACATTATTGTCATAATAAAATACTTAATTTTATAAATACATTTCTTTTTAATAATTTGTATGATTTTAAAGTATATTTATAAATGAATCACTATCACCTTTAGTCTTTAGTCACTAGATCTATCAAACTAATTACATCTTTCATTATCACTAAATTAATACAAAAAAAAGTTCTAATTCACTCACAATATAATCTAACTAAAAATAATACTACTAAATAACAAAAAACACAGCTCATATAACCAAAACTAGTAACAAAACCGAAGAGAGTAAAAACTGATTTCTGCTAATGCCAACTGAGTCCTGCCAGATGTCATGCTTGCGTCACGACTGCAATGAGTTACTAAAGCATGGCCTTCTAGATTAAAATGTGTTTTCTAAAAAAATCTGTTGCCCAAATACCACAAAAAAGCTTATATTCTTGTTCTTTAGAATGTCTATTCCAAAATAAGACTAAATTTGAAGATATCGGAATATTTTTAAGCTAATGAAAATACATCACAGCAACAAATTTCATTTGTCTATAATGGAAGTTTATCAATTCTAGGGTTAAAAATAGAACAGAACTCATGTAACTTATTCCAGGCAATGAAACTATAACAACTAATTCTCATAGGACGTTTTCCCCTAATAACAAAATAAAAAAATGTTAATCAAACATTTGCATGTTTGTACTGAAAATATTTAAATTATTAGGGTTGCAGATTTATATCTATGTGTTATGATTAATACTTGTTGATGTTAATGACAACTTACGTTGGAATATAGCGACAAATGTTTCCGATAGTTTGTTGGTGAGTAAAACCTCAGGTAGCTCTCTAAAATACTGCTTCACCATGTCAGCAACGTCATAAGCTTGCTGGCCTTCAAAGCTGAGATCTTCTGAGTGAGTTTCTGCCAGAGTTTTGAGCCGCTGTATCCGTGACCGCACACCAGGCTTACGGAACAGTCCAACTTGATCTACTGCTTCCGTCCTCAGCCATAACAACGCGGCTTGTATACATGCTGGTAACGCTTGACCACTCCTCTGAAGGGACACTACTAGAGGAACACCAAACACAGTCTTGTCTGCAAACCAAAAAAAAAATGACATTTGTTTATACAACTTACTACTAATTACTACAATCGTTGTTATAATCCGACAGAAAACACAAAAAAATCGCAAAAATATATTGACAAATAGAGGTTCTTAGGAATTCCCCTAGACAATATTTTTTTTCTATAATCTTTTTTGAATAAAAAGAGTATAATAATATGATAAACTGAGTGAGGTTTCATATCTAAGACCTGCTTTTCATGCAGGTGTGTGATCTCAACATATTCAACGAGCTAGCTCTTAATAACACTAATTACTTTTATTTTAGTTTAAGAATCAGTTTTAAGGCTTGACTTAGCAAATCTGTTGCTATAATTGTGACTTTGTCGATGTCATTGGCGATTATAACAATAAATGATTCTTGAGTTGAGAGTTAGGCTCCGCCTAGACTGTTCCCTGTCTGAAGGGCTCTGGCCAATAAGAAAAGGGTGCCCACATGGACTCTTGATTTACAACAAGATTGATTCACTGACATCTCCGGTCAGTCAGTTTGTTCATACATTCTGCCTTGTATTGTGAAATATTTTTCGGTTGGTGCTGTGTAGTGAAATTATTTTTGTTAAAAGAGTAATTATTTTAGTTTTTAATATAAGAATTGGTGTAAATATTATTCTGTAAATAGTGTAATCAGTGAGTTAATGTTTTCATTTTAAAGAATGGATATCATGTATGCAGTGATAAAGAATAAAAGTGGACAGTTGTTCATAATCATAAGAAATGTTTTAAAACATCCACTACTACAGAAAAATATGCAAAAACGTTCCGAAAACGCTAAATTTGTTGTTCAGAATATTGACTAAACACCCCTTGAAAATAATATAATTACTTCTAAAGGTTAAAATTTTTTTTATTACAAAAATGACATCATTAGTTTATTACAAAAACACATGGCTCCCATTGGAGTCGGCAGCACTCCAGGCATTACTCATGTTTTCTAAGTTGCAAATAATTGTACCTCTCCAATAATCCAAAGTAATAGAAAAATTACTTTATTTGATGATATAATTCAATTTTCAGTTGAAATGTTTGAAAATGTTGAAATGAATATCTTAAAGTGTAGTGGCTGAACATCACACAAATTGATATAGTAATTTAAAAGTTTCTTAAAATGGTTGGTTTTGGGAAAAGTACTGTATATATATATATATATAATTGTGTCTGCGCATGAAAAAGACCACGTTAAGGGACTACTGTCTCCCCAGAGGAAAAAACATAGATTGTGTGATTGTGACAAAATAGAAATTCTAAATGTGCTATATGGTTAACTTACAGTACAGAAAGACACCTCATTTCTATAGCGTCATGTTAACACCGATGAATCAGCCTATGTCACATAAGCAGGGGGTGGAGCTTCACCTTCAACACTCCCTGAATAGCATATACAGGGTGGAAACAAAATATGGAAATGCTTTCACAACAACGTTATTTTTTCCTTAGATAATTTGATAGTTTAATTTTTTTTATAATTGTGTTCCATGAAGTAAAATTTTTGATCAGAATAATTTCCTTAAAACTGTTAAATAGCGGAGAAATAATATTGTTCAAATTAGATACTTTGACATCAAATGACCACTACTCTGGAAAAGATAAACCTTTCGAAGTCCGGTTCGTGGCAATTAATTTTTCTTGAATAGACCTTTCATTTGATACCAAAACTCAACCTAGACTTCCATTGAAGATTTTCGTTCAACTCCTCGTGGGCCGTCCCCCTGAAAAGATTAAATGTCGCTAATTGTGTCAAAAAGTAAGTTCTTTGTAACCATGGTCATGTATAAGATTTCACTTTTACAAGTTAAGCTATACAATAGTCGTGAAAGCGTTTCCATATTTCTTTCCACCCTGTATATAGATAAATTAATTACCTTTATAGTCTGGTGTCTTGATTTTCCTAATAAACTTGGGTAATTCCCAGTTCCAACCAGTGCGATGGGTTGGACAATACCGCTCCATGACCGCAGTCAGCTTGAGGAGTGCTAACTTGCGCAGCACCAACATCTGACCACATGACATGGAGCAAATGGATCTTCCTGCCAGCGAGTCAGGGCGAGCAGAGCCTCGCTGAAAACTATGCCATCTTACCACTGTCCTACTAAACATACAAACACTGTTAAAACTGTTATGAACTCTTACTCTAGCTAAGCAATATTTATATATAATATATAAAGCTCATTTTGTTAAATTACCAAAACTAATTGAGATTACAAATATTATATTACTTTAAAAGCTCAAATCAATTAGTCAGTATATAATAATAGTTTAAAAAGGATTTATTTTAATCTCATGTGCATTTTTAGTTCCATCCAATGATATATTTTGAAGCAAAGAGGAAGCTTATTGATATTCGGCATCAACCAAATTGAAGTAGTCGCAATTGTCTTCAATTTAGAGCACAACCTGTGGGCAATAAAGAGCAAATCATCCCTCTCACTCCCTCATTTCTCTCTTTCTCTCTCTGTCTTTGAGTCAGCTTGCCAGACAGGACGTGCTTTCAATCCATCCTGCCAGACTCTTCACTGCCTCCTGTCACAGATAACAGTTGATTATTGTTCCTTGTGATGCGTTGTACATGTCAAATTATCACGCTATTTAATTATTTTGTAGGTTTTGTCAGTTTTGTGTAAATAACAATGTTGGTAGATCTCACATATATTTTATAATTGCTTATCTAACGACAATGAATGTAAGGAATGGCCCTCTCACCAACCCAAACCTATGCATTGGTGATGACCCTCACCAACCCAAACACATGCAGTGGTGATAACCCTCACCAACCCAAACAGATGCGGTGATGATGATTCTCACCCACCCAAACAGATGCGGTGGTGATGAAAATGGTTGCTGTTCCAAAATTCTTGCAGTAAACCTTTGTCACTAGATCATGCATTTGAATGTGAATATTGTAAATTTACATTAATTTTATGTTTAACTTCCCAAAATCGTGTACCTGCCTGTTTTATGATTTAATGAAATATTTTGAAATTAATACATCATACTTACTTATGTTTTGGTGTATGCTCCGAATCACTATCAGCGACTGCACTGCTTGATTCTGCACTTTCAGTTTCTCCATCGCGAGCTCCATGTGATTCTGCAACCAAAAAACTTAATGTAAGCTATGAAAGTCATTAAATGTCTATAAGAAAGGTAATTTATTCAGCCAATACAATCGATTTTTTTATCTTATCCAACAGAAATACTGATAAATTACAGGCACTACCTTCTTATGAAATGAATGACTATGAATAAATGAAATGAGTGAGGTTGCGATAATCTGACTATTTGTAAGAAGAACGGATTATCAAAGACTCATAAAAGTAACTATTTGTCATAGAATCAACAATATGTTTCTGCGTTCATATGTTACAAAACTGAAATTGATAAATTACGAAAAACAATACAAAATAATTCAGTATCTAGGACTAAACAAAGAATGCAAAACATAACTATACAATATATATACATATGTAAAAAAACAATCAAGTATTAAATAGAATATTAAAAATTTGAACGTGCAAATATACAGTAATTTTATTTAGTCTTCCTAATATAGAGATAAACGGCACAAGAACGTCAGAATGTAGACTGTTAGTAACTGTTCGTGATTTCAAAAATAATATGATTGCTTTCTATGAAATGAGATTCTACAACATCTAGTGACTTGTGTACCTGATCTACATTGCAGTTTCTCACGATAATGTTGACTCGCATAGCCCATGTTGAGGCTGCCACTCCTGGACGCAGGCTGGCAAACCCTCTCACGGCTCCCTTCTCCTTTCACTCCCACTCCAATAAGCTCCAGCACCTAGAGAGAAAGAATAATTTTTAAATATCTACAGAGTTTATTAAGAGAAATAATTGACTATTTATAGAACAAATCTTAATATCTATATGACAATACCATGTTTAATAAGTCAACTCAAAACTATGCTAATTAATTATATGATATACAAACGTAGGAGTGTCGTGATTTTTATGATTAGAATATAATATAAATAGCATATTGAACTGGTTGACATTAGTAGCCCTAGGTTCTAATTGTGCTTTGAGTTTAAAAAATGCTTAGAGGAGCTAAATTAATAACTTGACCAGTAACCTCAAGCTCAAAGTAGATTTATTGGGGTTTGGGTGAATGAGTTAACTTGGGATTTTCTCCTAAATGAACCCTAAACTTGTAATCAATGATGATCTTTATCTGCTTTCTTACGGAGCATTTTGTCATTACCTATAACAACATTTTTATTTTATTTATTCTTCAGACGCCAATCGCCAATATATTGGCAAGTTCTTTTTCAAATGAGTGTGATTAGTGTAGATAAGCGAATGTATTCATTGTTTTAAAATAAGGCAGACTATTCCTTAGAAAGTGACATTAATTAATAGCCCAATGACAAATGAACAGGTTATCAGGTGATTTCCACCAAAAGTTTCTACGACTGATTGGGGTCGAACTGAGAACTTTTAGCTTAAAAAGCTGGGCTATAAACAACTATCCTACCGACCAATTTAATAACAATTTAAAAAGGGAGAATTGGCTGTTTCCCCCTTCTATCTGTATCACACACCCTCCTGATGTCTCATCCCTTCCTCGCTTTGGTCTCTAATGTTGTGTTGACTGACATGATTTCTGACTGAAGTAAATTCTCTGAAAATGTGTGCAGTGGTATTTTGACCCATACATTCCAAGGCCTTAACCAATGGTTACACATCTATAAAAAGCAAAAAGAGATAGGAATTAGACATCTTGTAGCAGACGAACCAAGCTTAGCGAGGATGTCAATATGCAGAGCTGGTTCAGAATTTCGCCACTTACCTCTCTTCCAAACCAATACCACTGTCTGCCGTTTCCTTTCTCTCTCGTTCTCAAGCAGTTTTTAATCTTTCCTCTCTCTTCAGTTGGCTGCGCCCCCTCTTTTTCATTCTCTATCTCACTTTAATCTGCTATACAAATGCAACAAGCTCAACCTAGCAGCTTTTTTTAGCATTTTAGATAGCAAAATTAGAAAAAGACTAGTCTAATTTTTTTAAATTTGTATTTCGCTTCTTTTAGATGTTTATTCATTACCTTAACCCACACATACAACTATGAAAGTACTGACCCACCCACCAAACCATAAAGTCAAGTGGTATTTAGTCTTTAGTGCAATTGAAGCAGAAGACTTCTTTAAGTTGCAAACAAACCTTACCTTGGTATGATTGCTGTTAGCATCTTTGAGGTAGTGTTGCCTCCAACTGAGTTCTGAGTCAGAGAGGGCACCTGAGTCACAGTCTGGACGTGAAAGTAGACGACGCATTGAGCGATTTTCGTCTCCCGAATGAACAGAGGGAGACTCTGGAGGTGAAACATCCACACAATTGAGGTCTTTCATACGTTGTTGCATGGACATCACATCCAGAACCTTGAAAAATAATGTTATAGTTAGTTTTATGTTACACATAAGGTTTATCTGCAACACTATTCTTGACTGGTATAGTGGATGTCATTATAAATATCTGTTAAACCATTTTAGTAATTAAAAAATAAGTGATATTTTTATTCATACCAAACATACTTTTTGCGACATATAACACCAATCTAATAAATGAAAAATGCTCCACTTATATGTAAATTAACCCTCAATATGATGAAAGCTGCCTACGTTAATTAATGTACAGCAGCATAGGCAATGGTGGCTTCAGATGCATCAGTGAGAAAGCCTTTGTCTGGGAACGTTACGTCACCCACTATTTGTTGTGCCAGTGTTTGCATTCGTTTGAGAGTAGTTCATTTTCTGATTCCCAAATTTTGTAGGAGGGGTGACTGTACTGTGATAGGGTTGCGGAGTTAATTATTAAGGTGTACAATAATGTAGTCTTTTAGCATTCAATGTGTTATCTATACAATGTTGGTTCATAAAATTAAAAGAACTCTTAAAATATTTCAACATTATCTACTATATGTAATTTAACTATCATTAGGCTTGATTAAGACGTCCATATACCTGTGGTCCAGAAATAATCACACCCTCCCGGTGTTGCCGTTTTCTTCTTCGTGATTTGAGGCTCTCTACCCTCCTGAGAAACGCCTTAGCCCCATCTCTCAGCCTCTCACTTCCAGAACGCCTGAAGCGTGCTGCCAGCAACTCACTATCTGTTGTCAGAGCTCCTGGAGGCAGACTGCCGTATCTTATCACAACTTGGTCTGTACTGGGGGAAGCTTGTTCTGGATTGCCTACAATTAAACAATAACGTGTTTAGAATACATTGTATAACAGTCATTCCAACAAGTTGAAATCACTTGTCATCATCAAACAGTTACACATTTAGGCTCTTACACAATTCCTGTTCGACATCTGTCTACCCGGCGACCGAGCAAGTTCCCACAATTCGTGGTTGATAGCTGCAATTATAATCAGCGTGCTCACTAATCACTTGACCCAGATACGCGTAATTGTTGAGGGGATATCACTAGCGCTATTTACAGGTTTATTCTTTTTCAAATGTTGGTGAGGGTTTTACCCTATGCCAATCCTCCAATTGATTAAAATTTCATAACCAGACTCCAACCTCTCTGAGCATTAGAGCTGGCGCATGTTACGACTCGTGTTTTGACGGTCTATTGCAACGGCGTGGTATGGAAATTTTAAATTGATTGAGCCTGCGCTAAGTGAAATACGACCAACCCATCTTTCAGGGTGGACGTGTGTAAACTGTTGTTTCGACTTTATTCTAGTCTCTTCAGATGTAGATAGGCAATGAGCCACTACATGACAACGGTAAATGAGTAATCCAATGAGGAATTACTAATTGGGCACGGAAGTAGATTCTACCATTGATTATATAAACATACAATAGATAAAGCATCCAATAGGAATATTTGTGCCAGTAATTTTGTTAGTTTGTGTGGCCCGCAACCACAGCTGGTTTAAACTGCATTACATTTACATGGGACTACACTAGCGCTCCACAATGGACCACAAAAACAGCTGATATTTTGACTCAAAATTTAACATTGGATGGGAAATCTATTTGTCTATAAAATCAATGATTCTACTAATATCCGTTTTCACAAACACCAATTCGGTGCGCCCTGTTTTCTAAATTATGAATGAGACTTTATTATTATAAATTTTATCCTCATCTTCTATCTAAATTTGATTAAAATGTTTTGGAGCAGTAGTGTTACGGTTGTGGTTGTTCAACGACCTACCTACAAACAGCGAAGTTTCAATCGCTTGAGGAGAGTGAAAAGGCATAATAATATTGACCTTCAATAAGTTGAAATCTTAAATATCTACTAACAGTAGTAATGTTAGATAATCTTATTATAATAGTTACAGATTTTTAGAAATTAGCATACCTTAAAAACTGATGAAATGACAGATAGGCTAGACAACACAATAATAAAATATCTTTGTGCGAGTAGCTAAATACATTTCACAGTTGTTTTTCTTTTTCTGTCTGTTCCTGTCATCAAATTGCCAACTTTCAAGGTATATTGCTTTAATTTCCTTTCACTTTAATATTTAAATATCAGGTAATTGTCATATAATAATCAATTAGTATAGAATCAGAACAGCCAAACTATTTCTAATTCATCAATCAATCACGGCAAGATTATTGTATCATCTAACCTCTTTAAAAATGTCTATGAAACTTGCCTCCAGCTTGTAATATTTATTATCCCCAATGTCGTAAAATACTGAAAAATGAGTCAATATTAATGCATTTGTATGGCTTACTATTAGGAACTAGGAGCCTTTGAGCCGCAATATCACACACCCTAGACCATCTACGTGACTCTGGTTGGAATGTCCAGTTCTCACTCAAAGCACACTGGTCATCATCATCCGAATCATCTGCCTGTAACAAAATACATCCCTTTATTTCAAGGAAAATTTAACAGTTTTAATTTTGATTGTTTTTTTTTATACATTGCCTCAAGTGAGTAGACACCAGTCTTGCCATAAAATAATCAACTAGTATAAAATCAGAATAGCCAAACTATTTTTAATTTATCAATTAATTTCTTCAAGATTAATCACCTTCAAAAACCATAAGATTGGTGTTTTTCAAGTCAAGAATGCCTTAAGTTTCAAATATCTAACTGTGAAATATTTTAATATTACTCAATTGTTTTTAAAAAATCAACTTACGGTCCACTAGATTAGTTCTTCACCTATCATTATCATCATCATCATCATTATTATCATTATTATTATTATTATTACGATCATTATCATTATTACGGACCGAATCCTTGCGATAGAAATTACAATCTTAACTCAGGAGGCTCTGGACAGTTGTGTTATCTTAAAAATATGTCAAGTTTAAAGTTGTACATTTATAAATAAAACTATAATATTTATTTAAATTTAACATTGGCCTCATAGAGAATCAAATTCAACATGGTAGCAGGCGTGGCAGATTCGTAAAATATTTTTAAAAAGTCTGCTTACACAAACTAACTGCAAAGCTTGTTGCTACATGATTAGAGAAGTTAGGATCAGCCACCAACACATAAATGGGCATCAACACCTACTCACCATGTGGTAGGAGTTTCAAAGATGGCAGGGTGTAAAGCACTTCGCAGAATGGATTGCTAAACAGGAATCAAGGTTTAACAATGGCTAATCAGCACTCCAAACATGATTCTAACAATCTATACTTTGGCCAGTTAATGCTAGGTGTTACAATCACATTATGGTAACAGACAGTATGTAGTGATTTGGATACTAACTGGAGGCGTTCTTGGAAGATTTAACTAATAGTAAATACACTTTACTAAGTAATAATCAGTTTACAAATATTTCTAATAAGTATTTAGCATTTTACCTGTTTAAACATGAACATAGTACATACCACGGTAAATAGAAAACGCAGTAAGTATCACAACGAGGCTGAGCAGTAGACTTTGACTTCACATGGGCAAAATCAGCTGGTTTGTATATATCATTAAATACTGGTAACTAAATCTACCGATTACATAAAAGCATTCAGCTAAATAGTAAGCAAGTTATTTATCACTTATCAGCTGGAATTGTAGTTACGGGATTAGAACAGTATTTTTGTGTTTATTTTTGCCACTTCGCCTATGTGACATTACATGGGAGATGTGCGTGATACCTAACGTCTACTTGTCTATGTACCGTAGTAGATGCCAATGTTTTCTAACTTTAAATTATAAATTATATTAAGTTGATAGTCATTTATTATTTCCTTGTTCATTTAAAGTGTGATTTAAAATATAAACTAAATTTTCTACACATCAACAAATCTTATTAACGAAAACAACAAATATTTTTCAAGATTAAATATTTTAATGATTTATTGCAATTTTGGTAGTTTTCTCATAACAGCTTCTTGTATTTTATTTTTATTTAATTTTTAAGCATAAACTTTAGTTAAAATCATAGTTTTGTGGTTACATGATTTTCATTAGTAACACACCAATCGTAGAGATATAGGCAAATATTTTTTCAAAAAATATAAATTACATTATACAAATAGGATGAACAACATAGGGTTCAAAAATTAAAAATGGACGTGTTGGAATTTCATTGGTAAATTTTTAAAATATTTAATTATGCGGAGAAAACTGTTATTTTCAGCAACTTTAAAAATAATATGTTCATAGTTTGCTAGAAATCTGCGTATAACACTAAGTAATATGTCTAAAAATGTCTTTTTCCTTTTACATAAATATTAGGCTGTTATAGAACAACTAATAAGTGTATATATAAACAACAATAGTACCAATTTAAGTATCCTTACTGTACTTAGAAATATTTTATTTTTATTTATTCATAAGACATAGATCGTCTACAAGATATGGGCGAATATGGATTTTGAATGAGTGATTTGAATGTAGATGAGCGAATGTAGTCATTGTTACAAACTAAGGGCGACTATTCCTTGGAAAGTGTCATTAACCCAGATATGCCTGAATTATTTTTTAAATTTTTTTTTCTTAAAATTGTTTTAAATCTCTTTTAATTACTTAATAAAATACATTTTAACAGATTTTTACTAAAAAACATAAATATCCTTTAAAAAAAGTGGCGTCCTACATATAGGACACTAGGCACATGGGACGGCTATTGGTAAGAAACTGTAAATAGGAGTAATGGAAGAAAACAATTTTTCCAATGTATTTTAATTGAT
This sequence comes from Stictocephala bisonia, assembly GCA_035578905.1. Taxonomy (NCBI): domain Eukaryota; kingdom Metazoa; phylum Arthropoda; class Insecta; order Hemiptera; family Membracidae; genus Stictocephala; species Stictocephala bisonia. The sequence continues at coordinate 722,609 of JAQJVL010000140.1, read as the reverse complement.
ATTACTTATTATAAGACATTTAACATTCATTAGAAATTTTACTTTGGGTTTTTAGCAATTGTATGGATTATAATAAACATTCATGGCTTAGTATGGTAAGTAACAAAACATTTTGTGTGCAGTCCAACATCACATTTTTGGCACCTAGTTGTGCACTTAGAGTGGCACAACCCACATCGTGTTTGTTTTTCTTGAGGAATAACATAGTGATCTACATGGTCAAATCTGGAGTCTTCTTTAGAGTGCTTCGATGGCCGTCCTGCTTTAGATAAGCGCCCTTTACCAAATGTCTCTAGCAAATTGCAAGTCAGTCTTCTCCGAAAAGCTAGATGGTCCAGTTTTCCACCAGCAAAACGGTGTAGTTGCCAAGCATTCTGCTCTGCGCTGTCGATACAATCACTTATCAAGGGAAAATACCATTTCTTGCCTCGTATTTGAATACGATACAAACTCACATTCTGATCGAATCTGTCCACTCCACCCATTTTTTTGTTGTATTTGTTGATTAGGTTTGGCTGTGGAATAAGAACATGTTTCTTTTCTTGGTGAGAGAATCGTTTGACTTGTTGCATTGGTTCCACACCATCAACATTAGAAGCTACTATGACAGTGCTGTTATCATTCCATTTCGCTATGATGATTTTTTTGTTTTTTTCACTTTTGTAATCTAGTGCACCTCTACAAGTTTTTTTGAAAACCACATTACTTTCCAGCGGACATCTCGCAATTCAGTCTTCCCGCATTGTACATGTTGCTCTTATGTTTTTTTTCTTTAGTTCTTCTAACAGAGGCAAACCACCAAAGAAGTTGTCAAAAAATAAATGGTACGGGAAGGGACCGTTTTGTTTCAGCACATCAGTGTATTGCAACACAACAGATGCTCCAAGCCCCAAATGAGCATAGGCTGGGGATAGAGTTTTGAGATTTCCCTTGATATGGGTCTTTCCAAATTACATAACCTGTAGTTGTTGATCCAACCCAAATTTTGTACCCATACCTTATTGGTTTATTTCTTATAAATTGTTTTAGGCTGTGCCGCCCAAAATAGGGCACCATAGACTCATCGACAGAATGGAATTCTTCATGAGGTGCATTGTCAAAAAAGTTTTTGTTAAGAATATTATACAAAGGACGAACTTTACTAAATTTATCATTTTTATCTAAATCGTCATTGTCACAGACGTGTAAGTTAGACATGATAAATTCAAATCTGTCCCGTGAAATTGATTGAGAAATTAAATCATTGTGCGTGTCAAGTGATGATTCCCAAAAGATTCTTCTTCGAGGTAATTGGACGTATCCACTCAAAAGAAGAACACCAATGAAACATTTCATTTCCTCCTCTGTTACATCTCCAAGTCGGTTACGTAAAGCTGCATAGCGGTTTGTTTTATCAACTAACAAAGCAACTACATCATCATCAAAAAATAGCGAGAAATGCTCCAATGGAGTTAAATTGTTATGAACTACTAGCTGCTGAGACCAAATCGTTTGATCCGGTTGAAGATCATCATTGCACCAATCGTAAGAAATTGTTTTCTTTTTTACGTTTTTAGATAAATGCATTTTTTTTACAGTTTTATTTGATTTATTTGATGACATTTTAGCCTTTTTAGGGGGGTTTTCAGGAGATTCACTATTTTCGGGCAAAATTTTAGGTTCTGCATTAGAAGGTAGTGGGTCAATAACTTTATCAAATTGTGCCGAGTGGCTACTACCTGTACTTGTACTACACTCCTCATGGTCAGGTTCCACACATACATGTACGTGCCGCAACTCAGCAGGTGCCAAGAGCTGATTTCCTGGTAGGTTGTTGACTGTAGGGCTGTCCTCATCCCCAGAATCCTCATCAGTAACATCCTCATTTGCATTTATTGGCGGCTGAATGTAAATATTTATCTGATCTTGAGGTAGTAATGGAACGTCATCCTCTTCTAGAAGAGTAAGAATTTCGTCAAGTGAGCAAGTCCTGAAATCAGACAAAATAATTGTAAACTATGTATTTTCCATAATATGCAAAAATAGAGATAATATTTTAGCTTTATTGGGCTACCGTTTTAAAATTTTGCACATATAAGGTGGAAATGCCAAAATATAGTGTATGTGCCTACTGTCCTATATTTAGGTCAGTCAACTTTGTATCCCTGTCAAAATCTTGAGAAGTGAATAACTGGTTATATTTTGGTATCAATTGAACTATTAGAATGCCTACAATTAGAAACCCCCCAATCAAAAATAAAACTATAAAGATTATTAGTAATTATACTTACTTTTCTTCACGAACACGTGGAAAAGCAGCCATCACTATTTTGGAGGTTAGGAATGCAGCTAGTATGACAACTAAAAGCATGGAACTGACCAGCTGAGTGTTGTAGTTAGTTGCCTTGGACCTACTTGAAAACTGGATAATGCTGACACCTAGCAGCAGTTTAAGGAACTCATAAGAAATAAAGCTAAATACAGAGTTCTACTGTGTTCTACATGTAGGACGCTAGGCATATCTGGGTTAATTAATAGCCCAATGTCAAATGAACAGCCGGTGATTATCAGCTGATCCCTCTAAAAATTTATTATGACTCTGATTGGAATCAAACTTAGAACCTTTAGCACATGAAGCTAGGATTTAACCAACTACACTACCAACCAATTAAGAGAATACTGTATGTGTAGAACAATATACAGTGTACAAACGTATGCCAATTTAAGACTCTGCTGTAGCCGCATTTTCAGAGTTATTCTCCCATAAGAAACGATTTTAGTACCTCATACCATATTTGTACCTTATGTATTGCTGTAAAATGGTTTATCACACCTCATATATTTTAAAACTAATAGCATATGGTATTATTTAATCATTTTGTATATTCTATTGTGATAAAATCTGTACCTGAGTATGTTGGGTTTGTGTGATTGCTTGAAATAAACAAAAATAAATAAATATGCATCCAAATAGCTGGTTGCATTTATGAAAATATATGTAAAATGTTTATATACAAAATATTGTTAAAAACATGTTATAAATCAATCACACTCTGAAAATCAATTACAAATAAAATTTAAACTTTGGCCAGCCACGTGAATGCGAATTAAATAGACCTTTAACATGAGATATCGAGAAACATGTTAGGAGTGAAAAATAATGAAGAAATGTGGTATGACGTTTAACATTGCTGTCTTCAGAAAATCAAAACGCAGCAAGTTTAGTACAGAGGCACAGGCTCACTTTTGGGTTCACAGACTGACGGCATCACAAAACTGGTTATAGTAAACTAATGGTATGGTATATGAAATGGTTAGATCTATATAATATGAAATAGCAACCATTAAAAAATGTTAAACTCTATATTTTTAATATTCCTTAAGTTTGGTTATCATATCAGCTTAAATATAGCTTTTTTTTAAATTATTTTGCGTTTATAGTTACTACATAGTCTATGTGATTTACTTCTAAAACTACTTAAGACTTTCAGGGACGTTCTTCCGAAAAATATGAACACACCTTTTTTTAAAAAATGAAAAACTTGATGGTTTTTGTAAATATAAATAAATATATATAGCGTATGGTTTTTGTCAGCTACCATTTATTAATTTAAAAGTATATAAAAGCTGTGTTTTATACTTCGAAAGAACTCTTACTAGACTATAGATATAAATAACAAGTGATCTCCAGTCACAAAGCCATTTCAGACCTGCCTCACTAATTCTATTTATTCAAGCTAATCACTCTGTAAAACAGCGCAAAGGGTACTCTGTAACTATGTGATCCATTGTTTGAATGTACTCTCCACAATCACAGGACTGATCTAATGTCAATTCCCATTTGTATTTCCAGTAGTTACATCTACCCACTCCATTTCGGGGGGAGAATTCGGTCCCAGCTAGTATTGGCCGAGACATTTGAGCTGTTCAACTGGAAAGCAGTATGTGGAGGTGGGTTTCGAGATTTTAATCGATTGTTCTTACGTGGGGATCCTGGGTAATGGGGATGTGCGGAGTATTCAAGATCTTAATGAATTCTTTAAGTAGTGCCTCCTGGGGTCTTATTTCTGGAAGAGTTATATTGCTCTTATTATTCGGGAGCCAGAGTAGTGAAGTTGTCATACGAGTGCCACTAATAGCTCTCATGGCTCTACTATGTTGGACATCAATTGCTTTAAATGTGCGCTATTTAGCCATACGGAAGCACTGTAATCAGCAGCTGAATAAACCAGTGACAAAGGATAATATGCAGGACTACAAAACAAGTGTTTTTGTAAATAATGGCCCATTATAACAATATTACAATTGTACAATGTAAATATTGGTCGGTAGCGTAGTTGGTTCAATCCCAGCTTCATGTGCTCAAGGTTCTCAGTTTGATCCCAATCAGAGTCAATACATTTTGAGAAGGATCAGCTGATAATCACCGGCTGTTCATTTGTCATTGGGCTATTAATTAATGACACTTTCTAAGGAATAGTCGGCCTTAGTTTGTAACAATGACTACATTCGCTCATCTACACTCACACACTCATTTGAAATCCATATTCTCCCATATCTTGACGATCGGCATCTTATGAATAAATAAATAAATTAAAAATAAATTATTGTGAAATATTTTATTTATTTAATTGCTCCTAATCAACTACAGCTTTACATAATTAAAAATTATATTCACCTTTTTTGGTAACTAAAACTAAAAATTGAGGAGAAGTGTTGCTAAATTAATGGTACCGATGTGCAAACACCCTTAATGTACATCAAAGAGGTTAGTGAGATCTTCTGGAAAGACCACTGGTGTGGCAGAGTGGTCAAATCAATAATATTGAACTGTTAGGGTGGCACAATGCAGGTCAGTTACACTGTTGCCAAACAAGTAAAATCATCTGAACTGAGAATCAGCAGAGGAAAAGCCTGTTTTTAATATTGCGTTTAATTATATTGTTTGAATTAATTTTACAATCTATGTTTTTGTCGTCAATACAGTACTAAAAACTGATAAACTAAACAAGAGAAAAAAACTAAGTTAATTAATTTTAACTGTAGCATTTAACTATCTATGTTAATTACGGAACCAACCAATTTCTTTCATGAATAAAGTATAGTATAACAAAAATAACTTCAATTATTGTAGGAATAAGCAAGGCATGACCTTTAGAGAGATATAGTGTTTTATAAATGTCATATTACATCTTTCTAACGTATGTCACTGAAATATGTCACTTGAATCCTGATAGCTCTCCCACTGATCCTAATCATGGACCAAGTTCCGAAATTTGTTCACCTATCCAACAGAAATATATGACCTCTCAAATCCTATTCGCAAATCTCTTGGTTTACTTAGATATAGATTGGTGAGTGAAGAAAAAATTAATTTGCAGAACAATAATTTTATATTTGTAGAACTTTATGCTGCATTAATCAACAAAGTAAAAATCACATTACCTTCAAATTTAAAAATTAAACAAATAAAAACGAACAAATTGCTTGAGGGGTTTGGACCATTGTTCCCTAACTATGATTACGGAATAAGTTTTTTAAAAAAATAAATAAAATATTTTATTAATACAAGTAACAAATTTTTTTTTCAAGCGTGAAACCTAATTGGAAAACAAAACCTAGACATAGAGAATTTGCAATTCATACAATCTTAGAACTCATTCAAAGTTTTTGAATTGCAAAGGAGTGAAAATTACATGTTAATCCTTTGATAATAACACCTTTAGGCATCTGTTTGTATTGGATTCAAGCCTTCTTGGAAGCATGTTCAAGAGCGAAAGTGAGGGAACCTCTCATCCCGCATGCGTCATCAAAGACCACCAAAATGCACAGCTGATAATCTCAAGCACCAAGAAGTGGGTGAGCTAGCTTTAGAAAGAGCCTGTTCTTGCATAAGTAGAAATGTCTATTTTAATTTTTAAATAGTTTCTAATCTTATGACTGGGTAAATATAACCAAACGTTTTTTTTTTTATAGTACTTACTGGAAAACACTGGAATCTATTGAACATAAATCAGTCTTTGGAAATGTACTCATAGTACTACTAAATTTTTTATTTTTTTGAATTTTAAGTTTTTTTTTTTATAATGACATCATCTAACACTAAAAGTGTGTTTTCCATAACGAATTCCAAGGTATAAGAAATAAATCAAGGATGTATGAAAGTTTACAATTCATCATTAAGATACCGATCACAGATGTGGGCTAATTCTGAGCAACACATTAGTGTAGATGAAGGAGTCTACTCATTGTTACTAACTAAAGTCGACTGTTGCTTAGAAATATGTTAAGTATTAATTAATAGCCCAGTAGCCAGAGCAGCTAAGGGACCCACAGCTTTACATGAAATACGAACCACGTTGTATTGGTCTGAACTGACAAGCCAGATACTCAGTTCTCTTCCTTACACTTAACTACTATTGGCAGTTTGCATGGTTAAATTAGCTATTTTATATATAGCTTACCACGCCAGTTCACCTACTAGGTCACATCATGGTTAGTTTTTCAGTTCAGTTTGTAAAAAGTTGTTATTTTTATGTTGTAATAGCTGGCAGCACTTGCTTCGCTACGGGGTAGTTCTCTACGCCCAAGGATTAAGAGGTTGTCTCATACCTCCGTATAGGGCAGGTAGCATTTACGTCATAGGGAGACCTCAGCAGTATTTTCTACCTTCACTGCTCTAAACAAAACAAACCGCAACAATGTAAGCTAAAACATCTTACGTTTTCAGTTCGACTGTTCCTCAGAAAGCTCCATTTATTAATAGCCCCACAGCTAGGGCAACTACAGGACTTACAGCTTTACGTGGAATACAAACCACGTTGTATTGGTCTGATTTTCAGCTAATCAGTTGACAAGCCTGATACTCAAGTTCTCTCTTCTAGACAACATTCGGACCCTTACTACCACCCAACAAGGGCACCCCAGACTTCTCTAGTAGTGTCTACCTACGTCGATGGCAGCCATAAAACACGCAGAATCAGTCGATATAGGTTATATAACTAATCTGTTTCTTACGTGTCCGCGGGAACTCAGATATGAGAAAGGTAACAAAACAATCCCAAAAAGGAAAAGGAAGTGAGTTCGTGAAAGTTAGGTGTACGGAAGCAAGCCGCCTGAGGTCAAGTTAATGAATATTAATATTGTGGACGTTGCATGAATTCTCGTATACCACCACAGAGTGTGACTCCTTGTGCAAGCAACGCCAGCACAGTAACTCATGGAAACAACAGCAATTCTTTACCCGACACCGATCTGAAGACTAAAGTGAAACTTGTTTGTTACGCAGTTCCACCACATGATCATAATAATCTTAAATAATCCAAAAAACGATGTACTCACTCATCAGAAATCTCTGGAACCAACGAGCAGATTTTGATGAAATTTGGAGGGAAGTTAGCTTGGAGGGAAGTTATATCATAGGGACCCACTAACAAATAATTTCTCGAAATTGCATTCCTACGGGGCGTAAACAGCAAATCAACGAACCTGTTTTTTTGTAAGAGTAACATTTGAATTACTTATTTCAAACGGCTGATACAAAAAAATATACTAATGAGACAAATTCTT
>JAQJVL010000140.1:636311-714561 GCA_035578905.1 Stictocephala bisonia | reverse complement strand
GTTTCATTTTCATGTATAATTAAGACCATGAACACGATAAGAACATGAGCTGGGCTTTCAATGAAATGGCATTTAAAACATATACAACATAGTTTTTTTTTTCAATGTACAGTACATGCAAGGTATAATAAGATTTTCAGTCTTTTAGAAAGATACTTGCAAAAGATTCATAGAAGAAAAATAAACGTCGATGATTATTCATTCAAATTGCTCTTTTTAGAAGTCTGAACAGTTTCAAGAACAGGTGGCTTGCACAGACACTTAACACCAATATGCGAGGGGATATACAAGGTCATAATACGCGAGAAATAGAACCTGAATAAGGGAATATTTAGTTAAGTAACTAAAGACAAAAATGCCTGAGGTTAGTTTGATATACTCGTCGACAATGTAACACCTAATTAATTTTAACACTCGAACATTACTTTAGTCGTTGGAAAAGGAAAACACAATGTGAAATAGATTGTGAGAGCCAACAAGACAGATATAACATTCAAAATATCAAATTTCGTGAAACGGTGAAACAGGTTTTCCCACTGTGATTCCCGGCAGTCAACACTAACTGGCCTTTGTCCAATAACGAGAACCAAAATTCTCAAAAATAATGAATTGCAGATCATCCCTCTTCTTGTTAAAGCGGCTCGGTCCTGTTGTCTCCTTGTTTGGTCTGCTGGACTTTCCACTTGCCAGAGCCGTTCTGCAGTTTCCTTGCATTTGCATTCAAAGGCATTTTGTACCTATATACCACGAACGATTCATAACTTAACGAATTCTGCGAATCTGAGACTTGATTATAAGAACTGCTTTTGTCTCAGGATTTTCCAGATACTGGATTCTCCAATGGCAACTACAAACAAAGGAACGTTCTGGAATTTCCAGGCAAGAGTTTATCAAACGTCACATGAACACACGAAACAAATAATTCAAATATGCGCCATTAAAGAAAAGTATGCGAGTACAGCAGTTCGTTTTACAGTATTCGTAATGTATTCAGGTAGGCAATCAACGTATCAGTTTTATTTAACAAAAAATCTGGGGTTTGTTAAAAAGTTTATTTAACAAATAAACATGTTTTATTTAACATTCAAATATGTTATACTGAAATATAACACTAGCTCTGATCTCGGACTTTTCTTGTTATACTTTATTTAATGAATGTACCGACTTGACTTCAGAGCGATCTAACGGCAAATGCTAGAACTACGAAGAAAAATACTAGGACCAATGGCGTGACGATGTAAGCCAGCTGCAACTGTATCGCCGTGTTTACGGCTTGCATTGTTGTCACGTTTCGGTTGTTTAAATTTCCTGTTTTATAACCTATTTGTTTGATTTTTTGAATTTAAGTGTGAGTAAAAGTATTAAGATCGTGAACTAAATATTATTGTTTCAGAGATTATTCTTATCGCATTGTTTATATTGCTGCATTGTATTACTGTTTGAACCAATTCAAAATGCCTCTTCAAGCAGATTTCTACTCCAACAAGTATATTATTAATTGTCTGATGTATAACAAACGCAATACTCTATAGATGTGTATTTATTGGTTATATGTCACTAGGCGCGCTCGTGTGAATTCGGGTAATTCGTGAAATAAAGAATATATAAATAGGAACAATCCAAAGCAATTCGACTCAAACTGTCACATTTCGTTAGAACAATAATTATTAGGCCTATAAAACGTTACTTCCACAATAGTTTTTAAATTTTTTTAAACAACTTGAACTCTTTTGAAACATGCAAATTGCATTTTATGATGTTGAGTTTAATAAGACAAATTCATTGTTTTCATACAACAAGACGAATAACATAAGTTTCATTGCAAACAAGGCCTAATTAACGTAAATTATACTGACTTTATTTATTGATTGTGCAACTTGACACGAGCACGCCTAGTGGCATTTGAATGAAGCTCTGGCGCACGGTGTTGCCAAGAGTACTGAGTTTGACATATGATAGAAAGTAATAACTTGTTGATATAGAAATTAACTCGAAGAGGCATTTATAATTGGTTAAAAATATTATACAACAGAAAAATATATACCCAATGCGATAAGAACAATCTATAAACAATATGAAACAATTATGTTAAGTTCACGACCATATTATGTTTATTCACACTCAAATTGACACTATCACACAAATAGGTTATAAAATGGGTGGATTAAAATAACTAAAATGCAAGACGAAAAGGTGTTGCTATGGTTGCAGGTGGCTTCATTGTCACGCTATTGGTCGTTGCATTCTAAAACTCCTCGTAGTTCCAATATTTGCTGTAAGAGCGCTCTGAAGTCGGACATTCATTAAATAAAGTAAAAAGATCCTCGATAAATCGACCTTGCATGTTCTGACATGCACTTTCGATAAGGGAAGAGTAAGCTAATTTTGCCGATATCAGATATCCAACCGATTTGATTTTCCTCACTGTGCAAATATCTTTGTTTAATTTCTTACAGCTCTCTTTGTCAAGGTTCCTTGAAACCTTCAACCTTCCACGGGACGTCTGGTCCACATTCCAAGTGCCTTGAAACCTTCAACCTCCCACGGGACGTCTGGTCCACATTCCAAGTGCCTTGAAACCTTCAACCTCCCACGGGACGACTGGTCCACATTCCAAGTGCCTTGAAACCTTCAACTCCCACGGGACGTCTGGTCCACATTCCAAGTGCCTTGAAACCTTCAACCTCCCAGGGGACGTCTGGTCCACATTCCAAGTGCCTTGAAACCTTCAATCTCCACGGGACGTCTGGTACACATTCCAAGTGTCTTGAAACCTTCAATCTCCCACGGGACGTCTGGTCCACATTCCAAGTGCCTTGAAACCTTCAACCTTCCACGGGACGTCTGGTCCACATTCCAAGTGCCTTGAAACCTTCAACCTCCCACGGGACGTCTGGTCCACATTCCATGTGTCCTGAAACCTTCAATCTCCCACGGGACGTCTGGTCCACATTCCAAGTGTCTTAAAACCTTCAACCTTCCATGGGACGTCTGGTCCACATTCCAAGTGCCTTGAAACCTTCAATCTTCCACGGGTACGTCTGGTCCACATTCCAAGTGTCTTGAAACCTTCAACCTCCCACGGGACGTCTGGTCCACATTCCAAGTGCCTTGAAACGCTTTTAACTGCATTATGAACACTATTTGCTTTTTTAATATATCAAACAGAGGTTTTCAGAACTTCTCATGTTTTTTTTTCTTCTTATTTATCGACAGTAATTATTTTCTTAGTTTACCGACTTTCTGCGTTGTGCTGCTCTATAGGAGGCATATTTAAAACGTTATTTTATTCACTTTTCAATAACTTAATTTCCTTTAGTCTATTTGAAATCATAAACATACAAGATTTTTTAAATCTAGTTTAAAGGTTATATTAAAGAAACAAAAATAGTTTGCTTAAAACATCAAGGGTGATAAAGGTTTCATTCCTCAACTGGGGGAAAAAATTCCGGTTCGAATCCTACCATAGATCCCAGGTGTTTCACATTTCAAGACGCTGCTTGAGAAATATCACAGTAACAATAGCCGGTAACCTAATACCTCTCTCCCGCTGGTTTCGCTCGTCAGTCACGCCCTATTATCCAATACAGAGATCCGGCCAGTAATAGGTATCAGGTGCGAGTTTTCACACTTCGAAAGGAAGATAAACAGCTCATTATCGGACAATAATGTATCGACCAATTAGTGAACAGAACACTGGTAATCTCATTGCGGATAACATCGTAAATCCGGCAATTCGATTTACCGTTTGGTCGAAATCTGATTGGATGTTACAAGTTTGAATGTTACTGTTATGCAAATAAGCGTACAGTTTCGTGCGATTGGGCTGAAATTAAAATACCCTCAACATTATCTAGCTAAAAGAAGATAGATAAATTAGTTTAAATGTAGGCTATTATTTTGGAAGCTACTGTTTCATTTTTGGCGGGATCTTTCTTACTCGGTTTTGGAAAATGCTGACGGCTTACTCGTACTTTATCGTATTATATTTAAAACACTATCAGCGCATGAACCGCGAGCCTACTAAGAGCACGACAACAGCACTAATAATTATTGAAAGAAGCTATTCCACAGAGAAAAAAGAAACAGAATTCGCTTTCTTATGGCCGCAATGAACACCTGAATGGCAGTCATGCATAGATGTACATCATTATACATCTGCGTTTATTCTCAAGAATTTGGGAGGAATAAAGGGAGGGGCTGATTCGCTGGCCCAGTCATCCGCATGGCAAACTGGAGAAAAAAGTACTTGACACACTAACACGACACAAATTTAGCGCAGTATTGGATGCGACCTCTGTTTCTTTCTTCTCTGTGGCTATTCCAGTTTTCTAAGCAACGACAAGAGCAGGGGGTGGTGTTCACGTCCACAGCAAATCTTTAAAGCTGTACATATTCCCTGGGTAGTTCTAAACGAGCAACAAACCTGGTAGCTGGACCGTTACGAATGTATGATTTTACCAGCTACCACACATAATAAACTCCATTTTATAGGCCTTCGACGCACTACACATTTAAGGATTCAGTTTAATTTCATTATGATTAGTGTTTAAATTATTAAAAGGCCATTTCACAAACATTAATCTATTGAATTTAAAGCCCACATCGATACTAGTACTAAAACAATAATTACTAATAAAAGAGGACCATCATAGTTTTTATTGCAAACATAACAAAGATGAGTAAAACTGCCCATATTGGTTCCGGTCGGTGAATCGTTTAGTAACTCTAATCAAATTACACAAAGTGGAAGTTTTAGTGTTGACGCAGCCTATTTTATTCCCTAATAGTTCGTAACTATTTGTAATAAAACTACGTTAACGAAACTATAATGTGTTGAAATAGCCTATTTTAGATCCAAGAGATTTACAAGGAGTGACGCCATCATCCCGTTGCATAAAACTTTAATGTTTTATTTACACGCCTTTGGCCAAACAGCTGGTCTTTGTTGCACGTTCAGACCAGCTGGACCCGACACGAGTTGACAGGAATAAACAGGTTTATGACTGTTACCCATCGATGCCTCTTGTTCTGCCCACGTTTTCAAAACTCTGACATATGTTTTAACTTGAGATTTTTTGGTTAGTTATACTTGTATACTAATAAAAATAGTACAGAAAACCAAATGGGGGAGGCTTTAGTCCGTTAAATCAGGGTGCATTCACTCCTAGCCGTTATGAGATTGCCCCACCTCACTCAAAACTAGTTGTGATGCAAGCTCATTGTTAACTCAATAATTAATAAAATATACAAATACTGTATAAAACCCATATTAACCCATAAGTATTAACCCATAAGGATAAAGAGTTTTAGGATATACTGAAATGAAATGAAAATGAAATGAAATTCGTCTTTATTTAACCAGGCGAAGTTGGGACTAGAAAGTCCCTTCTTCCACTTAACCTGAAGTCCCTTCTTCCACTTAACCTGAATAATTATTGAATAATATTAATAACTGAATAATATTAATAACTGTATATGGAATATTGAAATTGCCTTAGAAAAATTACATGTTTTATAAATTAATTTCTGTAAAAACTTCCTTCAGTGCGGAGTACAGTATATAACAATTTAGATGATGTAATACAGTTGCAAGCTGTCCGTTAAATCCGAAATCCGTTCAATCGGGGCCCGTTAAATCGAGGATTTACAGTAAAGCTATGTCAAACTGTGGAATATGATATTCGATATAAATTATCATCTTTATTAGCTGACTTTTTATTAATAATAGGGTATGCAGTTTCCACTCATCTAACACACCTTTGAAAATGTCTAAAGTGGGTCAAGAACAGGTTATATTTCCACGAAAGATGTTTTTTCTGCGAAAATTAACTTTTTTACAAAAAATAATTAAAACCAATTTAAGCAATTTTAGTATTTGTGATATATTTCCGTGATTTTAAACTATGTTTTTTTTATCGCATGTTTTACGCTGAACAGGAATTTGATATGTGGAAACTATTTTAGCCAATTTCTCGAGGTATGACGGAAAACTACTTTCTCGGCAAATAACGTTTAGCGTTAACTACACGATCATTAAAAACACCAACTATTAAAAAAAAAAAAAAAAAAAAAAAAACTTGTGAAAGTCATGTTAAATTCGGTGTTGTGTTAGGTTTGTGAAAAGTGTTTTTATAGGTGAAAAATCGTAATTTTTCGCAAACCCAAATTGCATATTCGTGTTCAGCGTATAAAATAGTAATAAATAAAAATATAATACATTTTTTTAAATTCAAATATAGTGATTTTTCATTCATTTTTTAACGTTCTTATAAAAATTGAGTTTTTCGATTTAACAAAATAATATAATGGATTATTGTTTCATTATGATGAAAACTGTATGTACCTGATGAGAGGTTTCCTCAAATACAGTACTGCTTTGTTGCTTACTGTACTTCATGTTGAGTTGGGAATGCGCCATGTGAGCAGACTTTACTTTTTCCGTCTGTCGATGGTACGGAACTTTCAGGACAGACATCGCTTTTAGGGAGGGCGAATAACGATCACGTAACTCGTGCACTCTTATACAGTAGTTTCCTGACTGAATTAGGTTTGTTTACTGGTAATGATTGCGCAACACAGGAGCGCCTCTTACTTGGCTGAGGGGTTGTCAATTTTCACTAGGGGTGCGACTAGGAAGCGCCTCCCCACCCCTTTCCAGAGGCCCTCCTGTATCGGGAGATTTCCAATTGCACCGGGGTCAGGGATCGGTCCCAAACTGATGTGCCCAGATGCACCGGAGCCCCTTTTGGGGGGTGTTCCAATTGCACCAGAGGCCCTTGTTTATGACATGAGCCGGGAAAGTCCAACCAGGCCGGATTCCTAGTACAGTAACCCCAAGCTGACCGTGCCAAATTCCACACCCTTTGTTATGACATGAGTCATGAGTCGGTTAGGTTAGGTTAGGTTAGGTTAGGTTAGGTTAGATGTTAGTGTTGCCACGGATAAACACAAAATTAAACATTAAATACATAGTTACCATATTTATTAGTTAGAACCTGCTATGGTCTACCATTAGTATGTGCCACGAAACATCGGCAAGTGTTTGATAGAATATTCCATTGCGAAATTGTTAAACACTTATCTATATTTATAAAAGAGGATGTTTGTATATATATAAATATATATGTTTGAAGTTTATGCGCTGCCAAACCATACAACCAATCGCCATGAAACTTTAGGATGTTGTCCTGTATACTCCCGAGATGGTTTCTGTGAAGTTTGATGCAGATCCGTCCACAGGTTCCCGCCCCACGGGCTCCTCAAGATCCCATGTTATTCAAATGGAGAATCTGAATTGTTTACAAAAAACATATGACTGTGTGGTTTAATGTAGTTTCACATGCCATAAGCAGATTGAAGTTCTCACAACAACAGTACCCGGTACTGTATATGTTTTGATTTATTGTAGTTCTTTCTACATTTCACCTTGAGAGTGTAGCACACACTACTTTTACTTGATCAAGTGATCTGTATTTGGTGTTAACCTTTTTTCC
This sequence comes from Stictocephala bisonia, assembly GCA_035578905.1. Lineage (NCBI taxonomy): Eukaryota > Metazoa > Arthropoda > Insecta > Hemiptera > Membracidae > Stictocephala > Stictocephala bisonia. Next base: position 707,065 of record JAQJVL010000140.1, on the reverse strand, counting down.
TCGGTAATTAAAACATGTGGTGAAACGTGAAAATAAAAAATAAATAATTATTTGTTTTGCAGTTTACTTTTTATGACATGCCTCCTAAAAAATCTAATATTGGTAGAAGAAGCAAAAATGCTCGAATTCTTTCAGCTATTAGGTTCTAAATCAAACTCAATATTATGACCGGCGAAGCGGGCGGGTACAGCTAGTAAACTATGTTTGAAGAAATGTAGTGGGGTGGGGAAGGAAGGGGCCTTCCAATTGCACCGGCTCCGGCGGTCGAAGGAATTTGCAGCGGGGATAAGTGAGGTGGGTAGATTTTGACCACCGGTGCATCTGGACACTTTTCGGACGGAGGAATGTTTTGACCCGTGGAAATTCCTTTGACCGCCGGTGCAACTGGATATCAGCCCCTGTATCGCACCTAAAACTACCTGTCCTCGTTACTGTACCTGCTTACTACCTGCTAGCTAAGCCCGCGGGGCCTCCTAAATACATACCAATAAATACCACAACGGCTACTATGATACTGACTTTGTTTTAAGTGCACTGCATATTTTGTCGGTGTAAGTGTAACATTGATTCTGTAGTTGATAGGTCCTAGTAGGGGGTTATCCTAAAGGACCATTCAAAACTATTAATGTACTGTGATTAATAGTTTTCTAATTAAAGATTAGATAACTAATAATGTATTCTTAATCATGTTTAATTTCATTTGAATTAATAAGTGGTCAAACTATTGCAGACTTGTTGTAAAACAAGTTTGTAACCATACAGATAAAAGACATCCACGCTTGTTTATGCACACTAACTATCTTGGTCTTCGTATGTGGACCACATCAACTCCCGAAAACTAAGATAATTATGTATTTATAGTCATCTTTTTCGAAAAATTATAATCTTGATACTATTTAGTTTTATGTAAAAGGAACACGTAGACACTCTTCATTTGCCCTTAACTCATGAGTATTAATTATGAAATATTAACCATAGTTTATGCAAATTCGTAAAAGCCAAGCAGTGATTCAAAAAAATTATATTAATTTTATTACTCGGCAAGCTGTTTCAAAGAAAAGGAAGAGTCACAAACAGGTCAATAACTACAAATAGGCTTGTAAATAACGAATATGTATTTATAAGTTTTAACACTTAGTATGTATATAACATTCTAAAATAATAAATATACATGTAAATTCAAACTAAATAATTTGTGTTACACTTACTAATATTAAAAAAAATTAAATATAAAAACAATACTTAAACTTAATTTTACACTCAATCTGTAAGCAACAATATTATAAAACAAACAACATATGGAAATTTTTTTGTTCCATATTTTTGTATTTTGTTTTTGAACATGCTAGTTCACTTAGGTAGCCTACTTAATATTTAAAATTCTTTATCTTACAAAATTAACCTGACAGGATAATACAAATTTTCCTCAATAGATTATTTTTCTTTGTCCTCAATAATAAAGCTTCAAATATTAACAGCAGTTGAATATATATCATAATATATATTATATTAGCTGTCACAAGGAGAAAGCCAATTGTATATACTTTTATTTGGTATAATTCATTCAGTGTTATGTCACCATCTTTATATTTAAAACACGATAGGAAGCAGAAAAGTGCAGTTTGACGCTCGTACGTAATGCAAACATTTTCATACAAGTTAGTAGTGCTCGGCCGAGTCTACGGTTATACAAATTGTACTGTATATTAATGATTATGTTTAACACATTATTTGAAAATGCAGTATACGTTTTGGTGCTGCTCTTGATGAACTGAGAGCATGTCAATTGAATTTTTTTTTTTAATAAAGAAATAAAAAATTACATTATTCTCAATTGTATGTATATGTTTACTGGTAACTAAACAAAATTACAAAAAAAAAAAAAAACATGAAAAGTACTTAAAAGTTGTGTAGACAAACATTTGGATTATATTACTAATTAAAATATTACAATTATGGCAAAAGAATGGTTGAGAATGTCGGTACTGACATCAAAGCCATATTTTTTTATTAAATATGGAATATTTTTTATTAATAAATATCAAAACACACTCGCCAGAAAAATCTGTAAGATACCCTTGGTGGTGTGTATCCTGTTTAGAAGGAGGGGTAATTTTTCTTACTAATACTAATGTTGTGCTTCAGTGATTCCATATTTTAATACCTAATGGTGCATTCCACGCGGTAAGTTAGAGGGTGGTAAGGGGCGAAAGTTTCATGAATTCATCACATCACATCCTGCCGGCCATGATAACGTCCTGCCGTGGTTTAAATCTAATTTCCAACAAAGATATTGCTTATCTTAAAACAAAAATATCGTTTTTCCTTGTGAAAAACTTCTGCTTAATGGTTATTTACTTTATTTAAGAAGAAATGATTACTTTTAATACACTGAGATCTAATTTAAAACTTTAATTTGTACGGAGTCCTAAAACTTAGATTTATTAGTTAGCATAGTTGTATTATATAGTGTATTTTGTTTACTGTTTTATGAGACATAATAGATACTAACAACTTTAATAAAATGTACTATATTGAACAATTTTATTAAATATATGATGTAGAGTTTTCAAATAAACGTGTTATTTGCTGGAGGTATTTTGCCTACAAGGTAGGAATCATTGGACAAAAATCAAATGAAATAAATTTGTTTCCAGAATATAATAATATAACTGTTATAACATATGGTGTAACCTATTTAAAAAATTAAAAATGAGTTTTACATTTATAAATAACTAATTCATCAGAGTTATCTAATTAAATCAAGTATTTATTGTTCGGGTGTAAAATTTTCTAAGACTGGAGTACAATATAAGATATTTTATAATTTAATTGATTTTAAAGTTTATTGTAGATATAACGGTCAGGCGCTCCACTATCGCTGTTCGGTGATTTTCTGGCTGAAAATTTGATGATTTTGCCAGGCGCATCGCAGTTCGGTGATTTTCTGGCTGAAAATTTGATGTTTTTGCCAGGCGCTCCACTATCGCAGTTCGGTAATTTCCTTGCTAACAATTTTATGTTTTTGACAGGCGCTCCATTGTCGCTCGCCCACTGGTTATACATACTGTAGTTTTATTGAACTTAGGCCTAGTGAAATGGCTTCCAAATGTAAAAGAGTTGTAGTATATAAGGAAGATAAACTTGACGCCATTCCCTACTATCCGACATTTTTAGTTATCCGACGTCGTTTACGCCGGATAAGTGAGGCTCTACTATACGGACAGCCCACCTTATCGGCGCGGTACTTGTAATTGCTAACGGGCTTAATGGAATCAGCGCTTTTACAGCAGCCTTTTTGGAAATCCGCCGAAACCCGTTTCGCCGCTTTTATACCCGCGTGATTGAATTACATAAATTATACCCTTGGTTCCTTAGCGATAGTACAAGTTGTGATCATAACTTTGCAAAGGGAGTAGTCTTATTAATGGGATGCGATGCGCCGAGAAGATAATATTAATTATACAGGGGAAAACGACGAACATGCCTTGCTTGAAGACGTTGTAGTCACCGAACTGAAATTTGTTGAACGAGTAGTATCAGGTGACTTGTTAAGGGTTTGAGGAAATGGCTTCTATTTGACATCGTAGGAAAGCGACTGGCAATACGATTCCAGGATATTTCTTGAGGATCCTAAAGAATGATTAAGATTAAAAACTACAAAGACCAAAATAAAAAAAAAATAAAAAATATCACATTTTGGTCGTAACAAGTTTATTACCACTCTGAAGATGGTCGTCAAATAAGGGTTGCGAATTATAGTGGACGAGAGAGTCTAGAGGTCGTCTGGGTCTTGAGAAAGACTATTTTTTATCAATATCCTCTAAAAGCCAGGATACTAAGAGGGACCAACAGTTTATAGGGGATTCAAACCACCCAGTTTTGGTTTATTTTTCGGCTGATAAGCCTGACAGCTCTCTCCTTGGACAATATTTCGCCCCTGTCTACCAACTAAAATGCACTTCTCCAATAGTGTCCACGCCGATGGCAACCATTGGGTGGACACCGTCACTAAGCTTATGCCTAAAATATCTACATTACAGCTCACAAGTGAATTAATTAACCTAACATTCTAAGTTTGCTTATAGAGGGCCCCAAACGTAAGAAATAATGGTGTATACCCACAAATAATGGTGTATACCCACAAATAATGGTGTATACCCACAAATAATGGTGTATACCCACAAATAATGGTGTATACCCACAAATAATGGTGTATACCCACAAATAATGGTGTATACCCACAAATAATGGTGTATACCCACAAATAATGGTGTATACCCACAAATAATGGTGTATACCCACAAATAATGGTGTATACCCACAAATAATGGTGTATACCCACAAATAATGGTGTATACCCACAAATAATGGTGTATACCCACAAATAATGGTGTATACCCACAAATAATGGTGTATACCCACAAATAATGGTGTATACCCACAAATAATGGTGTATACCCACAAATAATGGTGTATACCCACAAATAATGGTGTATACCCACAAATAATGGTGTATACCCACAAATCGTATAAACTGCCGTTTTCATACTACTTACGGAAGACATCTCAGAAACCAAAGTTATACAATATACAGTGCCCCATCCTATAATACCTAACCACACAAGAACAATGGTATTGGCCCAAGGCGCGTAGAATAGGTTAGGTTAGTTTTTGGTTAGGTACTTTTTGGTTGGGTTAGGTGAAGTTCGTTTTGGTTAGATTAGGTACGTTTTGGTTAGGTTAGGCGCGTTTTGGTTAAATTAGGTACGTTTTGGTTAGGTTAGGTGCGTTTTGGTTCGTTTTGGTTAGGTTATGAGCGTTTTTGTTAGGTTAGGTACGTTTTGGTTGGGTTAGGTGAAGTTCGTTTTGGTTAGGTTAGGTACGTTTTGGTTGGGTTAGGTGAAGTTCGTTTTGGTTTGGTTAGGTTAAGATGGTTTTGGTTCGGTCCGTTTTTGTAAGGTTAGGCTAGTTTTTGTTAGGTTAGCTCCACTAAGCCTGCTTTAACTTGCACCAACAAGTTGCGGTGCGTATCTGTGTTAGGCCCCTGTTGTACTTGCGGACTTATTAGCCCACGTCATCCCTCTCATACTAAGTCAGCCCTTTTCACTAAAAGGTACAATTGGATTGTAGATTGTAGAAGGCTAAGTGTGTGACAAAAACCTCCTTATCCATACTAACAATGAACATTATCCACAATTATTTCGGAATTTCCGTAAAACCTCAATCGCTAACCAAAGAATAACGAGGAACGCATTAATACAAATTTAATTCTATTCCTCACCCCTCACCTCCCCCGAGCTGATATGGTCTGGTTTATGGTAGAATGTTCTGGTTATTTTCCACTTAGTTACTTAAACGCAAGAATGATACAAAATTATTAAAATAGTGGTTTAGGTAATTATAAATAGATGAATGGAAATGCATAAATATACAGAATATGTATGATACTTTTTTTAATTTTTCTTATCAACTGTGGATTTGTTTTTCCAAATGTCGAAAGTGGTAAAAAGAGAAAATCCACCAAACCAGGTTTGTTCAGATAATACCTTTTTAGGAGTCTCATGGAGCGTTGGGTTAGTAAAGTGCAAAAAGTGCTTTCTCAAAAACATAAATGTCATCTAAATTTCTCTTTTTATTACAAACCGCGAGTGACCCCGGATGGCTATCGCACCCAAGCATCAAGACATGTACTTTCTCCAATTTGGTCCAGGTTTGTAATTTATATTGTCCACTGTACAAAAAACTGGAGCCTTTCCAAGGGGGAGTATTTGATAATTATTTAACTTAAAATTACTTCCGACATTTTTAATTAGTATCTGCTATCAATTTAATTACGATTGAGAGACAATTTTAATTAACTCATTGCAGTTTGATCAGTTTTCGTTACATATCAACACAAATGGATTTTGTAAAATGTCTTAATAATTATCATGGATAGAAATGTAAGATTTTGATCCAGTAAAGCGGCTCTATTGAAAATAATTTATCTTGTAGTTACCCTTTCGCAATCAGGGGTACCCATAATACCTAAGCTATAATTTTAGCTTCTTTATCAGATAGATTTGATCTACGTAAACATATTTTACTATCATTTATCCATACAAACTGTATTAGGCTAAATTTTAAATCTTAAAAATTCAAAAAACGATGTACTCACTCTTCACCAAATCTTCGGAAACAGACTTTGATGAAATCTGAAGAGAAGTTAGCTTTAGTATCACAGAGAACCACTTAGAAGGATTTCTCGAAATTCCGTTCCCAGAGGATGGAAACAGCACCTCAATGTTAATTTTTCCCCATAAGATAACATTGGTATTAATTTAATCTTTTATTCCAAACAGCTGGTACAAAACACTAAAACAGGACACTAAAGCTTCGCTAACTTGGTCTTCATTATGATATGTTTAAGGTAATTTTTACTAACTCTGGCAAGATTGCACTACTTTGCATCCCCAAAAAGTAGACTTATAGGGTTTACTAGACTATGAAATGTTGTTATCTAGGAGAACGACAGCAGGCTGTGAAGGTTTAGAGATAACCATGTCGGAAGGGGTTAGTAAGAGTAGAGAACCAACCCGTAGGGAAGCAAGTGATGTCAGGTAGTTATTTACTAATTAATCCCTAATACTATATTAATTGCTGTATTTTGAAAGTAGATATATTGTCACAATACAGAATATCGTTCGTGAGTACAGGGCGATTTTCTACTATTACATCTGTACTGTGGCATAATTTTCTATCTTTTTTATAATTATTTAAAAACGTCCCTCTGCAATACATAAGTGTTGTTGAAATATTTTTATCAGATGACCACGTCCGAATGCTTTACTCGTATGTCGTTTGAATTATAACAAATATTATTCAAAAGTAACACATAAGGAATTTGTCAATCTAAGTCATAGCTCCGATAGACTATTCCATTCAGTCCAACCAGTCCCTACTGTTTTATTCTAGCCTTTATTTATAGTACCAAGTAATAAATCATTCAGTAAGACGCCGATAGTAAAGATATGGGCGAATATGAGGGACGAATGTGTGTGTGATGAGTTTAGTCATTGTTACTAAGGTTCACTTTTCTTCAAAAAGAGATATTAATCAATAGCCAAATAGCCAGGGCAACTAAGAGACCTACAGCTTTACGTGGAATCCGAACCACGTAGAATTTGTCTGATTTTCAGCTAATTGACGAGCCTGACAGTTTTCGTTGAGCGGACGCCATGACGGTATGAACATAGAACCTATCACCAACAATCTCCTGAACATTTTGTTACAAAATAAATGGATTACAGCACTGCACTAATAGTTCCGACAGTCTTCTTATTCTGTGATAGTACATTTAAATAGTTGCATAAAGTTGCATGGGTTGCTAAAATTATGCTTACTATATTCATTAGACTATATTGCAGAATCTCGCTCCGGTAGACAGTAAAATGTCTTCTTTTTTCTGTATTTACTAGTTTACAGGATTATTACTATTGTTGTAAATGATCTTCATGTTACCTTTTTGAGGACTTCAATTTTTTTTTTATTTCTAGAGAAAAGATAAATTAATAAAAGAATACATTAATTGTGTTGATTATTTAAAACCAAGCTGTTCTGAGTAATTTAAATTTAGTTGAAAGACTTTATGTAATTAAAAATATCCTAAACTAGGATTTGTTGAATTGATTCGAGTAAGAAAAAAAAAGAACAATTCCAATTTATAAATAGGCCAAAAGGCAAACAAAAGGCGATATTCAAGTGGATTTATCCATTCTTCACTGAGAAAGAGTTATATCGCAACACGATCTCGCCGATAAAGAATCCAACCACGCCACACAAATCAACGAATTCTTTATTGACTTACCCCTCTCGCCAACCCAAAACAGGGCGTCTCCCGAGACAATGCAACTCGGCACGTATCGGATACTCTCCAAACTAATGGAATATACAACGATGCACCGTAATAAAAAACAAAGAAATGGATACATGAAAATTATTATTACAAAATTATATTACAATTATTTAGTTGTTCTTGAATAATAAATTGTTTGTATACTGTTTTGGGATTATGCATTATATAAAATCTGAGCGTGGAAAACAAAACAAAATGAAAACTCTAGACTACCGTAAGACGTAAAATATATCAACGATACCATCTGCTGTTGAAAAAATCTATCAAAGTAAAATCAATTAACCGAGATTGGTGAAGATATGACAAAATTTTACTAAACATTCTCTCTACCCCCGTCTGTACCACAGCGTAATCTTGTCTTGGTGACCAATATGTACTGTAATACGACAAATAAACGAGCTGTTGGTAAGACAATTTTGAAACATTACTTTATATACGGTATTTATATATAAAATATCGTGAACATTTTGGTTTAAATAGAATAAAGTGTGCTGTATATATAAAGTTATGATATAATTTCAGCCTCTATATACAAAGAGACATGTTTTTACTAGTAAACAAAAAGATGTTACAAAAAAACGAACTGAGAACCTCGCTGTACTCCTTACACTTAGCCTTAAGAACAAAAACTATAAGAAAATGGCTATAACAATACAAAACGAAGAGGTAAAATAATAATAATAACTATACAGTGCTGTATTTCACATTAATGTCGGCGCAGAAATTATGTGCACCCGAGTTTGAAGATTGTTTTATAAGGAACTAAGAGGACTATGAAAATTCCAATCACAACATTGGTTTCATCATTTAATTATCCATTATGACATATGCATTTTAAAATTGTATTACAAGTTTTAAAATTTTGTATCCTAGTTGGAACAAGAAGAATAATGGAATTTTAACTGAACATCAAATTTACATCGTTATTACCAAAAAGTCCCGTTAATGTATCGCATTTATATTTTAATGACTGGTTGATAGAAATGTTTTCAATGTGTTTTATTGATTTTAGAATTTCATTTTTACGAGAAAAAAAATTTCTTATCTACTTACTGAAACATTGTTTTTTTTTTCTTATAGAAGTCGTAAAATAAATGACTTGGTCTTGTTGTTATCCTTATGACATGTTTCGTCACGACACATAACTTTCATATATGTAAGTAAATGTGGTGATTTTAAATCGAACTAAACCAACTTAAGATAATTTTAAATGTTTATATGTATATAAATTAATTACAGTTAATATATTTAATTAATATATATGATAGATTTATTTTATATTCATTTGAACTGATAATAAGTTTTCAGCTGTTAGATCAGTGACCACCCAAAGATCTCCCTTTAAATTCGTTTCTCAGAGGAGACAACGTCTACGTCAGCCATAAACAGGCGGCCAAACAAGGCTAACTAATGAATAAAGGATCAGTCCATGACGTACACCAAACACAATACAGGCCCTATGGATTTTACGGCCAATCGTTTCACCACCTCCTTGGTGATGCTTGGTTTCCATCCTCATTACGACTGGAATTTCATTAGCATATAGTAATAAACATGATAGTTTATACTTAATTATCTAACGGTAAAGGAATTCGTTACAAATCACAATCACACATTTTACACACATTTTTTAATATATCTAGACGGTAATTAAAAGGGCAAAAATAATTTTCAAAATAAAAAAATAAAACGAAGAAAAACTACAATTTACGATCTAATATTGATCAAACTTCCAAAATGTTTACCGGTCAATATTTATAAATTTACTTAGAAGCTTACTCGGATTATATTGGTAATGTGTAATCACAGAGAATAAATGAGAATATAATCACAGAGAATAGATACCACTGTATGTACGTGTATGGGTGGGCGGTTGGGTCAATAGCACTACGTATATGGGTGGGATGGTGGGTCAATACCACACTGTACGTGTATGGGTGGGATGGTGAGTCAATACCACACTGTACGTGTATGGGTGGGCGGGTGGGTCAATACCACTGTACGTGTATGGGTGGGCGGGTGGGTCAATGCCACTTTACGTCTACTTATGACTTGCGAGTGGCAACTCCGTTTTTAGTTGAATAAAATCGAGTGGACACTCACAAAATGGAGTGTCCACTCGTGAAAAAGCGAGGCTGCTCCCTAGCAGACTCACCGCTGCCGAGTGTGTACTCAAGTAAGTTTATTATGGCTGAATTTATGCCAATACTTGCACGTACAATTTACCATGTTCGAAGAAAGTCGAGAAATGATCACTATTGATGTGTGCATCAATTGAATGTGCAATAAAGCGTTTCGTAACAATAAAGAGAAAAGCTCAGCGCCTGCAAACTAACCGATACTCTATCCGTCATACATTGTTGGCTGGAGGCAGGCGCCGAGGAGGGGGATGAGGAAGGCCGCGACCTTGATTGGAATGCGGAAATCTGGTCACTAGGTTATCATATCGATGGTTATCAGTCGTTTAAATGGTTTAAAGATATTTAAATGATCTACAGCTTAAAAAGGAAAGAACTGTTAATGGTGTTTCTTTATGATTTTACGATTCTGCTGGTCACTCCGTAAGTTTATAAATTTATTTTTTTTATTGCTCGTATATAAGCCAATTTATATTTTTTCATAGTGCTATTTTCAATGAAATAATAATTTTTGTTTATTGTCTGAGTATGTGTGTATATACGTATATGTGTATATTGTATGTATATAATATATTCTTTTTTGGTTAGGTTAGGTTGTGCCCTAAATGTGTGTTGAGTAGTTATTTCTCCAATATGTCATTCGATGACAGGGCCAGAACCTTGTCAGTCCTCCCCTATCCCCCCTCCCAAATCCTCAAAGATAACAGTATGAATTATTACTACAGACTTATAAAGATGTTCATATAAAAATATAGTTGTAATCTCATTATAACGACCAGTTTATGCTTCACTGTGGCCATAAGAAAGCTACCACTATGTCCTTTTCTTCTGTGGTGTAATGAATTTTCGTAATTAATATCCTCAGTTTTTCTGAAGTTATTTCCACAGCATTACTGGTTGTGTTTTGTTGATAAGAAAATGGACAAAATTGTTGCATGAACTTGACTCATTTGTCATATTAATATTTACATGCTATTCAAACTGTTTATTGTATTTTCTTTCAATGCTGTAAATTAATTGGCTTTTGGCTGTTTTGCAGCTTTGATAAAAGGGGGAATAAAACGTGCTGTTTACAAAACCACTTAGATTTAAATATGGACACGAGCAGAGCAATACGCCCTTCCGTACGAAAGGAAAGTTATCACAATAGTACACGTAAGATTATATTCTGCAATATCATCCAATTCGCCATGAAGATACCGAGTAATTAAGAAACCAAAGAAATATTAACAGTCACATAGCAGAAGTAGACTTTGGTTCGTGGATAGTATATACGAACATGTTTATCAAAATGAGCCAAAATGGTAGGCAAAGTATAACAAAAACGAGCCATTCAATTATTGAATTAGAGCCAAGATAACATTAGAGTGTTGCGTTGACAATCTGGAAAAAGAGCCTTATATATATAAAAAAAATAACAGCTGATAACAAGTAAAATGTATTTTTTATAACTTCGTTTACTCAATTACAGTATGAAAATAGTATATTTCATAACAAGAGTGGAAAATGGGATTTTGCATGTTCGAGATTATATGTTTGAAGTGTGAGACTTGAGTTTTGAACGATATTTTTCACAACACTACTGAATAAAAAATGTTGGAATGTTAACTTTTTATTTAATTAGAAACATTTTCATTGTATCTTTCCTTTGATTTTTTAGGAAGAAGATCATATATCACTTCCTCCGCTCTACTTTTTAACGACAAGGGCACAAGTACTTCCATTTGAGTTGGCGAAACGATAACAAGAATGTTTTTAAAAGCTTTTGAACGTTATTAAGTTGTTGATAGTGGAAAATGTTCGAACGTAAACAATGTTACTTTCGACTGTCAATAATAGACAGCTGTGGGAAATATGACGTTTCGCTGGTTATAAACACTTAACGAAAATAGCTGAACTCATGGTAGTTTTGTGAAAAATATATTATAGGCATCATAAAACTGCTACGTAACATCTGATTGTTTCACCAGCTGTTATTGACTTTAAACGTTTGAATTTTTAGACAAGTTGTTGTAATATGTTTATCGTTATTTACATTTAAAATAAACTAGGGGACACCCATGCACGCTTCACCTGATACCTTTGACTACAAATATTATAGTGGCTTAAAACTGTATGAAGTAAAACGGTAATAAACTAATTTACTGAAGCTCATTCACAAGAGAACACTTGAGTTTCAGCCTACTTAATGTTAAAATTTGTCTACTGCAAAAATGTTCGTTTAATTTATTTTTTAACAGTGGTGGTTAATTACAAAATAAATTTGATTACCATTTAAATATTAAGGGCCGGTGGGGCAAACCCCTACAGACGGATACAAAAAAATACACGCTTAAAAATCTTCCCCGGGAGAAAAAAATATAGCTAAAATCATGACGGTCGGATGAGTGTTGTAGTGGTGTAAAAAGGACGCACAAACAGACATGCTCTCACTTGTTTATATCATGCATTCGCCATAATGAATCAATCAAAGTTACTATCTCTAAGGAAAGATCTATTATTATTATTGAACACCACTATTTACACTCAAACAGCTGTTAAAATTTTATAACATCATCATCATTTACATTCGAACAGTTTAAGTTACTTTTTGAGTAATTTAAAACTCTCTCCATACTATTCTTATTGCCGAAAAACGTATTTTGAGGGATTCCCGTGGCCTTAAGGGTAAACATTTTTAACAGTGAAACCCTTATTGTACAACTACGAATAGGAACAGACTCATTTCTTAACACCTCAGTCGTTTAAATTGGTAAAGACATAAGGGAGGAGTAGTTACGTCAAAAAGGAAAGATATAAGACAAATTAGCTCTTTTTGTACAAAATAGTACAACAATTTTTAAAGCAAATCTGGTCAGCAGTTTTATCTGCTCATCATATGACTAACACAAACAGCTGTGAATCACCCAGGTTAGGTTATAGGTCGGCCTTGGTGGCCTACTTTTTAGTCGTTAAGCGGCGTGATATGACCGAATGATGACTACATTAGCTTTCCTCAGCATAATCAGATTGCTTTTGGACACGCGCCAGCGATATGTATTTTGAGCGTTATTATTACATGAAAAACTGTGTAAATGTGAGTAATATCTTTCACACAAGACTGAAAAATAGTTTTCCGTGAAAAAATACTAATTAATGTTTCCACTGCACGTTAAAAGTACTACACCTGCCGCCATATTGGATTTATTCTCGATAAGGCCAATGTTAATTTCAATTAAAATTTACATAATTGAGAAAAGAAATATACCTTGTTCAATCACTTTTATTTCATATACACTACATGTTTCGATCCTTAGATCATCTTCATGTGTAAATTGTAACAAATCTTGAAGGCATCAATAAAATTTAAATTAATTAAAACTAAATAAACTGAAAATACATAAAAACTGTTTTGGTTAGCTAGTTGTTATTCATACTAACAATTTAATGATTATTCAGAATAACAACTAGCTAACCAAAACAGTTTTTATGTATTTTCAGTTTATTTAGTTTTAATTAATTTAAATTTTATTGATGCCTTCAAGATTTGTTACAATTTACACCTGGAGATGATCTAAGGATCGAAACATGTAGGTAGTGTATATGAAATAAAAGTGATTGAACAAGGTATATATACTCAGTCAAGAACAAATAGCTTAGGGTTTGGATTTGATACATCCAATATAACGATGTACCCACGCATACACGTAAAGTGGTAGTAACCCACCCACCCATCCATACACTTACTGTGGTAGTAACCCACCCGCCCACCCATACAAGTACTGTGGTACTGACCCACTCGCCCATCCATACACGTACAGTGGTACTGACCCTCCTGTCCACCCATACACGTACATGGGTACTGACCCTCCTGTCCATCCAAACACGTACAGTGGTTCAATACTACTGAACGTGTATGAGTGGGCGGGTGGGTCAATATGGGTGGGCAGGCAGGTCATCACCACTGTAGGTGTATGGGTGGGCGGGCGGGTCATCACCACTGTACGTGCTTGGTGGAAGGGCGGGTCATCATCACTGTACGTGTATGGTTGGCGGGTGGGTAATCACCACTGTACGTGTTTATCATCACCACTGTACGTGTTTATCATCACCACCGTACGTGTATGGGTGGGTGGGTGGGACAATACCACCGTACGTGTATGTGGGTGGGTGGGTCAATTTCAACGTACGTGTATGGGTGGGTGGTTGGGTTAATACCACCGTACGTGTATGTGTGGGTGGGTGGGTCAATACCACCGTACGTGTAAGGGTTGTAAGGTTGTACCGTAAGGTGTAAGAGAAATTACATCTAAATTCTCAATTATATATTATTTCCAATCCAGGGTCAATATGATTATTAAAATTTACAGCTTTATTTATGAACATAACATTTTTAATTTGACCTTTTTTGAAAGAGAGCATAATTGTCTAGAGCACCTTAGACATATTTTAATTTTCTCCTTGATTTTTTTTTTAATTTAATTAAATATTGTTCTAATTATGTTCAAGAAATAAGATATGTATCCTACCAATACCAGTTTAGAAAAATTCCAACTCAGAACTATTACTAGGCCTACCTGGATTATAAAGCATATAAAACAAGTTAATATTTGAAATACAAATGTTAACAAATAAATGTAAACGGGAAACGTTTTCAAGTGAAGTAATGTTCAAATTAAAAACGCGAAAGTCAGCTGCTGATAACTGGCGCTGCCTGGTAGCCAAATGGGGAAGGAGACTCAACTGCCACGACTGTTCAAATCACACAATAGTTTGGGGACGGACAGTCACAATTAGTTCCAGAGTCAACACTAGTAGATTGACAAACATTTTCACTTGAGAAGACTGTTAAATATACATGGTAGGGAACCTAAATATAGACATAATCGTCATTTTTCTGGTTTGTGTTTATCGTGATAACTAATATGTACATGACACTATTGATCGGTCGGTAGCGTAGTTGGTTCAATCTCAGCTTCATGTGCTAAAGGTTCTCAGTTCGATCCCAATCAGAGTCATAATACATTTTGAGAAGGATCAGCTGATAACCACCGGCTGATCATTTGTCATTGGGCTATTAATTAATGACACTTTCTAAGGAATAGTCGGCCTTAGTTTGTAACAATGACTACATTCGCTCATCTACACTCATCACACTAATTCGAAATCCATATTCGCCCATTCTTGACGATCGGCGTCTTATGAATAAATAAAAAATAAATAAATAAATTCATAATATTTACCATAACATTGTTCTAAAATACCTTAAAACTAACCTAAAAACTAAGCGTGTGAGTTAAATGAGAATTATGTTCACCTTTTTACCCGAACACAACTTATAGCATTTTTCTGTACATTTCTCAGATTCAAGTAGTAAAAGAATCTTATATTATGTCTTGATCTTTTGTAGTTTCTATGACTATGTCCTCCATAGTATACGGGAGTAGGCCTTAATAACAGTTAAATTAATGTCTAATTTAAAACGCTTTACTTCATTTTGTTAAAATAGACAGTGTTTGCAATTATTGCAGATTCATAAATTGTGAATTTACTTATTTGTCGGTAATGGAAAAAGCATAATTCTATTTGCACGAGTATTTGAAAGAAGCCTGTACGAAAAAAGCCAAGCTTAATTTCTTACTTCATTTTAGTGTTGTTTTTCTGAATCACTTCTGATTAATGTATTATAGGTTAATTACCTCCAATCTGCCAGTGATTCTGTAAATTCTATTGAATTACGCGTTTCAGCTTTTTATGCCATCATCAGATCCTTAAAAACTTGACACTTTTTTCTAATTTTATTCTTGATGGTCTTGTCTAACAACATTGATTGCTCACGTTTAGGACAAGTGATTTAAAACTAATTTCATAAAAGGATGCACAATTTCTAATTGTTTAAATGAAATATGAGCCAAGGAATCGGTACTTTACGCTTTCAAAAATGTTTAGCAAAACATAAATTTAATTGTTTATAAATTTAATTAATAAATATTGATGGCCCTCCATTGCTCTAAGTACTTGGTTGGGAATCAAACTGGTAAGTTTTAAATAACACGGGTAATTTACACGTTAACGTGTTTACACAGTATTTCCAAAGACTACGAATTGAAGAATAGTTTAATATCGGATCAAATTAATTATTAACAAACGTGCGTAGAATATTTGTGAAACTTTGGCGATGAATCAAAATGTATTATCATATTTTGCTGTAGGGTGAAACCGTAACAAGATTAAAATCTAAATTAGTTTCAAAGTTTCGAGATAATAGTAGGAGTGGCAATCTTGCTAACTACACTAGGAAGTACTTCAGTTCCTCGGTAATTGTATAATCACTTATAATCACTTTCCAATTATGAAACGCGTCATCTTGATGACTCCCTCATCTCTCCACCTTGATTTATTACTGCAGTTTAATGCAGTTATTACTTAGAAAACTGCAAGGCGAATTTAACGTAAAGGAACAAAAAAATACATGCAGAACATGGGCACAGAAGTGGAATTAATGTCATCTAAAAAAATATTTGTTGACGATAATTCTCGTTTAAAGTTACTATAAATTGTTATACAATAATTGTATAATTATTATATAACAATTATAATTATTATAGCTTACATTTATTGTTATATACTTTTTACTATGAATTACAACATAGTATTAATTATACTATAAATAGTTATTAAATTATTGTTATACAATAATTTGAGAACAATATGTAAATATTGTGAAATGAGTAACCAGTTTGTAATTTGAATACAATAAATGACAAACGATTTAATTACAGTTACATTTTAGTAGAAATAATAATAATTTAGTAGAGTGGAAATCCACTCCGATACTATTGCAAAGTTATAAAGATTTTTGTCAATTTCTACTATTTTTAGAAATGCCATTTCGTCTTGTGATCTCTCTGCGTACGTAAAATATTATCATTTCGTCTTGTAATTGCTTTGAGTTTTTAATTTATGAGTTTTATTTTGGGCCTGGGCGTATCATCCAATGGTACATTTGAAATAAAAATTATCTCTTTAACTTCAAAATTAATTGTTTGCATGTGATAGGAAAAATATAGTAAGTTTTCAGGATTTTCCAATGCATTGTATTTTTTTTTTTTTTTTAACCTTTAACAGTTTTTTATGTCACCGATCGTCAAGATATAGACGAATATTTATTTTTTTTATTTATTTTTTATTTATTCATAAGACGCCGATCGTCAAGATATGGGCGAATATGGATTTCGAATGAGTGTGATGAGTGTAGATGAGCGAATATAGTCATTGTTACAAACTAAGGCCGACTATTCCTTTGAAAGTGTCATTAATTAATAGCCCAATGACAAATGGACAGCCGGTGGTTATCAGCTGATCCTTCTGATATGGATTCATAATTCATAAGTAAGACGCTGATCGAAGAGATATGGGGGGGATGAGTCAATATGAATGAGTGTAGTCATTGTTACTAAGGACTGTTCTTCAGAAAAAGAGCAATTTATTAATAGCCCAACAAACCGGGAATTTCCCTGAAAATCGATTCTTTACTATCTGAAATTCCACACTTCCGACTACCTGATTGTTTCACTGTAATAATTTAACAATTACAATGTTCACAGAGAAGAAAGAAACAGATTTCGCATCCAATAGAGCGCTAAATGTATGTCGAGTTAGTGAGGAGTTATTTTTCCAGTTTGCCATACGATAGCAGGACCACCACATTGTCAGTACCTTCTTTATTTCTCCTATATCCAAATTATCAAAGGTGAACTTAGTAATTATTACTACAAATGTATAAAGATATATATTAGTTGTAATATATTTATAACTGCCACTGAGGTGTTCGCTGCGGCCAAAAGGAACCGACCTCTGGTTCTTTTTTCTCTGTGAATTTCGAATATTGGACTGTTCGTACGGAGACTGTTTCGATATCAGTCGCACAACATACACAGCGAAGTTTCCGGTGGTTGTATCAGTGACAGTGTCACTCCAACACTCGGGTATTCATGTCGCAACGCAAACTATCACACATCAATGTGTGATACATTCATTGTCTTTGTTGGACTACATTTTAAACGGGATACGTCAGACCTGAATCTAGATTCATTTCGGATCGTAAAAGGTTAAAAATCAGTTTTGCATTGTAAGAAATGTTAATTCAAATATGACATATGCAACATTATGTGTTAAGAGTCTGCAAGGCTGTCGGAATTTGTCGGGCATGTTGGTTTTAATCCCATAAGAACAATGTTATTTTCGAACCGGACATACGATCACGCGTATCCAAATTAAACAGTTATTCTTAAACGGATTTTTCCAAACGAATTTCATTTAATCATGAATGAAATTTCGCGTGGGAATTGCTTTGCGAATTCCTAGTTAGATTTATAGAAAAAATTATAAAAAATATTTAGTTTTAAGCTTTTATTTTCACCTATTTTTCAATACTAGGCGTGTGTATTCGAAATATGAAAAGCAAACCCAATGCGCAATGTGATAACGTTTAAAATGACACCTCATACATAACTGTTGGTCAATAAATAACGAAGAAAAATGGATTCGCAAGTAACATTGTTCTTGTGGGAATAAAACCAACATGGCTGACAGCCTCTGCAGACCCTTATTTTTTTAAAAAATGCCACCAATTCAATTACTTTTTGTCCCTAAAAATATGTTGAGATTCATACAAAATATTTTAATCAGCAGGCATTTTGCTTTTTTTCAAAATATTTGTTGCGGTATTTTAATAGATAGAGCGTTTATTTATCAATAATGAAATAAGTAGCCTAGTATTTAAAAACCTAAATTTATAAAACAATTAATTTTTACAAACATTTAACAAAATAATTATAAACATGTTCTAACAGAAATTTGCGTTTTACTCTAAGCATTATCTCTGTAAGTTAATCAATTCACAGTAAAACAATTACGGAAGAATTAAAAGTACAGGGAATTTTATTAATAAAATTTATTTACTGTGCAATAAATCTCAAAACCAGATTCATATAGCGACTTTTTATGTGAATGATACATTTGTCCTACCATATAAAGTAACTTTGAATATAATTATCTTGAATAGTAGCCTAAGAGAAAATTAAGAAAAAGGAAATTTCAATGCCTGTTATCAGAAATAAGTATTTATTTAGTAAATCTATTATAGGCCTATTAGTAACAAGTTACATTTGATTAGTCTATCCAAATACAAAATCTACAAATGGTTCGCATTGTGTGCCCTATTGAAACTATTTTGTAGTAACCTATAAAAAGGCCTTTTATATAAACAAGGTTAGGAATCAGATTGTAATTACTCTTACACACTGATCATAATGATTTTAAGAGTGATAACTTACGTGTTATTCCTAGGTTACCAGGAGGACGAAAATGGATTTCATTATTTCATTTATAACAGCTGTTTGGTTAGAATGTGGAGGCGTCATGCAAACAGATGGTAGTACTACACTCGTCATAGGCCTACAAGTTGACATTGTTTGTTATTAAGCGTCTTTGGAAATTATGAGTTCGGAATGTTGTCGGAAATATATTATAACAATCACACAAAAAACTCGGAAATGTAATAATTTAAACACAGGAAGATTAACTTCCGAAGCGAGGACACACGATGGAGTCATCAGCTAACTGCACACACACGCACACGTCTACCATTGACCCTTTCACTACACCAGGCCTGGCACCAGGCAGTCTACTGGACACTGGAGGCAGCCTCGCTGATTCTCAGTCCAGACAGCCCCCTCCACAGTTTTACCATTCACTTCTTCGTCAACTCCTCAGCTGTCACTCTTCTCGTAACCAGAAACCGCTCCTGCAGAAATGTCCTGCCACCGCCCATCGACTGTACAAGAACGCCGCTGGATTTCTCCTTTTTTCCACCGGCCTGATTCCAGGAAACTGACTCAATACTGTTTTCCAGAGCACGCGCGCGGCAAGTGGACCTGGTCTTCTCAATTGCACTCTAATAATTGGATTTCATCTGGAGTATGTATTTATTGGAAACGGACGTGGACTTTATGTTTCTTGTGGTACTATAGCTGCGTGGCGTCTAGCACGACCAGTGTCCTTCGAGGAACTCCACAGGAAGCAATTATAATAATTGTTGTTGACTTGCCATTGGAATTAATGATATCGGCCAATCATTTACGACATTCTCTGAGCGAACTCTTTCAGAACAATTAACTCTAGTACATTTCTTGGATCAATTAACAAACAAGAGGCATTGATATATTCCTATATTTTCCTATTAATATTTCGTTGCAAAATACCGCCATCTCTTGAATAAATATAGTGCTATAAACAAAACAAACAAATACATAACTACTTCAATAACATTGGCCAGGAAAAAAGTTCTTTCTTAATCCTTCATATGTTTGATATCTATAGTTCGTCTAGCTTACTCAGCCACATGTCCAAGTACCATGTTGGCAATGGACTTGTACTTTAGATTGGCGTTCTATTCTTAACTTTTAAATACACACCCATAATCTGTTGCGGGTAGGCTTGAAAATTCATTTATCTACCGTGAATGCAATCGTGACAAATTAAATTTGATACTTCAACATATACAATTCAATGAACGTCACACTACACAAATAATTTATTAAAATATAAGTACAAAATGTACCAATATTAGGGCGATCGATTTGGGTAAACCATTAGAGGGGTTTACAATGGTATTCCTTTTAAGTTTCCTTCCATTTGTGAATCCCTTTGGGTAAATTGATCACCATAGTATTTGTACGAATGTTGTGCTTATACTGTAATAAATTTGTTTGGACGACGGTCTCTTGTATTTTTCCAACACGTATTATGTTAATTAGTAAACTAATTAAAAATACAGATAACCGAAAAAACCTATGAAAGAATGATTAAAGACATTATTAGGAATGATTAGATTCTGAATATTCCTTAATTCTACTTAATATTAAACTATAAGTTTATTAACCTCATCCATTATTAACATTGAACGCAACACAAAGTGTAAGTACCACTTTGTGTTGCGTTAATTACCAGGATGATTAATTAAGATACTATAGACAGTTAACGCCAATCCCATACCTCAAGCCGTTCTTGTTATCTGTACTTCAACCCAACTATCTATACTGGGAAGTTAACCACAAAATATTGCCAACTTCCAATTAGGTATTCTGTACTTTGTACTTAAACAATAATTACGTTCGTGTTACATCTAATAACAGCTTCACACTTTTAAATTACCTTTAGAAGTGTTATTTTTGAGGTAATACCGTACTTACGAACTCTTGGCGTTGATAGGTACTTGTGACGTCATAGTTTATGGCTTATTTAGTCAAAACTCAAGCGACCTGAACGGTGACTTGTTAGTGTGAACATACCTTTAGAAAGAGCTGTTTATTAGTCCAATAGCCACGGCGACTGAGGGAACTGCAGCTTTACGTGGAATCCGAACCACGCAGTATTGGTCTGATTTTCAACTAGGTTACCTTACAAATGTGATAATCAGCTATCTTCTCTACGCAACATCCGGACCCTGACTACCACCCAAGACGGACACCCAAGACTTCTCTAATACGGTCCACGTCAATGGCAACCATCGATTAATGGCAACCATAATTGATGGAGCTTGCTACTGAGCGTCCATCATGCAGTCTGCCATTTATCTAGTTTACATAACAATTTTTAAACAGTATCACTAAATGGGGCGAAATCAGTTCTTTATCTCACTTCCACCACTCAGTGCATCTAACTCGAAATTTAAGTGTCCTACCTTTATTAACCAATAATACAGATTATGTGAATATTCGGAAACATCCTGGTTATTCATTGTGTGATGGATTGCGACACGTTAATGGACGACAGCTCTCAGTGGTCACTGTTACCTTAGATCACCTTGCGAAGTCTCAAGGCTACGCACATTAAGCATAACCGCAGAGAAAAAAATAGACAGAGATCGCTTTCTTATGGGCGCAAAAAACGCCTCTGTGGCAGTTTTAAATGAATTGCTACTGTTAATCTTTACTCATCTATTTTAATAATTACTACGTTCATCTTTGAGGATTTGGAGGGATTAAGGGAAGGACTGACAAAGCACTGGCCCTGCCATTCATGTCAAACTGAAGAAATATCTACTCGACACACTAGTTCAGCACTAATTCAGCGCACTATTGGGTACAACCTTTATTTATTTCTTCTTTGTGGCATAAATTAATGTTTAGACGACATTTAATAATGTACTTCCTTCTTCATTCATAAGTAGAAAGCCGGACTTGACGGTTTGAACGAAAGCTGACACAATCTAACTACCATCTTCGCTGGATTCGGTCTAGTAAACCACATGTATAGTAATTGTTTCCCACTTGGAAATCAGGACAGCACAATTAATTTCTTTTCCGCATCCGGTCGGAAACTGTGTGCACGCTTCAGACGCCTCAGTTCTTCTAACAAAGCGGCACTTGCAAAACTCAGGTCAATTGGTCCAATGTTTTGTTAACAGATACTGAAGGATGAAATTGTTATCAGTAACATACTACTGAATGTGCTAGGTTTTGTTTAAATTTAATTTTTAATTTTTTTTTTTTTTTATTTAAAGGAGAGGCCGATCTCCTCCTTAACCTTACTGTGTTCATTCCTCATAGACTATTGATCTGTGCCAGAAACTTATCAGACAGAGTAAGGGGCGAACCAGTACAGTAGAATGTGAATATTACTGACAAATATTACTGAATAAGGAATAAAAGTAAACTATTAATGTGACCGTTTCCCTAATCGCCAAGCCACATCTGGAAGTCGACAGGTACATCTGGGATGCTTGGCTAATAGTCTATCTATAGCAGACGTGTAATTTTACCAACAATTGGCCAAAACACGCTGTTCTTTTTCAACTGTGTGGTTTGTGTTTATTATTATAGTGGGATATGATGGTAAACACAGCATGACTATTAAAGGTGCAATCTAGTGGACCATAATTTGATATTATGAATCTTTCTTTCATTTTATATCGTCAAGAACGACATGTAAAGTGTCACATACTTAACAGTAAATAAATATGAAATAAGACTCAATTTTTTACAACAAACCAACTCAGTAACCATGTTTTTGGCGTTTTTCGTGAAGCGAAACTGCCCACTTTTAAAGTTTCAAAATGTAAAAGTTGACGAAATACTTTGCCACATATTTAAGAAAAAAGATAATAATATCCGAGTAATTTCGTTTACTCAGCAAATTTACATAAACAGGTATCAACTAAAAATTTTTCTTATAATATAGCATATAAAAATATGACCTATGCGATAATTGTATATAATCACGTAAACGTGCTATCAAACAAAAAGAAAAAAAAATATGTAAAATTTGACAAATATTTTGTTTTTTTCCCTTGTATAGCATATTACCACTTTAATGTTCAGTAAATAAGTGGAACCTACATGAGCATCTGACACGTGTTTAGGCTCCAGCTGACACTTTTCGTGAAAATATAATAAGCAGTTAAGCCTAAAAAATATGGCCTTATAGAAATTTTAATAGAAAATTCGCCCAGTCAAAACAACACGATACTGAAAATAATTTTGAACTGGTAAAATGTATAAGCATAGATAAAGAAAATTAATCAAAGAAAAAAAATCATTATTGACTTAAAGAAACTGATGATACAGAAGTCGGGATACGCAAAGACCCGCAATATTTTTGGGGGTTGAACCAGTGGAGTTTTAGTTTGATTCAAATTGACAGGAATTCAATTTAAAGAATATAGTTTATCTGGTACCAACTTGAGATTAAAATAAAAGATTAACTACTTTATTACGAAGCATAAATTTCTTGTGATGTTTTATCTGATGTTCCACATTGCACAAAATAATTATCGTATTACTATTCTAAAATATGTTAGAAATAATTGCTATTCTAATTGTATATCTACATGTTGATATTTAAATAAATCAATTTGTGAACTAATCTTTAAAACTTTCACTTTAAGGTTTCTATTTCTTCCTTTTCAGTATTCGAAGCCTAAAAACGAGTTTCTGAATCTTCAGACACGTCGTAAATATCAAATTGATGCTTTTCGATACGACTTATCAAATGGCGTATATTATTATCAAATATCCTTTCTCTCAGTGACGTGCGCACTTCAAAAAGTTGCAACATTTGGACTCATGCAACATTGGACAAAAAGTTGCAAAAAGTTAAGGACTCTCAATTGGCTACTCACTACAATTCTTCAGCTAAGAAGTGAGTAATGGAAAATTCACCGGAAGGCGTTGTAACAATTGAATGGGAAAGTTGGAGAAATGCTTCAGTGGAAGTATCCCAGTTGACACTTCTCAGTAACAAAAGAGTTGTGCTCTCTCTTATTAATTCTGCTACATATAAACTTTCTGGATAAATAAGGAGTCTTGAATGGAACAATCTCAAGGATCGCCCCAATAAGGACTGTCTAACGTTAGGCTTGATCATCATCGTCATTTTCATCATCATCAGTTGTGGGTATATTGTCGATAAGGACCACTCGCTGCTGGTAACTCGTCCTTTACCAATCGGAGCCCTTCCGGTGTCTTACAACTTATCGGTATGACACAATATAAAAGTTTAAAATTATCGTAGATCAATGTTCTATGCTGACGAAGGGTATTTTCTCTAAAGATGTTGCGAGTAACACACAACACAGTCGTGTGTGTGCAAACGTTTCACTAAGTATTCTTACTCACTTCTTATTGCAATGGCCATTTTTTCCCAAACTGGTACTTGGATCTGCAAACGTTCATGCCAATTCACCCAGTCTTCAGCACCTTCCTCCATGAAGCCCAAAGTGTCCTTCATATCTTCCAAGATCTGAATCCAACGTCTGGTCTTTGGCCTTCCTACTGTTCTCCTCTCCCTAGGAGCTCCCTACAGAACCCTTCAATAAGCTCTCCTCATTCCTTCTGAGAGTATGGCCAACCCTTAAACTTCTATTTTTGTTTTCCCCAATATCCGAGTCTTGGAAAAGGTCTCTCAGTTATCGGTTTAGCCAGTCCTCCATCTTCGCATATTGGTTCATATATTGGCCTCAATACCTTATTCTCAAAATTAATTATTCTTTTCTCCGCCCTCTTACTCAAAATACATTTTCCCGCCAAAAATAGTACCGATGTTAGTATTTATTGTCTTCTAATATTTGTCTTTCTGGACAAAATCCATAATTCATAGGTATATATGCATATAAATAAGTAGATATCAGCCATTGAGATGTTGACAGCTAAATCAATAATGAATTAGAGAGAACAAAGGGAGGAATTGGAAGAATTACTGAAGACACACTGAAGAATTACTGTTCCAAATACACTAGAACTATATTTTGTGTGCGCAAGTAAAATCTAGACCTGCTCTCATACCGTACTTTGTAGATACGCAAAGATAACAATTTAGTTATTTATACTAGCTAAAATAAAGTAGTTATACATTCAATTTGATAAATCCAACGTGAAGCCCAACCCTTCATACAGCCTATGTTGAAGACAAAGTTGCTTCTTACCTTCGTACATCTGAGCATATTGAGGGAATCCCGCTGCCCTGAGCCACTTGCAAGCCTCAGCTGCCTCAATTTCTGGAAAAAACAAGAGATTTATTCTAGAGATTCATCAAAAAAATTATATATATATAAAAAGAACTTCACTTAGCAATCTTTTCTTGATTTTTTTGTTTTCTATGTTAAACTGATGATGGTCTTTCGAGACCGAAATCGATTTTAAACATTAAAAAAATCAAGAAAAGATTGCTAAGTGAAGTTCTTTTTATATATATATAAATATTAAGCAATCAAATAGCTAAAAATGTCAAATCAAAAAATTGTGAATTTGAGGGACTATAGAATATGAATGATCTGCAAAGTCTGGACATCGATCTATTTAGAAAGAGGAGATTTTTAATAGCACAATGATAGAATCCAAGGCAACGAAGGAAAATATAGTTATCGAGGAATCCTAACCACAAGAGTGTGTCTGATTATTATAACCATACTTAGAAACTGAACCCCAACTTTAACACAAATGTCTAATCTATAACCTACACTTATTACAGACACCTTAGATTACATAGTGTCGATGATTGTGCCAACCAATGAAGCGACGTTTAGAAATCTTCGCCACCTATCGTTAAAAAAATTACGCAACTTTACGTAGTAAATTTATTTTACTATACACTTTCCATAGTAATCGAAATGTCCTTTTTGGTTACACATCGTGCTTACACATCGTGCTTTCAAAATACGCCAACGATAACTACGAGTAAGTAAAAATGCAGTATGTTAAATCCAACTTGATCGAACCTATTTTTTAAACAGTCAATTAAGAAAAATTTGGTTAGGTTACTATTAAATACCCTTACTTATACTGTACCATTATTAACGCAATCAGCATATAACCTAGAATGGTAGTTTTTATTTTTAATTACATATCACATTTGGCGAAATTGCAATTTCGTATCGTATCATCATTATTTTCGATTAGTGGCTTTTCGAAACCCCAAATAGTATTCCATCCACGTGCAGTTTGTGGCGAGTTACTAAATCGATACATAATCTATACTTTCACTGAAGCGGGCCAATTTACAACACAAAGAGCTTTTGAGCCTGGTTCGAAAGCAATCAACTGGAGTTTAGCACGTCGGAGTCATCCAGAGTTACGAAACGGGAATCTGTATTTCAAATTAAATTGTAATAATTGGATGACCACGCACATTCTGTAGTCGATGAGTGGGCTGCCACCGGTCAAGTGATACGTCATGACAGTAACGTCATTTTGCAATCAAGCCTGCTTTGAACATTTAAACAGGTCTCCTAAACAAAAGAGAAATGTGAATAAGAGAACAAATACAAAATATAAACTCAATAATCACACACGATTCTCTTAAAATATTTTTTTTCTTTTTTCAGAAAAACAAAGACAAAAATATTTAAAAAATTATAAAACTACTATTTATATTTTCAAAATAGAATTATGCCACTTAACGAATGATATATACATTCACTATACAACATGCCGATAAAACGTTATATTGGATGTAGGCCTACAACGAATCAAACTGAAAATAGATAATTTTAGCCTCGTAACGTTGCTATAACTTTGCTCTAAACTACATGAGAGATGACGTTTAACAACTAAAAGATTGCTCTAAACGGTATGAGAGATACACGTTTTACAACTAAACCCTTACTCTAAACTATATGAAGAATGCACGTTTTACAATTAACGTCTTGCTCTAAACTATATGAAGAATGCACGTTTTAAAACTAACAGCATGCTCTAAACTACATTATATGGGAAATGCACGAGTTACAGCTTGCTCTAAACTACATGTGAAATGCACGTTTTATAATTAACAGCTTGCTCAAAACTACATGAGAGATACACGTTTTATAACTAACAGCTTGCTCAAAACTACATGAGAGATACACGTTTTACAACGACAGCTTGCTTTAACCAATGTGAGATAATTGCTTTACAATTAATGGCAGAAAAATTATGACATTGCCCTTCCATGCTCAACACTCCACGTCAGTCAAAAACTAGTTCTACTTATAAACATACGCACTCATATACGATAAAAATCGGAACTTGTTTAGAGAGCCTTGTTTGTGTATTCAACCGAGTTGTCCAAAGACTTTCCAAGAAATGTGATCACGTACCCGTCACTCACAATCAGCGAGACACGAAATCTCTACTTTCATCTGCATAGCGTGATTGGCGAAGTGTCCATGGTATCATAGTACCATCCAGTGGATCACGATCGGCGATCGGCCAGAAGCTTGCAAGGCGATGGTTCTGTGACCGGTATAATCGATTCTGGTCATGCGTCAGACGTGATCGGAGTGCGAATGATGAGGAGGCTCCAGACCTGCATCAGAACAAAGGATTCGTGGACCTGCATCGGAAAAGGAACAGAGGATTCATGGCCCAACAGTCAGTGCGCAGGAGAATTACAGCGCAAACCTAAGGGGGCGAAAAACATGTGTTTCTACTTAAAGGATTCGGTCCATACTAATGAGCGTATCGTAACACTTGAAGTGTCATTTGTTAAATTAAGAACTCTTCTAGTGAACCACAAGATGGTTTTTGTAAAGATTGAAATTTTTCAAAAATGTTGTACAGTTAAATATGTGACATGTTAAAAGTCATTCTTGACAATTTTAAATAAAAAAAACTCATAATATAAACTTATGGTTCACTAGATTAAAGCTTTGACAAGCATAGAATGTTCACAATAACTCATTATAATAATAAATGAGAACCGTACAGATGAAATATAACGGCATGTTTTGGCCAGCTGGTGGTAAGATTGTACTCGTAAGATAGTGATGTCGACATTCCAGCGGCGACCTGCAGTTAGGGAAAAGGCACTTTGAAGTTGAAACGAAATTGAAATCTTCGTAAGAGTTTGTAAACAATGGTGCGAGTACGAATAATGCTCGTTAAAAAGGGATTATCACTATCCAAGGAATTTTTGTTTCAAGCAAAATGCGGACGCAGAAATTGAAATGTGCTGTTACGAAACAAGGTAATTATCATCAGCGCAAACCTGGAAATTGTGCATTTACATTTTTCTTGGCCAACTAAGTTATTGTCAGAAGGTGGTAGAATGGCATTAAATTTGCCTGTAAGCGAAGCCAGAACTTTCCCGAAATGGCGCCCAGAAAGACCTATATCCTCTTGAAGAAATATCTCGACAGATCTGGAAACATCTAGACTCCCAGTAACATTTTATATAAAGACACTCCTCAGCCGAATAGTCAGTCAATGTCAGTCTCAGTGGAAGTATTTCTTCAGTTTTCAGCTTGAAGAGGAAGTAAAAGTAGAGTAATATTGTTTAATAGTCACAGTTCACGAACAGTGAACGATGTTATTAATGTTAAGTGACGTTTATTGTTGTGAATAATAGTGGTTTCATTTTAAGTGTTAAAATAGTGTCTCTCTGGTATTATAAGTCTGTAAATATCTCGTAGTGTGTAATTAGTGAGTGTAAATAAAATTACAGTTACAAAGTATAATCACCTTATATCGGACCCTGTGAATCGTAACAGAACGAATTTCAACAACACAGAATCAAGAAAACAACAGAACGATTCTGAATTCTACACAATTATAGTTAAACTGTAACAAGAAAAAAATATAACTGATTAAAGAATGACCACCCTTTTCTTCTTTGCAGAGTTTCACATTTGACACTACGTGAAACATCTTTACTAATTTTACAATATGGTTGGCCACATTTAAGATACCAATACCAGATGATAACGAATTTGTATGAAGTAACTTTACTGTAATTTCCTATTACTACCAAGTACAGTAAGTATTTACGATAGCATATAAATAACTACTTTATCGAAATTTGAAATATAAACATAACCATTACCTACTCTCGTTAAATGTCGCTGGCATTGAAAAATGGAGAAGCAGGAGAGCGTTTTTGCCGAGATGAAAGAAGCCTCAAAACAGCGACAAACGATCCTTAAATAGCATCTACTCAGTGCGTCGGACTGTGTATGTGTGTGTAGGTGTACTCTATAAGCCAACTACTGAACCATGAACGTTGTATTTCCATGTGGGCAAGGTCTATAGCAATGAAAACTGGAGAAGCTGGAAAGCGTATTTGCCGAGATCAAAGAAGCCCATAGTTGAATGACGAAAAACGAACTCAAACAGCCAGCATCTACAGATTGGGCCGGGCTGTCCAAGTGTGTCTGTACTCTATGATCTAACTACTGCACACTGAACGGGGTAAATACCAGCTACTTCCAAGTGGGCAAGGTCGATGGTTTTCAAACTGGAGAAGCTAGAGAGCGTATTTGCCGGATCAAAGAAGCCATTAGGTGGATGACGACAAACGAACCTCCAACTAATAAATATTTCTTAAATTGCCTAATTCGGCAACAGAGGTGGTTCCGCAATTAGTTTTTGACGAATCGACATCTGTACAAATTTTCAACCATATCGGAGATGGAAAATATTTTTGTCGAAAAAAATAGCAAAGCTAATATTTGCCTTGCATCACACACACGCACGCACGCTCGCTCGCACGCACACGACAAGATGAAATATTTGACTAAAGAGGAAAACGGGATAATTTTTACAAATTACTTACCTAGCTTCGAAATTAAAGCAAATATAAATGTCTAACTTTATGAATCTGTATGCTATATTGCTAAGTTTTAATTTCAGAAGACGACATGGGGACAGGGTTTACCACTGAGACGAAGTTTTATGACGACACTGCCATTTGGATGTGAACGAGGTCTTTTAGTGCTGGAAACTGTTTTACATTCAAGATAATTCAATTTGCTCGATGATAATGCGTCGAAATGAAACTATTATGTTTTTTATTGTATTTAGTTAGAATTAGATAACTACACACACGCACGCACACACACACATATGTAGATAGAACACTTAATTTGCGTAAATAATGTCAATTACCTTACTTTTTTAAGTTATATTTTCACAATAATCTAAATTCGTAAATTATGTTTTGTATAGATATAAAGGGAACAAGAGACTCCACTTCATGAACAAATCGCAGCTTAGCAATAAAAAAATTAAAAAAAAAAAACGGAATGCACAAAATAGTATTATAGGATCAATTTCGTTTACCTTCCACGCCATTCACAAAGGAATCGCAGAAATCGAAAACCACACAATTTTTTAGATTCTTTCCATATATATATAATTAATGCGTGTTGTGTGACGTTCATTGGTTTTGTACTTCTACCCACAACAAGCACTATGCTAATTCAGAAAATTATACAAAACACGCAATAAAAAAGTTGTAAATTACCAGTTTGGTTCGGTTTATCACTTAATTAGTGACGTTACTTCCATAACCCAAATAAAAAAGTAGTACATACATTTTTGGTACCTCGATTTTCGAGATTTTTAAAAGTACAATTTTCTACTTCATTTTAAAATGTCCAACTTATATAGTATCTTGTTTAAACTTCACCCTCATAAAAACAGTTATGCACAGTGACAATACTTTTGTCCGTAAATTTATACTAAAATGAACACATAGTGTTAGATTGGTTTGTTTAAGTGCTGGTCATAGTTTTCTCATTAGTAAATGCTATCTAAGACGTGACTACAAACATATTATATTTACAGATTATTGTTTAAAAATAAAAATTGACAGTTTCGCGTGTGTTGCCAAACCTTTACCAAACATTTATTGCAGTAGAACCTTGCACCTGTAGTTCATAAGAAGAGCATGATTTGCATGTTTCAACATGTAAATTCATGTTCAACGTAGGTTTAATTTGATTTCAAACAAATGCTTTTATTTAAAATCAGTTAGATCATTATTTAGGTATATTATAGCCAATAGTTATTTACGACTACACGTTGACACCTGAAAAGTAATTTATGCATAATTGGAGGTTACGGATGTTGTTTGTAATTAAGTCCAAATTGTGCAGAGGAGACACAAAAATTGCTTTGCCAGTTCACTTACCTCTCAAATGGACGCGTAAAACGGCGTCTCTTGAAGTGATATTTTAATGTGTTAGTTCCAATGCGATGTGTGACCTTCACAAGTAATGGCGTAATACACTTAAATAAAATTGCCGATTCTAGATAAGTGCAAAGCTAATCTCTCTCTGACTTAATCAGCAAGAAATCAGAACTAGGAAGTTATCAACTGCAGGAATGGTTATGCAAGAATTTAAGATAGAGGTTTCTCTCTTTTAGGTTAAATACATTTATTAAATTGAAAACACTTCTCACACCAAGATTGGAATCACGGTTAACCAGGCATCACCGGTGGACGACCGGTGAAAGAGGGAAGTGTAGATATAACAAAGTTGACTTTAAAATGCCCCCCCCCCCCCAACAATGTCTTATCAGGCCACAAACATAACTGACCGGCGTGGTTGTTCAGTAGCTAAGCCTTCGGACTGCGATAACGTTCGGTACTTCACTCGTTCAATGAAATTCTCGCACAGGCCTGCAGGCTCGTGTGGACTGGCGAGTGAAGTTTTAAGAAACTAAATGGTTCCAAAGAATTGGAAACTTTCCCCATATTAAACACTAAAAAATAAAAACTTAGAAAATTACCAGTTTGATTTCCAAATATGTTGTTTTGCCATAACTCAAACACTAGTCAAGTTAGAGACGTGCGGTTTTTACTAAAATATTTTAAACTGTAATTCACTCATTTCCTTAAAATTTAATCAAAATCGTTAATGCAGTTTAAAAAAAATGTCATTGTATTTTTTAATGACATACAAATGAAAAAATAAATAAAAAAATTAAAATTTCAAAAAGTGGCAAAAGTGTTAGGAGATATTGGCTAAACATACATACTAAATTTCATAAAAATTGATCCTTCCGTTTGGTCTCCAGCGAACTGGAGACATATGAGACACAAATACGGACAGCCAGCAAATCTTTTTTCGAAAAACCCACTTTTTTCGATTCAGGGAACCCTAAAATGGATTCTTAGACCAACTTGAAAACATTTTTTTTACTATCACAATACTTTCTCTATGCTAATGCATAAGGGAGAAAGTAAAAAGAAAGAAATACTTGATTTCAATTCATCTTTTCTCAATTACAAATCAAATTCTGCATTCTAACTAGTAATTCTGGATGGAAAAACCAAACGTTAGTGTTCGTAAATTAACAGATCAATGCAAAGGCCCAGGACAAAAGACGTATTTGTGTCAGCTGATGATGATGTATTGCACGTTTCTAGGCCCGAGGCAATAACACGAAATAACAATGAACCAGCGACTAATCGTTCAGCTACCGTGTTCCGCTGAGGCTTGTAACTGGGTCATCAGCACGGATCTTCCTTTAAACCCATCCTGTACAATTAATTCCACACCGGCAATAATTTCGAGATTTTATGTATATCCCTCAAACATCGACGCCCTGTTTGCTAAACGGTTTCGTAATTAACAGATGGGTAAGGATCATCTGTTTCTAGCCACGTGGAGTTGACGATTTGTGGCACTGGATGGACAATTAGGGGGGTTGTCTGGAGATGAGTGAATGTTTTTGTTTGTAAATAGTTTAATGTATTTATTGTATACATTTATTAGCAAGATATTTATTAAAAGATAGAAAAAATTATTAAAAAGCTATATAAAGATGATTTTGTGTTATTTTTCACCAATAATTGTCATTTACGTAGTTATTTGCTATAAATGTCTCCTAGTTAAAACGTGTACTATCCTACAGAATATATCGCTGAACAAAAGTATTCAGCTTAATTCTTGAAAAAAAAACCAAGATTTTTCCTCTTCGAAATTAGACCTAGAGCTTCCCAACGGTTTTGTAGAAATTTCAATCTTTCGACAGATTTAGGCAAGACTGAGTGGATTTTAGGCAGGACTCAATTGATAGTGTTAACAGTTTCCAATCAAATGTCCTAAATTAATATCCGAAAAGTCGTTTCTACTGAAAAGTAAGTTATATAAATATGAAACACTACAACGTTGCTGTGAATTAAATTTTAATAAGTAACATCCACTGGAAACTACTCACAGGACAATAATTTTGTTGAGAACTTTTTGCTTGGAAAGTTTTTACTCTATCACCTGAGATTAGTCAAAATCCATTCAAAAAATATTTATATTTTACAAAATATATTAAAATGTTCATAAAACTGTAGGGAAGCTCCACATTCAATTTTGGAAGTCTTGGTTTACTCTAAAACACTTTACTATATACTTGTGTGCACAGAGATACGGTACACCCTATATAAGTTGCATTCAAAAACAAGAAACAGAGGGCCCAAGGTTATCTTGGGTGGGTGCTGGGTCCATCAGCTCGGTCATCAGGGCGAAATGATCCGGTCATTTGCGACAGCCACAACACAACAGTGTGGTCCCACTTCCTGTAATCAGAACAAGTAAAGTGGCATTTAATGACTGCGACCTCGGTTTCCGCTTTCTGCCCACGTGTCAAGGCGAAGATTGACCGTGGCGTCGTCATGTTACTCATGCTTCCTTCATTATTCTCACACGTAAAGTGTTTCGGTTACGTGAAACAACCGACACTTTCTCTCCTCCGTCAGGAGATCCTAGGCTAGGTAAATAGAAGATAATCCTTCCGGACGTCAAACAAGAAATCACAGTTCACGCGAGGTCCTAATAGTAAAAAAAAACTCTTAGCCAGAGAGAGGAGAAAGTAACGGAAAGGATAATAGGTATTGACTTGATATGGTATTAATTTTCAAAATTGTGTAAAAAATACAGAATACGTTTTTCTTGAATCTAAATTACATAAATATATTTTCTTAAAGTAACTTCATGAACAACAAGAATCGTATTTTAATATTGTGATATAATTTTAATTGAGTTTCAAACCTAGGCATGGTGCAGTTAACAAATGAATCCTAAGATTTTAGTTTCCCAAAATTCATTGCAAAACCTAAAAGAACTCTTTTTAAACAGTCAGTGAACGAATTAATAACATAATACACAGTTTAATTACGTGCCTAAATGGCAGGCTTAGAAATCATACCACACAGACTTACGACGTGACACCATGATCTACGGGATTTCTTTCCGAAATCATAGACCAAACTGGAAACTATCTATGTAGATGGCGACAGTAATTTCGAAGCCGTAGACTTCTGAAAATCTCAGTTAGGCCCTGTAACTATACTTTTACAGTTTAACTATACAGTGTAACTATACAGTTTAACTATACTTTCTTTAGTCTATGACTATAATTATATGACAATTTATGGTATATGATGTTACAGTTTAGTCAATCTTTTAACCGAAATTGTAGACAGTGAATGTGGTCAAGGATTAAATTAACGATGGATGGATTTAAAGCATAGGTTAAATAATGGCATTTTAAAGGATTCACTTTTTCAGGCAGGATAATCAACGTTTAACTTGAATGGTTCCGAAGATCGAATTTAACATCAAGTTAAGACATAAATATGCATATGCTACTGGGAAGATTTCTCTGCAGGATATGTTAGAATTGTCTGAAGCTCAATAAAAAAGAAAATGTTCAAATGACTCCTCGCAGGATTTTCATTGTGATAATGCTTAAAAAATAGTTATAGAAGACACGAGGGAGTGGAGTTTCTGCTAACAGAGAATTACAATTGTAAACAACGACTGGTGAAATGTGTACGGTAGAGGAAAGCGATGTTAGTTTTGGGGCACTTTTAAATTAGCCAGAAAGAGATAAATGCGCTAATATTAAGGAATGCTTGTAAGTGGGCGAGCCCAGGATTACGTATTGTACATATACACTAAAGTATAGTAGATTTGGGAGTCTCTACTTAGATGACATTCAATAAAACGTCAAGTCAAACTACTTAAATTCAAAGGGATATTTCTATGGCTAATAGTTAACATATTTACTTGACTTTTAAAATTTTAAAGAAAACTTTTTACAAAGGGTTTTATATTAAATTCCAATCGAGATCAAAACTACCCCCATTTCTAGAGATTATATCAGATTAAACAATTTTATGTTGTTGTTAATATCACAATACTTGGACAGATATCGCGTGCATTTCCCATAACGTCACATAAGCCAAATAGCAGCTGGGTGAC
Source organism: Stictocephala bisonia (assembly GCA_035578905.1). Lineage (NCBI taxonomy): Eukaryota > Metazoa > Arthropoda > Insecta > Hemiptera > Membracidae > Stictocephala > Stictocephala bisonia. The sequence continues at coordinate 671,526 of JAQJVL010000140.1, read as the reverse complement.
ACAACAAATAAACATAAAAATACTATATAAAAATAAAAATAAAATTACCTCTGTCAAAAGTTCAAATATTTTATAATATGTATGACGATCGTTTCAACATTATAATGTCATCTTCAGATATAAATAAATAAATAAAGGTTATAAACAAAAATTGTATAAGTTGACATTTTAAAATATAGAAAGATGTGTTTGTCTTGATAATTAAGTTATTCCAGGTGTAGTGGTGTTATCAGCTGGTCTTTGTTTTCTTGGTGTTGTTTTTTGACTTAAAATACTATTAAAAATAAATGGGATTTAAACTGTAATTTATCATTTAAAATATTTTCATTGTGGTTTTTTTGAGTATGCGCTTTATATATTTCGTATTCTTCAAGAGTATATAAATTAAATTTTAATAAAGCGCATACTCAAAAACCACAATGAAAATATTTTAAATGATAAATTACAGTTTGAATCCCATTTTATTTTTAACAGTATTTTAAGTCAAAAAACAACACCAAGAAAACAAAGACCAGCTGATAACACCACTACACCTGGAATAACTTAATTATCAAGACAAACACATATTTCTATATTTTAAAATGTCAACTTATACAATTTTTGTTTATAACCTTTATTTATTTATTTATATCTGAAGATGACATTATAATGTTGAAACGATCGTCATACATGTTATAAAATATTTGAACTGTTGACAGAGGTAATTTTATTTTTATTTTTATATAATCTCAAAACAGTTCAGGGGCTAAATAAACAGTTTTTGAATAAAAATACTGTTTTAATTCCGTGGATACAATTCCAGCTGATTATATTGGAAAATAGCTTGCCTTACCACTTGTGCTGAAAGCTGCGACGTCATTGGTAGATTTGTAATTACCCGTATTTATTATATAAATATTTTATACAAAAAGAAACAAATCATGGAAAAAAGAAATAAAATTGAAAGTGCTTCATCGCATTAAAAAATATGACTGCATTTCTCAGCCATCTGTTAATTTTAATAACATATTTTTACCTATAATTATTAGACCAGGATTTTTTTTTTTAAATTTTAACAACTTTTCTATATATGTCATTTCAATATTCACAAATTCTATATTTTTAACACACGTTTTATATTTTTGTACAATTTGTTTATTATAATCTGAAGATGCCATAACTGACGAAAAAGAGTTCATTAAAAAATTAAAAATTGTGGAATTACTAAATATGTTTCATTTAAATACCAGTATTTAATAGAATAATATAACCAGCTGATTTCACCCATGTGACGTCATAGTCTACTGTGTAGCCTGGTCGTGATACCTACCTACCCCCGTTCTAGTTACTTTGTTCCAAAATAACATAGTCAACAGGATTTAGAGCTAGTATTGCATAATGAAAGTGCAACCCCAATAGTTATTTATAGAAGGTTGTTGACAATGAATCATTCTACTTTTCCTCGCCATCAACAAACTGAAAGTCACCATCTACTTGACGCACAATCAACCAATCATCAACCGATTCGCTTTGCTCTGCTTCTTAACCAGCGTGACCACTGAAGAATAGGCACAAGAGAAAGTTGTAGGCGTGTGCTTCATTTGCGGCTCTTTCTGTTTAAAACTCGTTATTGATTTCTCGATTGCTAATAAAAGTCTATATTTCAATAACTTATACTCCCCAAGCAGTAATAGAAAAATGCTATATATAATCTACAGTATATTGGTCTTCCGTAAAACAAAGAGGAAACTGCAATTTATGTCATCTAATTTCAAAATAATTCCAAGCTAGTCTACAACTAAAATCATTATATTAGAACTACTCGTTTTTATTTATTTATTCATAAACGTAATGCTACATTACTGGAAATCCCAATTACAAAGTAGCACTAAAAACTAAACGATTTACAAATAGCATGATACAAGTTTTAAAATCTACAAATCGCCGCTCATAAAAATATAAGTAATCTAATAAAACTTAACAAAAATATAAGTTTTAACAAGCAACAATGCAACAACAACTTAATTACCGCAAATTATAAACAGAATAAAACAAATCACAATATAATAAACATAACAAAAATAAATAACAATCAACAATAACAGTATGCCTATATTATTTAAACACCATAAAAAGTAGACGGTTTTCTAAAGTAATACCTCTTTTCAATATGCTAAAAGAAAAGTGGTTGAAGTATTTTCCGAATGAAGTAAATCTATTTGTCGATGAATCAATGATTCCATACTACGGGAGACATGGCTGTAAACAACACATGCATAATAAACCCATTCGTTTTGGTTACAATACGTGGTGCCTCCGCACAAGAGTAGGCTATATCGTACAACCCCACCACTGTAAGAGGGTTCAAAGACGAGGATAAATTGTGACTTGGTGGTTCAGTGGTGGTAAATCTAATTGAGAAATTACCTGGCAATAATTACAGCATCTACTTTGAAAACATTTTTACAAGTTTACCCTTGCTTGAAGAACTAAAACAACGGGGGTTTCATGGCACAGGCACATTGAGGGCCAATAGAACTGAAAAAAGTTCCCCTTACAGATGTCAAATTAATGGACAGAAATAGGCATATATGAAAGCATAACTGACTCTGAGTCAAGCATAAAGCTTGTAAGATACATGGACAACAATATTGTCACAATGGCCTCTACAAAAGGAGGTGTTAACACTGAAGGGAAGGTAAAAAGATGTAGTCAGTCAGAAAAAAACATATTTACGTCGATCAACCAGCATCAGTCATTCTGTATAATACGTACATGGGTGATGTAGATAGGATGGATGAAAATGTAGCCAAAATGAGAGTAAATATTAGAGGGAAAAAATGGTACTGGCAGTTACATTCTTTCATGATAAACGCTTCTGTACATAATGCCTGGAAGCTATAACGATGGAAAACAAAAGCAAAACCTCAACAACTTGACCTTTTAAATTTTACAAGAACCATTACATTGTCATATTTTCAAAATATGCTAATAGACCATCGATTGGAAAACCACCACGCCAGGTAGCTCCAGTACAGAATCGTGTCACCGAACATGTACGTTTTTATGGAAATGAAAGAATGACAAACAATCCAAGTGTGGACAATGCAAAATAAATTCAAGACTAAAATGTAAATAATGTAACATTGCAATGCACATTAATTACTTTGAAGCATTTCACACGAGGGTTTGAAGAACGTTCACAGTAGTCCATATTGATGTTCTAGATAACGTGTGGTGTTTTATGAACTGATAGAATTGATACATATTAAATATTTTAACATGTTCTGAAATTATTTAAAATACAGTTTATCTTTATAGATTTGCTAGTTTGTAGTTAGTTGCTAGTTATAGAAATAAATTTTTCAAGTAAAACAAAAATATTATTAGATATAAAACCGTTGAATTTCTAGGATTTATACTGGATAATAATTTAGATTGGTAGAATCATACTAACAATATTATGAAAAACACATTAACAAAGGAATTTAAATGAATAAATGAATGAATAAATGAATAAATGAATTTATTCCATCATAATCAATACAAAGTTATAATAATAAAACAACCCGGAATTGACTGACCACTTTTACGAGTAGTGTGGTCAGTATAGGCAACAAAATACAACAGGTTTCTTGTCAGAGTCCAGATTATAGTAGCATGTTGTTATTAGCCGGGCTGCTCTCCGTGGCGTCTACACCTAACACTGATAAGGCACATAACAGGACCTGCTATGCAAGACCGTACCTTCACTGCAATTCACAACTGATGCACTTCACTACAATACTAATAAACACTAATAAACACAAACAATTCACTTCAGCCTAGTATAAAAAAATTTACAATTTCTTATTTCAATTATTACAATATTTTACCAACAAATAAAACCAAAATACATAATACCATTACAATACAACTATTTATTGTGTTAACAATAAACAAAAAGAAAATTAAAAACCAAACTTCAAGAACACTTAAGAAATTTCAAGCACAACAAACCCGAAAAGTCAGCAAAAGCTAAACATGTTATTGAAAAAAAAGCATATTTTTTCTAAAATTAATTTACTAAAAGAAGTATATAACAATAACTATTTGGATGCGTATGAAACCATTAAAATTAATAAAAATGAAAAACCCCGTAAACAATGAAACTGGCCTGTTTCCAAATTTGTCGTTATTACCTTTTTTTTAATATTTAAAGATTTATTTAAATTTTTATATATTTTTTATTCATTTTTATACATATTATTTATCTTTATACAACTTTTATTCTTAAATTTCATTTAAACTATATTATTTAAAACATATATTAAAAAAAAAAATGTAAATATTAAATTTTTGTATCAGTTGTGGTTAGTCTGATGATGTTGTCTTTGACAACGAAAGGCCTCATTCAATAACAATTTAAATTATTTTAATATTGAAGTTCTGTTCTACAAATTATATAATACAGCATTTTTCCAGAAAAACATTCACTACTCCTGTATAAAGTTGTTTAATGCCTTACCTTATCACCTCAAAGAAGTAATGTCAGTAAGTAAATTTAAGAGGGCTGTAAAAGCTTGACTAGTAAAGCCCACTACAGTGTCCAAAGTTACATAAATGATAAGCAGTAATGTAAATTGGTTAATTGGTTAGTTTCTAAAGATAAGCATTTAAATAGTTCTAATCTATTTATAAGTTCATTTGTATTTGACTCATGCCAATGCATTAAGTCTAAAGGTAATAAAGAAATTTTTGATTTACTGATACACTCACAGACGTTTATCTATGGCATTAAAAAAAATAAATAAATACTGAACCATTATCGACACTTTCTATTATTTTAATTTTCTGTCAGTTAATTTTTTATTTATGGATACCGGTACAATGTATTCTATATTTACAAAACGACAATCGAATCAAACAACCGTATCATCACCACCACCATCCGTTGACATTGCCGTTTTCAGTGGTCCTCCCAAACAGCCTCCTCAGTTTTTGTCTATCTCTCCAAGTTTCCTCTTCCTCCACCTGTCGTTTCTGCATTCTTTCCTCCACATACTTCCACTCGTGGTCCTCCGACCTTCCTCTCAGTCTCCCTTTTGGTCTTCTTCCTCTTTCCTTTTTCTCCAGCACTATCCTCGGAAATTCCATATTATTTCCCATCCTCTTCACATGCCCCATCCACTATACCCTTCTTATTTCCATTGTCTCTTGTAGCGGTATCACTTTCAACCCTTCTCTGATTATTTCAACCCTTGTTATATCTCCTCTGGTATTCTTCTTTATGCCTCTTTGTGCTTCTTCTAAACTCTCATTTCTGATTCCTGTAATCTTCTTAAATCTCCTTTTGTCCATGTCAACATTTTCGTTCCATATAGTTGACAATAAACCTTGAGCGTCAATATATTCGGTTCCTATCCAATATTCCAATTACAATATATTTCCTTTGCCAGATAAAAAACTGTCCACTCTTCCATGAGATGTTATCATATATCCATAACCGATTGTGAGTTCACCACCCACGTAGAAATGATTAAGGGTTCTGGTACCAATTCTCCCGGTAGGGGCCGCCCCTTGTCGAATTACTTTACATAATGATCCCTTGTGGCTCATTGTCCAGCCCTATTGTTGCAGGCCTACTTCTCGAGGATTTAATAATAATACTGATTTAATCGATGAATTGGTCACAATGAACGGATATTACGTCTAAGATATGATAAATGGTGAATTTAATTTCTTCTGAAATGAAGAAAAGAGAATATAAAAAAAATTCCTTAACGTAAGTACAATAACATACATAATAACAATAACATACATAATATTGAATGACTGATTGAAACCGTCAGTTTGTAGAAACCTAATAATTATAAAAGGAAAAAGAAGGTTTAATTTTACGATGGTTAATTAAGCTTATTTAAAGGATTAATGTGATTTATTGATTACAGTGACATTTTTTTAAAAGGGATATAGTTTCAAGTCAACGTCGTCAAGGGTTATCTGTGAAAAAAGAAGTGACGTTAACGCCTAATTAAAAAAAAAAAAAAATAGCTTGATTAGAAAGTGAAAGGGGTTTTTGTTAAATTACCTATTCTGATTTTTTATAGATTCAATGTTTACATTTGTTTTCATATTATTATAATCGATTGACACTTCGTATTAAAACATGCCACTTGGAATTTGGGAACGTGAACAAAGTGTTCCATTAACTATCAATTTCTAAAAAGGACATGCCAACGATAAAGTAGAAGCCTAGTTAGCCCTGTCACAAAAAGGCAACCTGAACGAAGTCCATAATTTATCCGGGCGAAATTAACAAAATATGAAATAAACAACTTCGGAATATGGAACAGTATGTCCATATGTATATGAAAATTGCGGAAAACTTTGCACAATACAAACTCACCCCTACCCCCCTAAAACATACAGCCAGTGGCCTTGACCGGAGGGTTCCGACTTTATCGCAAAGTAAAGGCGTCAAGCAACATTGAGCGTGGTTGTTCCTTGGATGGGCATCCGATGGGAGATCCCGTCCTTCCATGCAGCCGTTCTGGTCTGGTCGTTTTACCTACCACAATTGTAAATCTAGTTGTAAAGCTATTTGTATAAAAAATATTTACGATAAATGTTTTGTCATAAAAAAACAACATATTTTGTATATGTGTCAGGTAGGCTTATACCCTCTGGGACATCATGTAAAAAAGGGGCAAACAGAATACTTTAAGAGGCATTAAATTGAGAAAAAAGTAAAAAATATACCGAAAGAAAGAACGGAATTTAACCATATTACCGCACAGTTGGACGCATATTGGACCAAAAGCCCACCCACCCATACACGTACATTGGTATTAGCCCACTCGCCCACTCATACACGTACATAGGTATTGGCCCACCCCTCCACCCATACACGTACATTGGTATTAGCCCACTCGCCCACTCATACACGTACATAGGTATTGGCCCACCCCTCCACCCATACACGTACATTGGTATTGGCCCACTCGCCCACTCATACACGCAGTGGCGTATATATGGGGGGGCCGAGGGGGCCTCGGCCCCCCCCGAAATATACAATAATAAATATTTGTTTATCCATAAATAAAAAAAATTTCATCACATTTTATGTATTAATGTATTAATATTTCTAAACATATACAATGATATCGGTGTAATTGTGTACATTATAAACATATATCATTTTAACTTAAAACATAATATTATCCCAATTTTGTAGGAGCTAGAATAGCGTAAAATGACATCTCCATGAGTTTACTTTTTGAAAAATTTCCCGGGGGGGTACCCCCGGACCCCCCTGTAATGTGTCTTGGTAATGCTTGCTTAACCAAGATCGGCCCCCCCCGAAAAAAATTTGTATATACGCCACTGCATACACGTACATAGTATTGGCCCACCCCTCCACCCATACACGTACATTGGTATTAGCCCACTCGCCCACTCATACACGTAAATAGGTATTGGCCCACCCCTCCACCCATACACTTACGTTGGACCAGACTGGTGGTGGTTCGGAAGCCACTTAAGCCGTTAGTCCCCAGGTTAATTGTTGGAGAAGCCCTAACTTCGCCTGGTATAATAAGATCTCCTTTAACTTTTTTTATTTTAACTCGTCACTTAAGAAGACCAGTGAGTCTTTTTGACACAGACGCATTCCATAATTGATTTTGCATGTACTTCCTGAATACACAAATTATTATTTTTAAATAAAAATCGATATATCTGTTTGAACATGCCATCTCCAGGAACGCCTGAGAAAATAACTTCCATTTCTAAAGAATAATACTATGAATTTTTAGATTAAAGAAAACTAGTAAAGACTTTAGGCTGAAAAAAAAGACATTTATGCATTTTTCTGCTCTCTCAACAAAACAACACAATATTTCTCAAAAACGTAATATCTTCACCGTATTGACAAATAGTTAAAAATTTCCAATTTTGTTTGCCAGAACCAGTCAAGCATTGCATTAATCTATATACTATAACGCTCGATGTAATGGCTCAGTCAATTTAGCACTCAATTAACTTTTTCAAGGCAATGTTCCATTGTAAATAATAAAAGTTATTTCTCCATTAGTATATATGAGCCACTTCACTGAGTAAGGTCACCAAAGTGGATGAGACATAAAAGCCCGCCAAAACTACATGTGTGCCGTTCACTATTGAGTTTGCGTGTAGCGTTGCGCCCACGGCTTCCTGCGCATGTTGAATAGCGTGGCAATACGCCACCGCGCCGCTACCGCCCAACCCATTGCGCACCTTAAACCTTGCCTCACTCATTCACTTCATGTCCGTGTAGGTAGGCAGCAATCGTCAGGGGTCGGGAATAGACTAACGGTTATAGTTAGTTATATGACGAACGAAATCATGCTAGGAAAATAACGCCTTCTTCCATTATAATTAAAAAATACGAAAACTTGAGTACTATGAGACTTATCACTACGAAAACGTGAGTATTATGAGACGTGTCACTATGAAAACTTGAGTATTATGAGACGTATCACTGTGAAAACCTGAGTACTATGAGACTTATCACTACGAAAACGTGAGTATTATGAGACGTGTCACTATGAAATATTGAGTACTATTGAAGTTACGAGAAGTGTCACTAAGATCAATAGATTGTTTTAGACAATCAATCAATTGGTCGGTAGCGTAGTTGGTTCAATCCCAACTTCATAAGCTAAAGGTTCTCAGTTCGATCCCAATCAGAGTCAATACATTTTGAGAAGGATCAGCTGATAACAACGGGCTGTTAATTTGTCATTGGGCTATTAATTAATGACACTTTCTAAGGAATAGTCGGCCTTAGTTTGTAACAATGACTACATTCGCTCAACTACACTCATCACACTCATTCGAAATCCATATTCGCCCATATCTTGACGATCGGCGTCTTAAGAATAAATAAATAAATAAACGTGTCACTGCGAATAATTAAGTGTTATGAGACTTGTGACTACGATTACTTGAGTGTTATGAAACGTTTTTTACGATGAATACTTGATGTTATTAGAAGTGTATCTACGAAAAATTGACGTTATGAGACTTGTCACTACAAATACTTGATGCTATGAGAACTGTCACTACGAATACTTGAGTATTATGGAACGTGACACTACAAATACTTGAGTATTTATGGAACGTGTCACTACGAATACTTGATTATAAGGGAACGTTTCACTTCGAATACTTGAGTATTAGGGAACGAGTCACTCCGAATACTTGAGTTTTATGGAACGTGTCACTACAAATACTTGAGTATTTATGGAACGTGTCACTACGAATACTTGATTATAAGGGAACGTTTCACTTCGAATACTTGAGTATTAGGGAACGAGTCACTCCGAATACTTGAGTTTTATGGAACGTGTCACTACGAATACTTGAGTATTAGGGAACGAGTCACTCCGAATACTTGAGTTTTATGGAACGTGTCACTACGAATACTTGAGTATTATGGAACGTGTCACTACAAATACTTGAGTATTATGGAACGTGTCACTACAAATACTTGAGGATTATGGAACGTTTCACTTCGAATACTTGAGTATTAGGGAACGAGTCACTCCGAATACTTGAGTTTTATGAGACGTATCACCACAATTACTTAAATATTTTAAAACATATCTCTAAAAATATTCGAGCATTGCGTAAATCGTGAAACCACCTGCTTTAGAATTCTAAACTGGATAACGTTTATACCTCGGCGAGATCATTGCGGTAACAGTTTCTTGTACTGAAAGTAGTACATGTGGGCACGTTGTGTTCTTACTTGTCAGTGGAATACTGATTAGACCTACTTGCGTTTATAATGTCTTGGCTATGTCGTTTTTTACCTAAATGAAATCTTTTACGTTCTTTGGTTGTCCCTGACATGTAGGTATCTTAGAGTGTCTTGTGTTAGTGTTTAGACTTAACTGTTATGTTACGTTTGAACTGTACTTGTAATGAAAAAAGTTTAAACGAACTTTCATGAAGGATTTCGCTCATAATACATTAGGGAAAAAAATAAGTAGGCATAAATGAAAATACCACTCCAACAATTAGCACACGGTACTTATTAACTTCCGTAGTTTCTCGCGGATTTTAACAAGGAGGTTACTTCCGTGTCAGAATGAGGATGCCCGAATTCCCACAACTACGTCCGTAACAACTGAAATTTGGATTCGTCTCACGCCGAGCGGGCAGGCAGAGAGAGTGCAGTTATCAGCAGCAGATGTCGGCGATAGCGAGGCAGATGTGGCGGGAGAGAGCTGATAAGGCACGAAATTAGCGTTTATAATTGCCACTCGAAACACTTTATAGTCTCGTGAACTTGTCAAAAACAATGGTCGTCGAACACATGATAATGGTTGCTAATGGACGCCCGCTTAATGGTAATGATGCGGCTAACTTTGGGTGTTCCCCAAGGCGGCGTCTTATTTATTGCTGCTATTTTTCATATCTTTTTTTTTCGTTTCATTTGTAGAAGACAACGTATTCTATAGCTTAACGTTATCAATTATGTCAATATTGCTTAAAAGTTGTTTTTATAATAGTGAGTATTGTTTTGTGAGAAGTCTATGTTGCTTAAAAGTTGTTTTTATAATAGTGAGAACTGTTTTGTGAGAAGTCTATGTACATGATGTGTATTTGTTACTTTTCTTGCATCAGGACATTATTTGTGATATTTCGTATGGAGTATTTGTGTTATTTTATCGTCAGTTTATGTAATTTTAATTCTCCATTACTTTACATTTCGTACAATAACATTTGGACACATATGTACATGTGCTTATAGGAGTGAACACTTTTATACACAGCCTTTTAAATGTAAGTCTCAAATATATTGAGAAAAACATTTAATTTCACTGAATCTCAAAATATGTCTTGAATACTCATTGGTTTCTTATTTTCAATCTTTATTCAATTTCCTTTTTTATTTACATTCTTCAATTTATTGAAATTATCACAATATAATTAGTCCACCCCCCCCCCCACTTCGTAGAATAATTCGAAATTATATAGATTTACAATTCCAACTCACGTTGTCCTTTATTTTTACCCACAGAGGTCATGCATTTACAACACCAACCAAAGACGGTATCACGCGTTGAATAACGGAAGGCGATCCGGTTGTTCGTTATATCGATTCAGCCATTCGGTTCGGCTCACGATAGAGGTATCGCATTACCGGACCGAATCTGGACTCGACAGCCACAACATATGGCTTACTGGGGCGTTAAACAATCGACATTTGGTTAACAGGCTTTTCTGGATGGCCAACCAACGAGTTGAGCACAATGACAGCGTGTGCCTTAAACGGCGTGGTTAGATCCAACGGTCGTAAGCTGAGAGTGAGTCAAAGACAATTAAAAAGAAAACTTGTTATGAATGCAACTTTAGCTCATGTGGGTTTATTGAATGTGTTTGACAGTTTGTTTTAATATATCCAGTTTCTGGACACGAATTCACTGTTTGGATTTCAATTTATTCAACCTAACAGCTGATTGATATTCGGCTAATTAATTTAATAATAACATAATTACTTTATAAGATAAGCAAATATAAACTAATTAATCTAAGGATTATCGTTATTGTTAGTGACGTGAATTCAGGTTCATCGTAGAGAATAAATAAACAGAGGTCGCATCCAATAGTACACTGAATGTGTGTCGAGAAGTTATTTCTCCAGTTTGTCAAACAGATGGCAAGGCCAGCACCTTGTCAGGACAACCTTTTATTCTCCAACATCATCAAGGATAAGTTAAGTAACTAACTTCAATTCATAAAGATGTAATACAGTAGTTGTAATATTTTTATAAATGCCACGGAGGCGTTCGTTGCAGCCATTATAGAGCGTTTTCTTTCCCTCTGTAGATAATTGCATTCTGTCTAGAACTGCAAAAAATGTTAAGCTTTCCAAACAAAGATGCAAGTTAAGTTTAGAGTCACATCCGGAACGAAAGGTACGTGATACGTTGAAGCTAAAACCTAGCCAAGAGTGAGCCGGGTTACAACGCACGTTGGGGAAAAAGGTAATTCTCACCAGGTTAAAACGTAGGTGAGATTGGTACATTTTAACACTCACATATCACAACACTGTTGATAAAAATAAACGATTTCAATAAAATACATTGAGTATAATAACCTCAACAACCCCGAGCACTGAATACAAAATTAATGTATTCAATGAAATTGCAAATACAAACAAAATAAATACGGTAGCTCTAATATATTTAGTCGGCACTTGTGGCGTAGTGTTGTAACCCAGATACTTGGGGACAAAGTTTTATGGATATTGTAGGCGACAGGTTCTAGGCTCGGTCCTCTTAATAGAAGAAATGATTCAATAAAGAAAATGCAGTTTATTGTTTTTATTATTAAAATTTATGAGCGATGTTTGTCTTTGATATACCTGAATACATTTAATCTTTTCTGTTCAAACTTATTTCTAGTACCTTAATTTCATTTTAGTTCAGTTAGATTACAGTATATTTCTCAAACAGATTCTAATTTCTTATCAAGGTACATTTTTCAAAACTTCGTTATCTATAAGTTGTTTTTTAAGTTTTAGAGTAGGTGGTCTCAAGAAAGAAATACTTGTTTATTAGTACTAAGTTGTGATGGTATTCTCTAAACAGGCTAGCCTAGGGAGAATACATAATTTTCCTCTTGATTAAAATAATTATTTTTAAATAATTAAGAAAATATATGTAAAAAAGGAAATATATATATATATATATATATATATATATATATATATTCTATTCTTAATACCGACAGTGCCTCCTCAAATGGTTCCCATCGGCGTCGACATTCTAGAGAAGTCAGGGGTTCGGATGTTGGGTAAGGAAGAGAACTGAGTATCAAGCTTGTCAGTTAGCTGAAAATCAGACCAATATACTTGTTTCGGATTCCACGTAAAGCTGTAGGTCTCTTAGATTCCCTGGCTACTGGGCTGTTAATAAACGGCTCTTTCTAAGGAACAGTCGACCTTAGTGGCAATAACTACACTCGTTCATCTTCACTCATTCACCGCTCATATTCGGCCATATTTCTACGATCGGCATCTTAATGATGAACGATAATAATGAATCAAGAATTACTTGAGAAAGAACTAAATGATAACACTTAAATAAACCAGTGTGCTCGTATTCCTGTCAGAAAAACACAATCCAGTAGCAGTGAAACTTCTGTGAAGGACATTGAATCCAAATGTTTCACGATGAGCTAGCTATATCCTGGACCACAATTAGTGGTCCTGTAGGTGGAAGTTACAGGAGCCCTCCTCCTCTGCCAAACCTTGGACTACACTTCACGACCAATGTCAAATCACCCGATACATCTCATTCTGGAAACGACTATTTTGAAACCGGTCCCAAACACTTTTCCTATCCGAACAACTATTGGTGGGGTCAACGATTTTACAACCTGCGTTTTAAGATAATAGGCTGATATTTTTCTGCCTTTACAACGATTTTTTTTACCTGTAGGCGAACATTTTAAAAGCCCTCCAGGATTTCCTAACACTAAATGTCGATTTAACACCTAAAATGTTAAAACACCGGGGATGATCTTACGACACTCATTTCACTATAATGGCGGTGTCTCCAACTGATATTTGTGAAACCCGAACATCGAATTATTTAGATGTTGTATTACAGTTGAACTTTTCACTGTGTGGAAGTTACATTAGTCATTACTAAGTTAGGTCGTGGACATTATTAACTGTAAAAACCATTAAAGATTACTTAAAGTAAATATAAAACATTGATTACCGTTTAACGTTTAGTACGAATTCTAATACTAACTGGCTAAGGAACACGCGTGATCTAATATTAACTGGCTAAGGAACACGCGTAGTCTAATATTAACTGGCTAAGAGATACGCGTGATCTAATATTAACTGGCTAAGAGACACGCGTGATCTAATATTAACTGGCTAAGGAACACGCGTGATCTAATATTAACTGGCTAAGGGACACGCGTGATCTAATATTAACTGGCTAAGAGACACGCGTGATCTAATATTAACTGGCTAAGGAACACGCGTGATCTAATATTAACTGGCTAAGGGACACGCGTGATCTAATATTAACTGGCTAAGAGACACGCGCGATCTAATATTAACTGGCTAAGGAACACGCGCGATCTAATATTAACTGGCTAAGAGACACGCGTGATCTAATATTAACTGGCTAAGGAACAGGCGTGATCTAATATTAACTGGTTAAGAGACACGCGTGATCTAATATTAACTGGCTAAGAGACACGCGTGATCTAATATTAACTGGCTAAGGAACACAAGTGATCTAATATTAATTGGCTAAGGGACACGCGTGATCTAATATTAACTGGCTAAGGGACACGCGTGATCTAATCTTAACTGGCTAAGAGACACGCGTGATCTAATATTAACTGGCTAAGGAACACACGTGATCTAATATTAACTGGCTAAGGAACACGCGTGATCTAATATTAACTGGCTAAGGATCACGCGTGATCTAATATTAACTGGCTAAGAGACACGCGTGATCTAATATTAACTGGCTAAGGAACACGCGTGATCTAATATTAACTGGCTAAGAGACACGCATGATCTAATATTAACTGGCTAACGAACACGCGTGATCTAATATTAACTGGCTAAGGAACACGCGTGATCTAATATTAACTGGCTAAGAGACACGCGTGATCTAATATTAACTGGCTAAGAGACACGCGTGATCTATTATTAACTGGCTAAGAGACACGCGTGATCTAATATTAACTGGCTAAGAGACACACGTGATCTAATATTAACTGGCTTAGGAACACGCGTGATCTAATATTGATTGTGCGACATAAAGTCCAAATCAAGAAGTCTAAACCGAAAAGTCCAAGACAAAAAGTCCAAAAGCTGTAGCAGCCAATACCTAAAAGTCTAAGCAAAAAGTCCAATACTTGTTATTTTGAGCTTATTTTTATTTTGAACTTATTTTTATTTCAAAATGGTGCTTATTGAAGCAAGCAACTAACCTAACCTAACCTAACCTAACCTAACCTAACCTAACCTAACCTGCGGTAGATCACAGCTGCTACCCAGGTAGATCACGGATGCTACCCGAGTAGATCACGGCTGCTACCCAAGTAGATCACGGATGCTACCCGAGTAGATCACGGCTGCTACCCAAGTAGATCACGGCTGCTACCCACGTGGATCACGGCTGCTACCCAAGTGGATCACGGTTTATTCTCAAAGCTTAATAAACCGTATATTTTATTTTCTCAAAATAGTTTATTCTTAAAATTATTTTGAGAAAATAATAGATTTTCTCAAAATAATTTTGGACCTAATAGATTTGGACCTACCGGGTTGGATTTTTTGGTTTGGACTTTTTGTCCTCCAACCCTAATATTAACTGGCTAAGAGACACGCGTGATCTAATATTAACTGGCTAAGGGACACGCGTGATCTAATATTAACTGGCTAAGGAACACACGTGATCTAATATTAACTGGCTAAGGAACACGCGTGATCTAATATTAACTGGCTAAGGATCACGCGTGATCTAATATTAACTGGCTAAGAGACACGCGTGATCTAATATTAACTGGCTAAGAAACACGCGTGATCTAATATTAACTGGCTAAGAGACACGCGTGATCTAATATTAACTGGCTAACGAACACGCGTGATCTAATATTAACTGGCTAAGGGACACGCGTGATCTAATATTAACTGGCTAAGGAACACGCGTGATCTAATATTAACTGGCTAAGAGACACGCGTGATCTAATATTAACTGGCTAAGAGACACGCGTGATCTAATATTAACTGGCTAAGAGACACGCGTGATCTAATATTAACTGGCTAAGAGACACGCGTGATCTAATATTAACTGGCTTAGGAACACGCGTGATCTAATATTAACTGGCTAAGAGACACGCGTGATCTAATATTAACTGGCTAAGGGACACGCGTGATCTAATATTAACTGGCTAAGGAACACGCGTGATCTAATATTAACTGGCTAAGGAACACGCGTGATCTAATATTAACTGGCTAAGAGACACGCGTGATCTAATATTAACTGGCTAAGGAACACGCGTGATCTAATATTAACTGGCTAAGGAACACGCGTGATCTAATATTAACTGGCTAAGGAACACGCGTGATCTAATATTAACTGGCTAAGGAAAACGCGTGATCTAATCCTGTAACTTACTAAGTTAAGATTTAATATTTTTGAGAGCAACTTTGAAATCACAAATACTGTTGCTCATTTCATCAGTATTGTGCCACTTGTTGGTCATGAGGACAGGATAACTTCTCATCTTTAACCATAATCATAAGTTACTTCAGACAATCTTACTCTGTTACTCGGAAATGTAACCCTGATCTCGCTAGAGTAGCTACTGCTGATCTGAGCTGAGATGGTAGCTACTCTACCAAACTCAAGTGAGTACGATCTTGACTGTTACTCTGTAATTTAACCCTGATTTCACTAAAGTAGCTACCAAACCAAAGTGAGGACGTTCTTGAACAGTTACTCTGTAATTTAATCTTTATCTCACTAAAGTAGCTACCAAACTAAACTGAGGACGATGTTGAACTGTTACTCTGCAACTTTACCCTGATCTCACTAAAGTAGCTACCAAACTAAAGTGAGGCCGATCTTGAACAGTTACTCTGCAACTGTACCCTGATCTCACTAAAGTAGCTACCAAACTAAAGTGAGGCCGATTTTGAACAGTTACTCTGTAATTTAACCCTGATCTCACTAAAGTAGCTACCAAACCAAAGTGATGACGTTCTTGAACAGTTACTCTGTAATTTAACCCTGATGTCACTAAAGTAGCTACCAAACCAAAGTGAGGATGATGTCGAACTGTTACTCTGCAATTAAACCCTGATCTCACTAAAGTAGCTACCAAACCAAAGTGAGAGCGATCTTGAACAGTTACTCTGTAATTTAACCCTGATGTCACTAAAGTAGCTACCAAACCAAAGTGAGGATGATGTCGAACTGTTACTCTGTAATTTAACCCTGATCTCACTAAAGTAGCTACCAAACCAAAGTGATGACGTTCTTGAACAGTTACTCTGTAATTTAACCCTGATGTCACTAAAGTAGCTACCAAACCAAAGTGAGGATGATGTCGAACTGTTACTCTGCAATTAAACCCTGATCTCACTAAAGTAGCTACCAAACCAAAGTGAGAGCGATCTTGAACTGTTACTCTGTAATTAAACCCTGATCTCATAATATAGTTCGTTATATTCACTCAGTCCCAAGCAACCTGGGCGTTAATGGGTGAGATTATATGTAACACACATACTACCGTACAATATGTACTATTAAGCCAAATGATCCACCCGCCCACCCATACACGTACAGAGCTAATGACCCACCCACCCACACATACACGTACAATGCTAATGACCCACCCGCCCACCCATACACGTACAGTGCTAATGACCCACCCGCCCACCCATACACGTACAGTGCTAATGAAAGTAGCTACCAAACCAAAGTGAGGACGATGTTGAACTGTTTGCAACTTTACCCCGATCTCACTAGGGAAGTTATCAAAGTAAACTAAGGACGACCCCACTCAGGTACTGTGTAACTTGACTATGACCTCACTAGGGTACCTACAAAACAAAACTGAGTTTAACAAATAAATGTTTCAATGTTTCGTTAAAAATGTTTTCAAAATTTAATTTTAACACAGTATTACGTGGTCTACAAGCCATTTTAATTGTAATGTTCGATTCAAACACATAAAAACCTGTTGTAAATAGTTGAGCCTTGCTCTTTGTTAACATTTTTTTTAGCATCAATAAACACATGTTTCAAATTATTGTTTTCCAATCTGAATAAGATCAAAATTGGTAGTAAATTTTGCGTAAATATGTGCGGTCTCAATCAAGTCCTTCCTTCGTTTCCAGGTCTATTTGTCTCATTTAAGTGACTATCAGTGCAAAATAGATAAGAGGTTGTTTTAGGCTAAGGATGTCCGTCTACGGGTAGAGGAAAGATAAGGAAAAGTGGGCGTTTATTATAATTATGTTTGTCCTATAACTTAATCTGTAGTGGAAATAAGTAAATCAGTCAGGCCAGTTAATACTTAAATAGGTAAGCAGCGGTAAAACAAGTTGGGTCGAAAACGAAAAACTAATTTATTCTCCGTTGAAGTTCACCGGCAATTTATTAGAGCGTTACATAATAAAAACACAATTACGCAAGCCGAACATAGATTACTTTTTAATGAAGTGATGTCCGAGCTCTGTCGCCAACGCAGTTGATAAACATATGCAAAGTAGTCCATTGTAGACTGTTCTGTGTCGTCACAAAACCCAACGAGGTTAATAAATCACAAACTAATTTCCAACTAGACACTGACTAGGAACAGACAGCGTGGCTTGAGTGGACTCTGTTGTTCCTCTGTGGAACTTGTTACTTAGGCACAGTGTAATGCTTTGTAACTACCAACAACAGTTGTAAGACTATTTTGGTTGTAATTCGATAAGGGTGGTATAATATTTGCTGTTCAAACAACATTGTAGCTACTGTGTAAATTCACCAACCATAAATAGGAAAGGTACCGTAAGCACCTTTCCACACTAGGTGTACTAAGGTTGGGGATGGCAAATGTTTTCAACATATCGATACATCGAATTACCGATACATCGCAAACTAAATATCGATATATCGACTTACCGATTCATCGCAAACCAAATATCAATATATCGAATTACCGATACATCGCAAACCAAATATCGATATATCGTTTAACCGATGTATCGAATTGTAAATGATTTAACTGTATAAAATTAGGCACTAACTTATGCCATGACCAAAAATACACTCACGTTTTACTATCACTATTAATAATGGTTTACTGAATTTCAAAATTAAATATATTTATGATGTATCAATACATCATTGGCAATAACTAAGGTGTCGATAGTCAAATGACAAGAATTGGCCTTGCTTTTAACAATCCAGTTACGCATATTCTTTAAAAAGTACTAATGATTTAACTTGCATTGTGTATCTTGTGAGTATACATGTACACCTTGAATCTGTAAAGATTTTAATGAAAGTGTGAAAATATATTAATATTATAAAAATTGTTGTTAGAAAATATGGTTGAAACATTTAAAAAATTAAATGTAGTATATATATTTATATTCACATATTTGTATATCATATATTTCATTTGCGTAATCTTTTAAGCCTAGCTTCATGTGCTAACGGTTCTCAGTTCGATCCCAATCAGAGCAATTACAAATTTTAAAAGGGATCAGCTGATAACCACCGGCTGTTCATTTGTCATGGTGCTATTAATTAACGACACTTTCTCAGTAAAAGGCGGCCTTAGTTTGTAACAATGACTACATTCACTCATTTACACTCGTCACACTCATTCGAAATCCATATTCGCTCATACTTGACGATCAGCGCCACATAATAAGTAAGTAAATATATCTTTTCTAACATACTTTGGTACTTTTGTTGGTATATTTTATAAAAGTATAATTAATTAAGCTTCCATGATAGCTGCTGAATATACCTAAGTCTAGTAGGTTTAGTAGTGTTTTCTAAATTCAGCCTCTAAAGAGGAAGGTGCGCAATAATAGTTGTTAGGTGATGATAAGGCTAAAAAAATCAGCCTTAAGTAGAAGATACGCATCTATAAATGGTAAATTACCAGGTGATGCTGTTGCTAGGAAATTCAACCTCTAAAAAAGATACACATAAATAATAGTAAATTATCAAACAGTAGTTAGGCCAAATATTTCAGCCTCTAGTAGACGATAATAGTAGATCAATATAATAATTATATTAAATTTTCAGACGATATTATAGCTAAATTTCAACCTCTAGTATAAGATACGCATCAACAGGATGTAAATGATGACGTCATATTTTGGCTGTCACTTATGAGCTTCAAATGATTTGTAATAACATACCACCACTCCCACACAAAATTAACTTTGCCATAAGTCGAGGAGAAAGTGTTGAGTCGACTATAATAAGGAACATATTTCAAGCTGAAAATAAGTCGACCCTGAACAAAGTTTGATCTATCTGTACAGCGCTTTCTTCTCGATTGCCTATTTCCCTTCAAACTGCCTTGGGCAGACAAATGATCCTGTATTTCTCTCCGAGTTCCTGTACCCTTTAACAGTCTGCCTGTCAGTCCGTCTTTAATGGGTGGGTGGGAGAGGTATGGAGGGCGGCCCACCCAAGATGCTTTGATCAACTACCCGATACCTTTGTTTCGGGTCTTTTTTATAGATTCCGCTAGATTCTAGGCGCCTTTTATCTATACAAATGCCGTTAAATCATCTGAGGCATTTCCTTCTTGTTAAAAAAAAGTCCTTGGATATCTGTTTAGTAATAATAAAAAAGATTTGTAATGAAATAAAAAATAGTGAGTTTCAGTTATTTAGTTTGTAATTTTTATGAAAATATAAATAAACAGTAAATATTGTAAAAAGTGGGTCCAAACAACGTAAAGATTTTAATTTCCCAACAAATCATCTTATAGTTGAACTTTACTGCAATATTCCTCCGGTCACTCGTTTATTAATTAAATTTAACTGTCACAACAAAAATTCATTTGTTAATTAATTCCTAATTCCTCATTAAATAAATTAGTGATAAAATACAATTTTTAAAATTTTATCACTAATTTAGCATAACTTACGAAATTAAAATAAAAAATGAATATCACAACATAATTATTCTCCCACAGTAACTATTCAGCATTTGTAAGAGATAGGTATAATGAACATTTCAGAACAAGCAAGCAGTTAGGGTATCTTAGAGTAAACACCCTAAGATAACTAAGGTTCATTTGGCGAAATAAGGTTTCTAAAATTAAAGGTTTTCTTAAAGGTTTTTGATATAGTGTTTAAATCATATGAAATAAGAAAATATTCAATTGTAGTATCTTTTACCAAGCTATTTATCATTTTGGGAAAATATTCCTTCCATTCGTGGATTTTTAAAGAACAACATTTTTTTTTAAATCGTACAAAATGCCAATTATTAATAGAATTTTCCGTTAATTGGTAAAAATTTAAGAATATCTAAACTAATAACAAAAATAATAGTCTGAAAAACAATTATTAAATTTTGTAATTTTTTTATCAACAATATATATCATGTTTAAGTTTAACCCCCCACCCACAATAATACAAAACAAATATTTAACTTGTTGTTTTTCAACATAAACATTATATTTCAATATGTAGCTCTGAATTGTGTAAAATTAATTATATAAATAACTTACTGACTTACTTGCACAATTCATTTCAGTTTTTATTGCAATGTATACATTTCGGGGATAACCCCATCTTCATAGCATTTTAAAAATATAAAACTACACAAACTTAGTTTATTTAGTACACTGTATAACGTTGTGGTGTATAAATTAAAATAAAATAAATATTGAAACAATTCGGATTAGATTTTTAACCTTCAAACATTTTGTATAGACTACTTTAATAATAAAAGTGACTTATGAGAGCACCCACCTACCATATGATACGAACTGTCACTTTTATTTTTAAAGTAGTCTATACAAAATGTTTGAAGGTTAAAAATCTAATCCGAATTGTTTCAATATTTATTTTATTTTAATTTATACACCACAACGTTATACAGTGTACTAAATTAACTAAGTTTGTGTAGTTTTATATTTTTAAAATGCTATGAAGATGGGGTTATCCCCGAAATGTATACATTGCAATAAAAACTGAAATGGATTGTGCAAGTAAGTCAGTAAGTTATTTATATAATAAACATTATAAGTCCTACTTGTAATTTAATCATAACAAAAAAAAACCTGCTTTGAAACAAATATGCCCGTTAGAAAAGTGTTTAACCCTCCAACTGTTGATTAAATCACTTTTCAGTTACATGGTAATTTCAGGCGTTTTGCAATTTAGCTTTAATAATTTTCAAAAAATACAAAAACTGTTCAAATACCATGTATTATATATCAAACTGATCGCAAACATATGCTCTATAAGGTAATAGAACATGTAGAAATATGCCAGTAATTAAAACAAAATTCAGACTTCATAAAAGTTTGACTGACTTTTTCTTCATTATTTTTTACATTTCAGCACTATGAATAGTCACACAATACGGGTAAAAAAAAATAAAAAATATATATATACAAAATGTTCCAAATGATATTGTAAAACAAACCATATCACACACTTGCATTTTCAGTAAAATAAAAACATAAAAGTTTTAAAAAAAAATAGTGCATAAGTAAAAGTTTGTCCAATTTTCAAAATTTATTTACACATTACTTTAAGAAAAATATGGACATAAATATTACCTCTGGCATAAGTAATAAGATGAACAAATGCTAAATAGGTAATAGAATTACAACACTGCAAAGTAAGCAAAAATTAATATATTTGCGTATTTATTTGCAAAAGACAACAAATCTTGAATGTCGCTAGAAGCGTCAACTTCCAGTAACGTCACTATCATATAAACAACGTCTAATATCACTAAACATACTAAGTTCACTCATGATAAAAGCTAAAATAAACAATCGAAAACTATAACTACCATAACCTATAATATGCATTTATTTACATTGAAAATAATACTTCAAAACAATACTGCCTTGTGTGTAGCTGTATCAGTTCACTAGTGCCATTGTATGTAACCTACACCTGTATACAAACAATGCTAGCGCTTACGCTTTGCGAATACAAACAACTGATTATATTTATCTCACACCGGTCCACAGCCTATGAATAGTGCTTCAAATTAGACTAGTGAAAAAGAAATCTATCCACTCCATTAATGTTCAAAGTACTCAATTTTTGCCCATACAGTTTCACCGTAATTACGGAAAATCGAATGTATCGCACAGCGCGATAGCATCACTGTAAAGTAGCGTGAATGTATAGCACAGTGCGATAGCATCACTGTAAAGTAGCGTGAATGTATCGCACAATTCGATAGCATCACTGTAAAGTAGCGTGAATGTATCGCACAGCGCGATAGCATCACTGTAAAGTAGCGTGACTTTATGTATAGCACAGCGCGATAGCATCACTGTAAAGTAGCGTGAATGTATCGCACGGTGCGATAGCATCACTGTAAAGTAGCGTGAATGTATCGCACAGTGCGAAAGCATCACTGTAAAGTAGCGTGACTTTATATATAGAACAGCGCAATAGCATCACTGTAAAGTAGCGTGAATGTATAGCACAAAGCGATAGCATCACTGTAAAGTAGCGTGAATGTATAGCACAGTGCGATAGCATCACTGTAAAGTAGCGTGAATGTATCGCACGGTGGATAGCATCACTGTAAAGTAGCGTGAATGTATCGCACAGTGCGATAGCATCACTGTAAAGTAGCGTGAATTTATCGCACGGTGCGATAGCATCACTGTAAAGTAGCGTGTAGGTATCGCACAGTGCGATAGCATCACTGTAAAGTAGCGTGAATGTATCGCACAGTTCGATAGATCAGTTTGAGGGTTAAATACTCTTGCGAAACTTAGAAAATGGTATCACTTAGAGTTTCTTTTTGGGGCTATCATATAGTATATACATTTACATAAAGATAAAAATCGTATATATATACGACTTTTATCTTTGTATTAATAGGAATCTTACTGATAAGGGCACTCATAACAAATGCTGGTGATTAAACAGTATTCTTCTACGTCGCCATGCGTTAGTTCCATGAGAACCGACGAACTGCATGCAACCTTAATTAATTCGATTTCCAGATTATAAACAACGCTACCTACGAGTGTAAAAACTACCCCTAGAGAAATTAATTTGAGTGTGTGGTAAGGGATGTTAAATATTGACCCAGCCAGTCTGTCGATAGGTACAAATGGGAACCCCTGGGGTTGGGACAACCTATTCTACCAGATGACATGCCGATAGATTCACACTTCCACCCCCATCTCCCCCACTTTATCTCATACGGCTCCTGCCTTTGTTTCTAATGAATCTGTTATTTATCAAGCAAAAATCGAATTAAAAATAGATTATTTCACACTTTAAAGACATACAGCTAACAAAAATAATAAAATTATGAACGTAGATAAACTGCCACTGAATAAATGAATAAAAATAATGACAAACGAAAATTCCGTGCGCGAGAGTGAGTATACTAATTTTAAAGATATTTTATTGACTTTCAACAAATTATAAGAAATACTGTAATTCCAATGATATGTCGAAACACAGTCCAAATTCAACATCCATTATTTTAAGGTTCGGCCGATCTCCTCTAACTTTACTGTAATAATTTCTCATAAACCGTTTATCGGTTCGGGGATCTTAGCAGACAGTGTAAGGGGAGAACAGTACAAGGTGAATATACTGATAAAGATCTTAGCAGACAGTGTAAGGGGAGAACAGTCCAAGGTGAATATACTAATAAAAACTAAGCCAAGGCCAATTTTCGAACTTGCACTATCTTTTACTCGGTTATAAGCTCTGACGACTTAGATCTAGGACACTGGCTCTTCCTAAATATTAATTAATAATATGTATTGTGTTGATTTCGTCACCAAATGTTCTAATAGATAAAAAATTTGAAGGGCTGTATCTACCCTAAAATATTTATTTTCATCAAAATATTTTTTCTTAACGTCTTCGTAAATACTAATTTTTTGAGGCAGTTGGTCTACAGTAGATTAAAACTGTTTAATTCGCTCCTGGACATTATAAAAAAAACTGTCAAAATTTGAAAGGGCAAAAAATATATCCTATTCCAAGGATGTTATTACAGAAAAAATGGAATTTTTAAATAACGAAACCTGACCATTTTCTGACAATTTGTTTGAAAAGTATTTAGTTTTAATGTTTGATGAATAATTTAACTTTTTTACCTAAGTTTCTTTTGATTTAGTTACTTTATTATATTATAAGATCTTAATAAGTAACAATGTATTAATTGACCCAATTATGCGGCGCACAGCTGTTTTGTATAAAGTGTTTCTTATTTTATGCCCCTATAGGTATAAGATAACTTGTGTATCAAAGTATTATAGTCTATCCTCTGTGTTAATTATGAATCTGTCAGTCATTAAGTACGGATTATATTACTGTGTTGCTAATTATTGTAAATTATTCATAAATAATAAACACCCCTATAATATGAGTTTTCTTTATGACGCCATATTATTAATGATAAATTACACATTATATTGTTGTGTACGTTAGATTTAAACTATCAGTCTGACAAATTAACTCTTAACAATAGAAATTTAGTAAAACAAAAAAATAGTAATAACAAAAACTTCATGATAACGACAATCCCAACTCGTGTAAGAGATTCTTTTATTCATACTACTTGTTTATCAATCATTATTATTTTATATTTTTAATTAGGCCTACGTCATGTAATAGTGCTGCAGTTAAAACCAAACCAAACTTCCGAGTGATTGTGCACAAAATAGTCGAAAACAGTGAATGGATTCACTTGAAATTTTACACATTGCATTTATAAACTAGAGTGTTTTATTATATTTAGTTCCTAAAATTGTAAACGGGAACAGGGCATTTCAAGCATTTTCCGATCTACCTACATTTCGCAATAAATGTCAGTGCTGAAAAAGTACTCCTGTAACCAGCTGATTTATTTACACGTTAAATCCGAATCATATCCTGTAAGTTTATCATTGTGATCAGATGACTGTTTGTGTATGAAAACAACTGTAAGTTACCAATAATTAAAATATAGGGCTAAGCCACAATAAAACGTGGCTGGATTTATTTGATACAAATAAAATTGTTTTCATTTGTTTAGTAATGAATAAATATTAATTCAGTACATGGTGCTAACGTTGACACAAGGGTTCTGTAGTTGTATCAAACACTAATCTGTTTTTTAATCACAGCTTAATGCATTGTTGTGGCGACCTATGTACTCTCCAACCCAAACAGACCCAGTCGTTTGAAACACTGCTGGTTGCTGAATATTGTGGTGAAACTGAAAAAGACTCAAGTGTTTTAGAACGTTTTTGAACAATAAATTCACCCTCCCCTTCACAACTATGAGACACAAAACATGGAGGTAGACGGAGTCAACTCAACAGTTTGTTGATACAACGACCCTCTCCATATATTCGAGTTTTTGGTTTGGTTCAATAAAACAACAGATTGTTGAATCTACGACCTTCTTACTAAAAATTCATGTTGGCGTTGCGTCAACGAACCAAATACCAATGCGTCCGTTTTTATATTGACGAAAAGGGTATTTAGGTCAAAGCTCCTCATGGATATTTAAAATGAAATATGAAGAATTAAGGCCTGTTGTATCAAAGCCCTTGTTGTACGGACCTCTCCAATTTAATAAAAATTACGTAACGAGTTCATAATATCCTCTAATGACTATATTATAAAACTATAAACTGTTTGTGATGAACAGTAAAATTTGTTTTTACAAATCACAATATACCTTGAAGCATGTGTTAGTCCCAAAAGGCAGTAACATATTCTCAAAACAAAACAAAAAATAGCTACAAATTAATTTTTGTATCTTTACCTTTTCAAACACAGGAGCAAATAATAAATCTTTCAAGATTTCTTTTTTAGTAAAATTTAATTGCAAATGAAATAAAATAAAACTTCATAAAAAAATATAAGTATTAATTTCTTCTCAAAATACTTTACTTAAAATTAAAAAAAACTTAAAAGCTTTTCTCAAATAATGGAATAAAATAAAATTAACTTTTAACGTGTAAAATATTAATAATAATTTAATATCTTCTTAATATTCCAGATTAAATTCTTTCCTATAATTCTGTATGATTCTGTATTTCTTTATGATTATGCCTCAGAAACGTTGCTTCCAGAGAACAGTCGAGTTAACCCAAAGTGTCGCCAGACACGTAAAGGTCGCGCACAATCAAACAAACACTCACATTGCACGGCACAGCACAACTTCTCAAAAGCTTCCTGTAGGAAAAATGCCGAACTCCGAAATGAAGCTGAAGAACGGTTAAAGAAACGGTAAACTCAATTCAGCTTAAGGTGGCAGCAAAACGATGGAGAAAACCGTTGCACGAACTATTTACGTGGATTCTCCACTACACAAAAATTTCCTCGAAACAAAAGGGAAGAGAACTAATCAGGAAGCTTCGAAGGAGGAAGCAAACGTAACTACGTCACCAAAACCTGTAAATTGCAGAAATATGTCGATTCGACTCATTTTACTGTAACAAATAATGGTTATTTTATTTTTAATGGGAAAAATCTACATCTTTATTTGAGAGTTTAAGATTCTCAATGTTTATGAAAAACTGCAAAATATAGATTGAGAGTTTGAACTAGTTTTCTATTGCAAGGACTGTTTCTAATATTTTCATTTTTCTAAAATTACGGTAACAAAACATTGTTACAAGGCTAACAGTAAAATATATATTTCCAATAACGGAGAGCAAGAGAAAAAAAATACCACTTTAATTTAATTTTAAAATTAACAAATTGTTTAGTTAAAGTAATAAAACAAACTAGTTTTTGTTCAATTCGTTGACTTCACTACAATAACCCAGCAATACAAATACTGTATATTATTTACTTTCCATTTCTTGGAAAGGCTACCGACTTATAGGGTACTTAAATTAACATTTTATATACAAACATACTTCAAAGCAACCCTCTGTATAGAACTTGGATACAATTATATTTACACGTAAGTACGTTGCACTGTGACAGTTCATCAAACTCTCATCAGTCGATAGAACCGTTTACAGATGATTGAACCTGTTATGAGAGAACATGCGTAGGTGTTCCATGCACCAGCCATTCATACACCATGCATTGTCTCATGCCCGTTGTACCGTACTAACCAACACCATCTTCAATGTTATTGCAAGTCCTCAATAACATTTATGATGTAGGCTACAATAACTTATTATTGTATACATATTCATTGGATTAGTTTCTTTTAGTGTAGTGTTATTGAAATCTGTGCGGGGAATTATTCAGAACGATCTAGGGGGGTGAGCCAGTACAGTTTAAAGTGAGCATTACTGATACTCGTATACAGGGTGGAAAACATATTGAAACGCTTTCACAACAACGTTATATTTTTTTCATAAAAAATTTTATAATATAATTTGTTTGGTAATTGTGTTACATAAAGTATAATTGTTGATCAGAATGATTTACTTGAAATCGTTTTTAATAGCGGAAAAATTATATTGTTCAAATTAGTTACTTTGAAATTAATATGACCGGCATTCTGGAAAAGATAAACCTTTCGAAGTCCGGTTTGCGGCAGTTAATTTATTTTGAATAGACCTTTCATTTGAAACCACACTCGACCTACGCTTATATTGAAGATTTTCGTTCTAGTTCTCATGGGCTGTCCCCCTGAAAAGATTAAATGTCGCTAATGACGCCAAAAAGTATGTTCTTGTAACCATGATGATGTACAAGATTTCAATTTTACAAATGAAGGCATACAAAAGTTGTGAAAGCTTTTCTATATTTCTTTCCACCTCGTATACTTCCAGTTCAAGGCGGATTCGAATCTGCACTATCTTTAACCCAGGCTCCAAGTCCTGATGCCTTAGACTTCGACCGTTCGACCACCGGCTCAAACCTATGGGTAATATATATTGAGAGTCTGAAGAGACTGTCGACCATGTTAGTTTTAATCATATAAGAACAATGCTATTTGTGAATCCATATTTTTTCGTTATTTATTGACCAAAAGTTGTGTATGGGTTGTCATGTTTAACGTTATCATATGTTCTGTTGGGTTTGCTTTTCATATTTTGAATACATACGTCTAGTATTGAATAATAGGTGAAAATAAAAAGTTAAATTAAATATATTTTTGTCTATACAACTAATTTGGAATTTACAAAGCAATTCCAACGCGCAATTTAATCCTTGATCAAATGCTATTTGTTTGGAAAAAATCCGTTTAAAAATAACTGTTCAGTTTGGATACGCGTGATCGTACATAACATTGTTCTCAAGTGATTAAAACCAACATGGCCGAAATTCTCCGACTGCCTCTGCAGACTCTTAACTAATAATATAATTAATATATATTAGTACGAACAAATAATACAACTAATAACTTTCCTTTAAATAATTGTTTAATTAATATTCTTCTTAAAAATCTTCGTTTGCAAACAACCATGCTTTCAACGTATACTAAAAATGCTTCAAATATCTGAACTTTTCAATTTCGTCTGGTATTTGATAAAATAATTTCTGCCCTATCTACATGGATTTTCTAAAAGTTCTTTGTTTACTGTACATTTTACGCCGAGTAGGCGTACTAGAAGTTTATAAATTATACAAGTGAGCCAATTAATTACACAAACTATAAAAACAGTAAAAAGTCTTGTTCACCTTACCTTTACATATTTTGTACAAGATGTATTACAAGATATTAAAGAGTTTATCTAAGTTTTCGTGCACTGGATTGTTTAATCACTTTTATTTTGCAGTTTGTGGGAATTATTTAGTAATTTATTGTTTATTTGATCGTGTTTTTAGTATATTCGGCAACTTATTATCTTTTGTCAGCTTTGTTTTCCACTATCACTGTTTTATTTTTATACATATAAAAGCCAAATATCACTGACTGAAAATATTACATTAATGTGTTTAGATCTTATTTGTATTTTTTCATGATCAACCACTTTAATTCATTAATTTCCTTTTTATATGATAGTTCAAAAATGAATTTTTTATTTCCATACCTGAACACTTGTCTTACTACTCTAACACAGACAATTTAAAAATTACTATAGTATTTAGATTTTTAAGACCATTAAAACAAGATTTTAAAAAAATGTAAAATTTGTTTATAAAATTTTGAAACCTGTTTAGTGTTTGTGGTTAATTCACTAACGTATTAGACAATTCTCAACTATAAAAAATAATAAAATAATAATTTAATTTTTACCATTGAAAAACTTCTTATTTTTATTGTAAATAATATATTTCTTTTAGATAAAATATAAGCTTGAATTTAAAGAGTTGCTGCAATTTTGAATCGTTAAAAAGAAACCCAATAGCTACATTTCTTTCAAAACCATAATAGTAAAAATGTTTCCTCAAGTTTTTCCCCATTAGTGGAAATATAGGCCTACAGTACTTTAAAAAAAAAAAAAAAAAAAAAAAAAAAAAACGTGAAACACGACAGTCGGCACTGGTGTAACTCAGCTACTTAGGGACAAAGTAATGAGGAGATTGTAGGCGATAGGTTCGATGCTTGGTCCTCTTAATACTGACAGGACGTCCGCTCAATAGTTGTCATCGACTTGGACACTACTAGAAAAGTCTGGGGTGTCAATATTGGATGGTAGTCAGGGTTCGGATGTTGTGTAGGGAAGAGAACAGAGTGTCAGACTTGTCAGTTAACTGAAAATCGGACCAACACTACGTGGTTCGGATTCCACATAAAGTACGGGTCCCATAGTTGCCCTGGCTATAGGCTATTAATAAATAGTCCTGTCTGAGCTAAGTCGAACTCAGATAGTAACAATGACTACACTCGTTCATATACACCCATCATATTCATTCACTCCTCATATTCACTCATATCTCTACGATCGGCGTCTTAGAAATGAATAATGAATAATATAAATTACATAAATAATGTGTGATCCTTGTTTACAGGGATTTATCAATATTAGAGTGTAGTGTTTCTCACCATCTGAAATTTCCTTTTTAAAATATTTCTTTAAGAAATTAGATAATTTTACAAATATTAGCGCTAAAATCATAAAGACTATTTTAAATCATTTATTGGACATGTATTTTAATTTCATGCTAGAAACAAATTAAAGCGTTCTACATGATAAGAGGTCAACACACTATTATTAAAAGTTTGAACTAAACAAGACATGTTTGTATGAATAAAAGTTTACGGTTTATTTTTTGTAAAAATTGTATCACAACTACACCAATATTTATCTAAGTTTTTGGAGAGTTAACTGAACAAGTTTTACCACCCAAAGCATAAACTCCATCATCTTAATTATATTAACAAAAACTTGTGTGAACAATAATCGCAAAGGCATTACAGGTTTATTGGATTAAACCAAACAATAAAGGGACAGGAGCCGTGTGGGCGAAGTTCCACGGCACCCACGATCGCCCACCCACCTACCTCGTACTACACACTACTACATCCCTACTGTACACACTTGTGTGAACAATAATCGCAAAGCCATTACAGGTATATTGGTTTACACCCAACAATAAAGGAACAGGAGGCCGTGTGGGCGAAGTTCCACGGCACCCACGATCGCCCACCCACCTACCTCGTTCTACGCACTACTACATCCCTACTGTACACACTTGTGTGAACAATAATCGCAAAGGCATTACAGGTATATTGGTTTACACCCAACAATAAAGGAACAGGAGGCCGTGTGGGCGAAGTTCCACGGCACCCACGATCGCCCACCCACCTACCTCGTACTACACACTACTACATCCCTACTGTACACACTTGTGTGAACAATAATCGCAAAGGCATTACAGGTATATTGGTTTACACCCAACAATAAAGGAACAGGAGGCCGTGTGGGCGAAGTTCCACGGCACCCACGATCGCCCACCCACCTACCTCGTACTACACACTACTACATCCCTACTGTACACACTTGTGTGAACAATAATCGCAAAGGCATTACAGGTATATTGGTTTACACCCAACAATAAAGGAACAGGAGGCCGTGTGGGCGAAGTTCCACGGCACCCACGATCGCCCACCCACCTACCTCGTACTACACACTACTACATCCCTACTGTACACACTTGTGTGAACAATAATCGCAAAGGCATTACAGGTATATTGGTTTACACCCAACAATAAAGGAACAGGAGGCCGTGTGGGCGAAGTTCCACGGCACCCACGATCACCCACCCACCTACCTCGTACTACACACTACTACATCCCTACTGTACACACTTATGTGAACAATAATCGCAAAGGCATTACAGGTATATTGGTTTACACCCAACAATAAAGGAACAGGAGGCCGTGTGGGCGAAGTTCCACGGCACCCACGATCGCCCACCCACCTACCTCGTACTACACACTACTACATCCCTACTGTACACACTTGTGTGAACAATAATCGCAAAGGCATTACAGGTATATTGGTTTACACCAAACAACAAAGGGACAGGAGGCCGTGTGGGCGAAGTTCCACGGCACCCACGATCACCCACCCACCTACCTCGTTCTACGCACTACTACATCCCTACTGTACACACTTTTGTGAACAATAATCGCAAAGGCATTACAGGTATATTGGTTTACACCCAACAATAAAGAGACAGGAGGCCGTGTGGGCGAAGTTCCACGGCACCCACGATCGCCCACCCACCTACCTCGTACTACACACTGCTACATCCCTTCTGTACACACTTGTGTGAACAATAATCGCAAAGGCATTACAGGTATATTGGTTTACACCCAACAATAAAGGAACAGGAGGCCGTGTGGGCGAAGTTTCACGTCACCCACGATCGCCCACCCACCTACCTCGTACTACACACTACTACATCCCTACTGTACACACTTGTGTGAACAATAATCGCAAAGGCATTACAGGTATATTGGTTTACACCCAACAATAAAGGAACAGGAGGCCGTGTGGGCGAAGTTTCACGTCACCCACGATCGCCCACCCACCTACCTCGTACTACACACTACTACATCCCTACTGTACACACTTTTGTGAACAATAATCGCAAAGGCATTACAGGTATATTGGTTTACACCTAACAATAAAGAGACAGGAGGCCTTGTGGGCGAAGTTCCACGGCACCCACGATCGCCCACCCACCTACCTCGTACTACACACTACTACATCCCTACTGTACACACTTGTGTGAACAATAATCGCAAAGGCATTACAGGTATATTGGTTTACACCCAACAATAAAGGAACAGGAGGCCGTGTGGGCGAAGTTTCACGTCACCCACGATCGCCCACCCACCTACCTCGTACTACACACTACTACATCCCTACTGTACACACTTGTGTGAACAATAATCGCAAAGGCATTACAGGTATATTGGTTTACACCCAACAATAAAGGGACAGGAGGCCGTGTGGGCGAAGTTTCACGTCACCCACCTACCTCGTACTACACACCACTATAATTTCCTTACTAAATACTCTTGTAACATGGCAGAGTATGTATCCGTTTGAATCCTCTAGGAAAATACACAAAAGATGGCATTTTTACTGATAGGCAAAGAATAGTTACCATATTTTTCTTAAGGGAAAATTCCAAAAAAGTATTTTTTTACCTACCTCCAAAAGTGCAAGTCTAAAATGTTGTCGTATTTGAACGCGCACATCTGCGTCTTATATATGACTCTCTGAAAAAACTACAAAGAAATAAAAAAATTAGCGAATCGAGGTTTAAAAACATTTAAACATTGTTATAAATATAATTTTGCTTACTATTATAAATTGCCTTCTTAGAGGGCGCACTCTCATTTAGACGAATTATTAAACACTCACACCAGATATCTTGAAATCCAAGTAAATAATGCTTTAAACGTAAAGACAATATTACCTAGCACTTAATCAACAGATGGACCATTGTAAACGGATTAAGTCACCAAGGCAGACAGCAGGAGTAAACATTGAATTAACTGTATCAATACAGATCTGCCAGTGTATAAATACATCCTTTATACAGCAAACCATCATAACAATCAATCATCTAAAGAAAACAGAACAAAAACAAATAATATAGACATAACAATTTTTAAAATGAATTCAGATCATAACTAAATATTTCTAAACAAGTCGAATAACACAAAAAACTAAATTGATACAACATCTTCAACATTTGAAAACCTCTCAGGATAATTTAAAGATCCTACTAAAATGGTTAATATGCCTACTAAAACGAACAAACAACAAATAGCCTACTAAACAATAAAATTCAATCACCTGAAAATTAGTGGCAATTTCATTTACCTCTGAAAAACATACAAACCACGCCGACACAATTACGAAGTCATAAAAAGAAGATGAACCAATTTTATATGATTCAATGAAAACTTAGAGAACTATTAGGCCTTAAACTCTTGAAGAAATGCCATCATAATTACAGTGACTTCCATCCATACTACCATAATGCGTTAACAATAGTAAAATAATTCATACAGGTTAACTTCGGCAAAGCATACTATTTTATAAATAAAACCAAAACTTAAATAGCAAAATAACTAACAAAAAACTGAAGACCAAGCGCAATAAAATATATAAAGTTAAAAATAAAACAATACACTTCAATGGCATAAAATCTATGATAAATGTTACAAAAACTTAATTACGTTTCCACATAAAATTGTAGACATAAAAGCTTTTTCTGTTTAATTAAGATTTTTTACATTTTTGTTTTGGTATTAACAATACGCATTGAAAAAACTAAACTCGATAAAGCGACAATCAACAGACTGTTCCTCAATAGTTAAATGGAATATTCACTTAACCGATATACACTTCACCTGCCACTTTTGACGAATCATATTCGATAGTTTGTGCGTTCGTTCAACCAGACCGTTTCATTGATTGAAGATAAAGCGATGTGTGTGGTCAAACAGAGAACGTCTAATTTTGTCACGTCCATTACACTGACGGACCCCGGGGAATGGGTCGGTAACCCGCACGTACATTAACAGGAAGCATGCAATCATGACGTGATGAGAGTTGCAGGGCATTGGTTAATTGCTTTTTAGATATTACTTTATTAGGAGATCCACCCAATGGCTCTTAAGAACTGTACTTAAGAAGTATTAATTACCACCCTCTAACACTTTATTTTCTAATCATACGTAAAAAAGTGTAAATTATATATATGGAACACGATTTAAATCTTGTGAACTAAAATAGAAAAAACTCTGTTTATGCAACTTATGTAAAACCTAATGCGTGTAAATGTACAAGCATATTTACTTTTTTAGACATTCTTTGCACGCGAAACAAAAGTGCATAGAAATGGCGGCCTAAAAGCCAAAGGCCGTATCTTCATCTTATAACGTTGTAAAACATATTCATAAACCATTCAATGTACGTGTCACCTTGACTGTATGTTTCAATGTCATTCAAAACCACCGGTTGTTTCAACAATCAGTTAGGTTAACCCGCAGACCCACTGAATGGTTCAAGAGATGACAAGCAAACAAATAAACACACACACGAGAACGGAACAAAAAGAGAAAATTTACTGCTCGCTTTCGCAGCCGGA
>JAQJVL010000140.1:576311-631311 GCA_035578905.1 Stictocephala bisonia | reverse complement strand
ACCTTATCAGCATCAATTACTTGGCTGAAGAAGAAAGATAAGTATCTGACATGAGACTCCTGAAATTGGGAGAGAAATGCTGCTGTACCACTCATTGTTAAAAGTACAACCAAGAATCTCTTGCTGTAGCGCATGAAATATTACCTCAAAATAACATGCTCTCTCAACACGCGGCACGATACTGGGCCACATACTAGCATGTTGGCACGTGGCACGAGACCGGCCCACACACTAGCATGTTGGCACGTGAAACGAGACCGGCCCACACTAGCATGTTGGCACGTGAAACGAGACTGGCCCACATACTAGCGTGTTTGCACGTGGCACGAGACTGGCCCACACACTAGCATGTTGGCAAGTGGCATAACATGAGACTGGCCCACACACTAGCATGTTGGCACGTGGCACGAGACTGGCCACACACTAGCATGTTGGCACGTGAAACGAGACTGGCTCACATACTAGCATATTGGCACGTGGCACGAAACTGGCCCACACACTAGCATGTTGGCACGTGCCACGAGACTGGCCCACACACTAGCATGTTGGCACGTGAAATGAGACTGGCCCACATACTAGCGTGTTGGCACGTGGCACGAGACTGGCCCACACACTAGCATGTTGGCACGTGGCTCGAGACTGGCCCACACACAAGGATGTTAGCACGAGACTACCCACACACTAGCATGTTGGCACATGAAACGAGACTGGCCCACATACTAGCATGTTAGCAAGTGGCATAACATGAGACTGGCCCACACACTAGCATGTTGGCAAGTGGCATAACATGAGACTGGCCCACACACTAGCATGTTGGCACGTGAAACGAGACTGGCCCACACACAAGGATGTTGGCACGTGGCACGAGACTGGCCACACACTAGCATGTTGACACGTGAAACGAGACTGGCCCACATTATAGCATGTTGGCACGTGGCACGAGACTGAGTCACATACTAGCATGTTGGCAAGTGGCATAACATGAGACTGGCCCACACACTAGCATGTTGGCACGTCGCACGAGACTGCCCACACACTAGCATGTTGGCACGTGAAACGAGACTGGCCCACACACAAGGATGTTGGCACGTGGCACGAGACTGGCCACACACTAGCATGTTGGCACGTGAAACGAGACTGGCCCACATTATAGCATGTTGGCACGTGGCACGAGACTGAATCACATACTAGCATGTTGGCACGAGAGTGGCCCACACACTAGCATGTTTTGTAAGGAAGCAGTGATTCTTATCTTCAATGCGTTTTCAGTTTTGTTTGAAGTATAGACTACTTGTGACAGTGTATAAAAACTTTGGAAATTACTGACAGAAACAGCTCATTGTGTAATATCAAATACTCATTTACCAATCTATGTAACATATCCATGTATATTTTTTATATGTAATATTACTAAAATGTTATAGTAACCTGACTTAACTCTTTTGTTTAACTATTCTAAATTAATTTAATAATATAACTGGTTCCAACATTTTTTTTCTATTTTTAGAGAATTTTCGGTTATGAGACAGTAATCATGAACGTTTTCGTTACTGTAGCCTATATTGATAATAAAAAGTAATGCAAGCTTTTAACCTCCAGGGAGGGCAGTAGGCAAGAATGTAATGAAGATTATGTTAGCAAATGTTTCGTTAGGTTAGGTTGTTAGGTTACGTTTCATTAGGATTTGTAGTTTAGCTTATATTTCGTTAGGTTGCGCAGCTTAGCTTGCATTTCATCAGTTTAGGTTAATAATAATAATAATAATGGCTTTATTGTACAAAAGTTTTTATACAATTGGCGAACTTAGGACTAATAAGTCCTCTCTTACAGTTAACCCTTTTATGTTAAAATAGTAATATAACAAAGCCTAAAACATGAAATACAGAACTAAACTAAAGAAAAATAATAATAATAACATTACAAAGAAGCAAATAATATAAACTAAATCAACTACTAACATATTATCAACTTTACCATTCTCTCACTCATACACTCGTTCGACCCTAATCCCAGACCCCATCCCCAGCTACCATCACAGACTCATCCGTTCAAAAAGAAAGGTTTTCAATGATGCTGTGAACCGAGCCCGACTGTCATATCTCTTTAAATATGGAGAAAGTTTATTCCATTCTCTGCAGGCAGTTACTGAAAATGAATTTGTGTAGAAAGATGTTCTATGAAGAGGAATACGCAATATTGACGAGGCTGAGCGTGTCTCCTTTGCACCAATTTTTGAGTTATATTGAAAGTTTTGAGAGAGGTATTTCGGATTCCCATCATTAAGTACTAAAAACAAAATACTCAATATTTTTAATAATCTAAGGTCGGCCAATTTAAGAATGGAATTTTGAATATAGTATTGAGAGATATGATCATCATATTTTAAATTAAAAATAAATCTAATACAATAATTTTGACAAACCTGAAGTTTATTAGCCAAAGCCACAGTCATGTCATTGTACACAGAGTTGCAATAGATGAAATGTGGAAAGATAAGTGCTTTTACAAGACGAAGCTTTATTTTTACTGGGAGAAAGTATTGAAGTTGTTTGAGGGAATGGATAGAACCAAAAGCCTTTTTACAAACACTAAGCACTTCTTCTTCCCAAGTCATATTCTGGTTAAAAATAACACCTAAATTTTTAACTGAGGTACAGAAAGGCAGAGGGTTGCCATTGACTAGAATTTGTTTGATGTTGTTTATACTGAATTTGGTGTGAAGGCGAGAAGAACAAATAATAATGGGCTGTGTTTTATCCTCATTAAGTTTAAGGCCATGATTTTTGGTCCATTTGACTAAATTTTCAATATCTAGGTTAATACAAGTTATTGTTTCGTTTAAGGTACTAATACAGGAGTGAGCATAGATTTGCAAATCGTCAGCATACATGTGATGTTTCGTGAAGGATAAGACTGAGCTAATATCGTTAATATATAGGGAAAATAGCAGTGGACCCAAAATCGAGCCTTGAGGAACACCAGATGAAACAGATTTGAAAATTGAAGTTCTATCGCCCACACGCACACACTGCTGACGATCAGCTAAGTAAGATCTAATCCAACATATGCTGCTATCTGAAAAGCCTAAATTCTGGAGTTTAACCAGAAGGTTAAACTCCAGATTAGGTTATGTTTGATTACGTTAGGAGGTGAGGTTACATTTCGCCAGGTCAGAAAGTATGGTTACGTTTCATTAGGTTAGCAGGTGAGGTTACGTTTCGTAAGGTTAGAAAGTGTGGTTACGTTTCATTAGGTTAGCAGGTGAGGTGAGGTTACATTTCATTAGGTTAGCAGGTGAAGTTACGTTTTATTAGGTTCGGTTGGGAGGTGTGGTTACGATTCGTTAGTTTAAGTTAGCCATGTGTAACGTAACATTAAAAGAAATACTTTTGTAATTTTTCAGTATTGCCTGATATACGAGTATGACGGAAAAATGCGGTTTTTGTAGTGAAGAAACTAATGAGAACATAATGCTTTAATACCCATTAACCTGTTGCATTTATGAGGAAATTACGAGTATCGATGTAGAGTGGATAATTTTGTGCCATTAACAGCTGGCAAGGCACGTGGCTCGCTCCCCACCTGGCTGGCTCCGAGCCAACGTACTGTCTCTGCATCCTGAGGACAGATGTTAGCTCTCTGGCGGTGAGTGAGTCTGTTAGTTTACACTGAACTTCGGGAGCTGACCGATGAAATATGTTCTTAGACCGAACCGATATAGGAGGGGAACAACAACTGTTTACAATAAGGGGTGGGGTTGTTGCTATTTTAGGAGATACAAGGGATATCCGATTTACGTCTAATAAGTTAAAGATTATTTTGTTGTACTGCATGAGACAGATATTCCCCGAATGTAACTTTCTTAAAAGGAGTAGCAAGGATTATAGAACTAAAGATTATATAAAGGTACATTCATGAGTAGGTAGGTGCACCAATACCACCGTACGTTAATGTATTGGCGGGTGGGTGGGCCAATATTATCGTACATGCATGGGCGAGTGGTAATGACCCTCCCACATCACCACTGTACATGTATGGGTGGGTGGGACAGTCATCACCACAGATTGTGTATGGGTGTATGTTGTGGGAAGTCATCATACTGTACGTGCATGGGTGGGGGAAGGGGAAAGGTGGGTGGGAGATTTGAGCTAGATTTAGATATCAGTTTAGACTTCTCAAAGGCGTTCTACCGTGTAAGCCACTCTATTCTAATTGGAAAGTTGCAATCAAGAGGATTTTCAGGACCCCTTCTTCAATGGTTTAGGAGCTACCTATGCGATCGCAAACTTATAGTAAAATATGGCGGCACATTGTCGAAGGAGTTTCATACCTCTAGTGGAGTACCTCAGCGATCTCACTTTGGTCCCATCTTGTGCAACATATACATAGATGATATTGTTTTAATCCTTAGTTGTAATTATTTGCTCTTTTCTGATGGTATGAAACTTTTTTTCTGCCATATCTTCTGTTCAGAACGTGGCTTGCTTGCAAGATGATACTACAAAAATTGAGCATTGGTGCACTGAAAATAAATTCTCCCTCAATATGGATAAGTGTGTGTCAGTATGACATTCCATCGTATCCTGAACCCAATTATAAACTACTATTCCATTTGTGGTGTTCTGCTGACCAAAACTGCTGAGATGAAAGACAATGTTGTTGTATTCACTTCCTTTCTGAGCTGGGAACAACACGTCAATAAGATTTGCAATAAGGCTCTTCAGGTTCTTGGCCTTCTTTACAGAGTCTCCAAGACTTTTACAGATGTGTTTGTATTGAAAAAGTTATACTGCTGTTTGGTGAGACCCCACCTTGAGTACAACAGTGTCTTATGGCATCCTCATAAATTATTTTTGAGATAGATTATGGATAAGGTCCAACGGCGGTTCTTAAGATTTGTAAGCGCGATACTTGGATTTGAATATTGA
This sequence comes from Stictocephala bisonia, assembly GCA_035578905.1. NCBI lineage: Eukaryota > Metazoa > Arthropoda > Insecta > Hemiptera > Membracidae > Stictocephala > Stictocephala bisonia. The sequence continues at coordinate 626,383 of JAQJVL010000140.1, read as the reverse complement.
GAAGTACTTGTGCAAGATGTTTAACTTTTGGACCTTTCTTCCTTTGAATCAAGGCAAATGGCCTGATCTTCTGGAGAGAATTCACTTCAGAGTACCTTCTAGCACGAGATGTAAAACCCTCTTTGCAAAACCCTCTGTAACTACCTTCTACGCCACAAATTGTAGTCCCGTGGTACGATGTCAGCATTTGGGTAACACACTTCCAGACCAAATCGACTTTTTCTGCCAATTAACAGCATCTTTTAAATCCTCACTTCGATCTCTACATCAATAATTGCCCCCTCATACGTTCTGTGCTGAATTTGTGCATTTTAGCAAGTTCCATTACTATTGTTATACTTTTTTATTATATCTGCTTTCACTGTTATTTACATTTTCTATCAATATTATACAACACAATTAGAATATATATGTTATAATGTTTTCTTTGTAATTAAATGGCTAAGCCGTTGGAAGACAATAAACCAGAGTGATTCAAACAGACTGTACTAAACTTCTATTGTTGAACGTTTCATTCACTTATAATTTTTACCAACACGTGTTACAATAAGGAAGTTATCTACATAAACTGTCGTTGTTCGAAAAAGCTGTTCATCTGACACTGACTCAAGATATAACTAACGACGAAGCCATGTTATCATAAAGTTCAGTACAAGTAAACGTCACACAACACAAATTTGTTACAATATAAGCACAAAATGCACAAATATATTACAATACAAGTACAAAATGCACGAATATTCTTTTGTGAATCCCTCTGGTCTAAGGAAGGTGAGCGTGGTTCACCGAAATCGATCACCATAATATTCGTACATTTTGTACTTGTATTGTAACAAATTTGTGTTGTGTGACGTTTACTTGTACTGTATAAGTACCAACACGTATTATGCTAATTAAAAAAAAAACTATCAAAAAGTTATCAAAAGCTTTTTCTTTACGTTCATGATGATTAATTTTTTAACTTCACTCGTCAGTTCACAAGGGTCTACAGGCTTTTGTGTTGAACCTTTTTGCGTTGAACTTTATTCAACGAGTGAAGTACCGACCGTTAGCTCATTTAGGAATTCGAGCCTTGGAAATTCCCCTCCGCAGTCCGAGACTATTTAAGTGGTGATTATGGGAGCATGCTGTTTAGATTACTGTACTTGCTTTGTTAGAAGACTTTTCTGATTATATAATGTTTTCATGCACAGATTACAGAATTTTTTACTTGTATAAACAGATATGCCCACTACATATTATTAATCGAGCCCTAAATTAACATTGTAAACACAATATCTCTGTCGGAACCAGAAGATAATGCGCATCTTCTCATTTTGTAAGGGTGCATAGATTCAGACCTTTCTTCACTTGCCAATACACATATATCCATGCTTATGGATACCAATAGATCGATTTACGAACTACACAAAAGTTACCTGTTTTATGTTATCGGAATAGTAAACACCATCCTAAGATGATGTAAACTCTTCCCTGATATTGAACTGCATCACGGCTGTAGGAAGTTGATCGTCGATGATAAAGTTGTGATTTAGCGCGGGTCGTCATTCGCAGATACGAATCAGTGCCTTTAAAGGCAACACGTTCTAGATGAGATAAACCTGTGTTCAATCATCTGTGGCGAAACCTGTACAAGAGTCGCATGACTACATGCCAATCGGAAAAAATTAACAAAGATGACAATCTACATTGAAAAGGTCGTGGAGGAGCAATAGATCAAAGTCGTATAAAAGAAAACATTATTGGACGTAGTCTTCTTCCCTGAGGACTCCCCATCGTGAGTTGCAACACCAGTTCGTGAATGCACTCATAAAATTGGACACTGGCGAAACTCATTTGTCTGTTTTGCCAGATGGTCTCGTCACCGTCCTCAAGCCTGTCTGTCTGTGTGATGTGGGAGAGTTGCTCAATCACAACACTCGCTGACGACACACACGCCGTGGCACGTCACACAAACTCTTTGGCGATAGTGTGACAGTTGACACGTCCATACGTCTGCAAAGTCAACATTTCGAGAGGATATCGGCTAGAACTAAACCAGAAACCTTTCTCAGATGAAGCTGCTATATTGAAGAGCCACATGTGGAATGAATTAGTCCAACGCCTGTTCATACACTTTGACGAAAACTAGTGAAATATGAAGTAACATTCATTCGTATATAATTATAGAATAAGTGAAACTATCTTGAGTGTAAACTCTTGCTAGCTTAGTGGTTAGCAATTCTGCTTCATATGCAGAGGATTACGGGTTCAAATCCCGGTTGGTCCACTAACAAAATTTGCTTGAGGATTTTGGACCGTTATCCCATAACAACATTTGTACACAAGTTAAAAAAAGTGCCACTGGCGTAGACAACAAGAAAAAAGATAAACTATATAAACAAAATAATAGTTAGTAACTTTTGTTAGAAACAACTTGTTTAGTATGAAGCAGAATTGAATAACATTTGTATTTGGAATCAGATGAAAGGAATTAATTAATCGTTTTGGGAACCATGCACTATTATGAAGCTGCCCGTCATTATGTGTTTGTTGTCTATTATTAGCTTTTGTGAACAGTTAACCTTTTCACATAACGTTGTTCATTATGTGACATGTGGTCTGACCAATACAAATACGTCGATAGCTTATTTCGTGGAACCACAGACGAGTGACATGTTTTAGACAACACTAGAACTATTTAATTGTTGTTTATTATATGAATATTTGTAATTGTTTTCACGTATTTATAGCAAATACTGTAACGTTAATTGTTACATTTTATCGAATGGAGGAAAATTGAATATTTAATTTTCCTTTTTTTAGAGATATTACAAAATACGACTCGCACAAAATTATTTTTCGGGTAAATTTAATATGGATTTTAATTACGTGTGTAAAGCCAAGGAGAAGAAATTCCCTTTTTTTAATTCACTACCAATGATTTGGTTGGGTTATTTTAGGTTTGTTTAGGTTATGTTGTAACCTAAGTTATTGTTATGGTAATAAACAGAGGGCGTAACCAATAGAGCGCTGAATGTGTGTCGAGTGACATTTCTCCACTTTGCCAGGAAAATTGCAAGACCAACACCTTTTCAGTCCCTTCTTTATTATCCCCAAATATTTTAGGACCAAAGTAGTAATTATTAATAAAGATTTACAAACATTGAAATTAGCTTTAATACATTTATAATTGCCACTGAGGCGTTCGCTGCAGCCACAAGAAAGCGACCTGTGTTTCATTTTTTTTTCTGTGGTAAAGCTTAGTGGTTATATTGTTAAGAAATAAAAAAATTAACTGTAATAATATGAAAATGGCTTAATTTAAGGTTATAAAATTAATTTAGTTTCAAGGACAATTCAAATACTTAAATCACGTGTTTTTGTCCTTATGCCAGTATGTTATTTTTAATGATTTCCTGGTGGTATCGTGGTATTTCGTCAAGAATGGGTACATAAAGAATCTGTGATAAGTCAATATGACGTAGTATTAGGAAAGATTGAAATGTTTGAACTCCATCCGAGCTGTTTCTCACCACTACCGTTCGTGTCTTTGGCCTGCCTTCCCGCACGTGTGGACGGAATTAACCACACAAACACACGGAGTAATGACCTATTTACTTATTTATACTCAATGCAACGTGGTCATCACGTAAGGCCTTAAGTCGCGTGCACCCAGAGATATGTGACGCCGACATAATTTTGAGCGTATTTTAAGGCGAATTAGAATGATGATATAAGTGTAGAATGAGTGTGAATGAGTGTAATCCGGTTACTAACTGAGTTCCGACTGTCCCTCAGAAAGGGCCATTTATTTTTAGCCCAACAGCCAGAACAACTAAGGGACCTGTATTTTTACGTGGCATCCGAACCACGTAGTGTTGGTCTGATTTTCAGTGTAAGTCTGATGCTCAGTTATCTCCCCTACACAACATCCGAACGCTGATTACCACCCAACATGGACACCGCAGACTTTTCTAGTTGTGTCTACGTCGATGGCAACAATTGAACGGACGCTATGTTTATACTCGATGCAACGTGGTCATTACACTAATGGACCATGGACCGTGGTCAGCATTAAGTGGACCGAGCAAAGAACCTATCGCCTACAATATCCACAGCACTTTGCCCTCATACACAGTGAGGTTTGTAAGAACATTGAGATCTACAGAAGTCTTTTTTTAACTACACTCGCCAGTTGACAATAGGCCTACAGGCCTGTGCGTCAATTTTATTCAACAGGTGAAGTACCGACCGTTGGCTCCAAGGGGATTCGAACCTTGGACCTGCCCTCCACAGTCCGAAGCCTTCCTTATCCACTGATCCACCACGCCGGCAAAGAACGTAGAACAGACTAAAGATTATTACAGTATATTTATATCCCTTTTTTATACTCTTTTGCCCTTATATGAATTTATGAAATGTATAAATTCTAAACTACAGTCGTGTGATTATTACAATACTCGAAAATAGCCAGGAGATATAATTTGTTATTGTAGTAATTCGGTAAAAACTGCGTTGAACAATTTATCTCTCATTAGAACGCGTGGTTATCACGAGGAAGCCCCATTATCCGCCGCTGTTCCCAGACGTAATGATGCGGTGGGAGATCTTCCCGCGCTTTCCCAATGCAAACGATTCCATCTTTTCTCAGTATTACAGATTACTAAACATAACAGATATTTAAATTATGGAATCTGAAACAGGGTTCATATTATTAACAGGAAGTCGTTAAATATCACACGTTTTTATCAAGTTACGTGTTACCTCACCTGTATTTTCTCTGTTGACCAGGAACCGGTGACCGTAAACAATAAATTCGTTCTTTTTTTAATTTTGGATCAGGCATTGTTTTATTTAAGTTATTTAAATATACGAAGAAAACTTGTCCTAGTACAAATAATTTCTGTTATTTTATTAAGGACCGTTCTAAATGTTACAAAAAATCAGTAAGACTAAAACTGTTGACTCTCTTTCAAAGAGTGGAGACTTTTTATATAATTTCATTTGAACATTCTATAAGTTGAGAAATACTATATCATATGAGGCTACTATTAAATGATTGAGAAATACGATTTCGTATGAGACCAATATTAAATGATTGAGAAATACGATTTCGTATGAGACTACTATTAAATGATTGAGAACACAATGAAGACTACCATTGAATTATTTAAAATCATTTTATCATAACTACCTCAGAAATAGATTATCATAACCCTTTTCCCTAGCAAATTATAATTTAAATAATGAAACATTTTAAAAGTGTGCTTCTTGGCCATTTCAAAACATTATCAAAAGAAATTATATATAATCATCTAACGAACGTTCAAATTGTAATGTGAATAAAACAAAAGGATTATAAAAGCTGATAATGTATAGTTTCATTTGTGCATTAAACTATTAAATATACACATATGTTAAAAGAATTAGGACTCGGCTTTAAAGATTGTTTGGTCTCAGGAATCGATTCCATAATTGTTACTCCGAGAAGACCTTTTCGAACACAGCTCGGTCCATTGGTGATATAAAACTCCCTCCCCCCAGTAAAATTAGGTTAGGTTATGACATAAAGTTGCAATTTGGGGGGCATATAACGGATTTTGACCGTTATAATATTATAATGTATGTTTTGCACATCAAAATATTTGTTGTATAAAAATTATCAAATGAACACTTGTAAAATAATAAAATAAAACAGTACCTATACCTGTACTGTATAGGTCTACAGTCATATGCTACTAAATGAACAGTGGAAATATGAAAGTTCATAGGTATAAATATTTTTAGTAACCTATATTTTGGGATTAAGTCAAATTAATTATTTTTCAAATGGATTATAACAACTTGTAACAAAAAATGTCATTATAAACATGGTTTCTAGGCATGTCTATAAGCGTAATTATATGTATCGAGCTACAATTGAAAATATTTCATTATTCTTTTAAAATTATAAAATATCGCTAATTACAATATTGAGTAAAATAATAAAAATCACTTACTATAGTAGTACGCACAAATCCATTATACCCACCTGAAACAAAACAAAAGTAACTTAGAACAAAATATAAAATAGAAACGTTTGCAAACGATATGGTTTCTAGTAACGTATTATTTGTGTCGCCCAACTCATGATAATACCTTGAGAAATTGCCTTAGGATTGCTGATTATTGCGAACATCTGCGAGGGTGGTTTGTGAAAATTCAATATGATTAACAATACCGATTCCTCTAATTCCTCAACGGTACGTTTTACTATACCTCAGTGTAGGTCATTAATGACGTCACAGCTCCAGTTCGCGGTTCGGAAGCCTGTCCCCAGGCAAGGCCTCGGCCCGTTACCGCTATCGAAAGTGCGCTAGCGGTGTCCATTGTTCTTTAAGGGGAGCATGCCGTGAAATGGGTAAAAAAAATCGATTTTTTTAAAGTGCAATAATCTTGTTGTCCATTTTATTCTGTTTAAGAAAATATATAACATGATATACATTAGTCGCATATTATCAACTAGATAAAACAAATAAATAATGTCTACACATGTTTTTACGCCACAAGTAGTGTACTCTCCTGACGACTCACTTTGTTTTCACACAACCAGTGTACTGTCTAAGTATTTTATACATATATTATGACTAATAAATGCTATATGAACATAAGAACTCACATCCTAAGCCAGTGATGGAGAAAATAAAACCCATATTTGAGGATTTGTCGGAGCCAGAACTTCTGAAACGCTGCCTACATGGGAAAACCCAAACTAGTTTTAATAGAGTTATATGGCAAAGGCTCCCAAAGACTGTTTTTGTAGGCATTATAACTCTCAAACTTGAAGTAACTGACTCTGTAATTACTTTCAATGATGGATCAATAGCTAAGGCTAATGTTTTGGAGCGCATGGGAATCAACCCAGGAAAGTTTATGATTGACGGCCTTACCAGAATCGACCAAAACCGGATAAAAAAAGCTGACAGAGAAGTGCAGGAGGAAAATAAAAAGAAAAGAGTCAGAAGAAGACTAACAAAAAGGAAACTAGAAGACAGTGACTGTGTGGAATACATTCCAGGAGGTTTTTAGTGCATCAGTGATAGTGTTCGTGTTTAAGTTCAATTTCCCGAAAGTTTAGTTTTTTAGAGTTTAGGTACCGTTTCCATAGAAACTATTAGGAATAGAGACTTGAAATTTTCACCAGTTGTTCCTGGCAGTTTGGTGAGTAGAATGATGCAACTATGTAATATTATCTTCAATTTTAACTGTGTAAATATTTTTATTTTGAGTTATACATGATAAAAATAATAAACATAAATTTAAAATAATTTTATTTTTTTAATGACTTGCTATAAATTAACTATACTGCATGGTTTTACTTGCTTACATGTATAAAAGCACAAAAAAAAAAATTCAGATGAATATCTCAAATATTTTCAGAGATATTGGTACCGGTATAGTAGCTTGTTTCCCCATATAATTAACATTAGAGCCTAACTCAAAGCATGCTCCCCTTAACGAGTTCAGGATGGATGGTCCGCAATGGAACTCCGACTAGTAGCTAGCGGCGTTGCCTTTTTTCCAGGAAGTGACGAAATGTTAAAAAAATAAAATTGTCTCTCATTTTTAAAACACATTGAGTAGCTGTGTTAAATAATATTAAAAATTTCGTATGTCCTGTTTGCCGAAATTGTAAATTTATACGCCTACACTTTAATTGTAGGCAATACAAATAAAACATTGTTTTAAAAGCTTTAATTTTTTTAATCTCCTACGTAATACTGATCAGTGACAAACTTATAAAGTATTTAAACATTTCTTAGCTTAAAAAATAGTTCATGCTTTTAGCACTAAATAAACTATCTTTTTCATTTAAATGCAAACCTTTATTGTAGTTAAAATTAAAAAAAACCTTATACTTACATAACCAATGGGCCTGTTATAGACTACTACACAAATTATTACAAAAAAAGTTTTATGTAAACGGCAATAAAATACATTCGACTTAATTTCTGATGGCAACATATTTACAACAGAAATAATTTATAGAAAAACACAAAAACAAAACATAAATAAAAAATTAATTATTAATTTATTTTTCATTGGTTAGACGCCGATCGTAGAGAATGATGATTTGAGGAGTGGATGAGTGTAGATGAACGGTGTAGTCATTGTTACTAAGATGGACTGTTCTTTAGAAAGAGCTATTCATTAATAGACCAATAGCCAGGACAATTAAGGGCCTACGTGGAATTCGAACTACGTAGTATTGGTCTGACTCTCAGTTGGGTTACAGCACCCACTTTACTAGTGCCGACATTGAAACTATTTTATAAACAACACATAACCTCCTAATACATTTACTTATGAAGTGCACTTAAAATGATTGCAATTGTACTATACATTTTTACATTTAACAAATTTACCGAACAATTTTGAAAGTTTTTAAGGCAAACAAGCAAATAAAGTTGTTTGGGGAATGAATAAATAATTACAACTAACTTCGTTAATATTCAGAGACACTCTGGTTCTTGTCCTACTAGCCAGTCCAGACACCATCGATACCTCGTTCCCACCAGAACCTGTATCGATAGTTGGCAATACGTAGTTGGTATTCACCGATGTACGTGAGTGATCGATAAGCATTCGGCCGAGACCGCGGTACATTGACCTGTCAACCGGAGGTCGCGACGGTCGGGGATGATCCTCACCGGCAGGATATTGCGATCTGGGTGGATCAAACTTCCTCTGAGATACACGCCACCATCACATGAACACCTCCACATTCTTTCACATGTCGGATATTGACGAGGAAACAATAACAAACTGTTGTTGTGTTGTTTTCAATAAGGTGAGTCACTGACTGTAGGCATACTACAAAAATGATAAACAACATGTTTTGCCCCGCAGTTAATTATGTTTGAATTACGTTAATACTCCGTGGATCGGAAATCGTATAAAGTTGGTCGTTTCTCGCTTCACGAAAAAGGCCAAAAAACGAGACTTTTATTCCAAAGATTTGGCCTACTTCTTCATCGTATCACAACAGCTGAAATGTAATTTAATAGGTGAAGTAGGCCATAAGTTAGTTTTTGTAAAATATTGAGCACTTTTATAATTAATTGTTTCACAGTTAAAAGTGTGAAATTTTAAATGTAATATATCAAAACTTATATCAAAACCACTAGAATGGGCATGTAATAATCAATCAGTGTTGACTTTAACTCATTATAACAATAAACAAGAAACGTACAGTTCAAATAGAACATAATGTTTTGGCCCGCTTACGGCAATTGTATAAGGGGGGAGAAGGGTAATAGAGGCTGCCGACTTCCCAGCGGTAACTTGGCAGTTTAGAATACGGCTACAATGAGGGGGGAGGGAGGGGAATACATTGCGTGTTCGTTAGTGAGTCAGGATCTTTACTACCCTTAGTGGCAGTTGCGATAAAATCTAGAACAACATTCCTTATAGCGCTAAACTGGGCGCCCGGACGAACACCCTTAAGCCAATAGACACTAACGATCGTAAAAATTAAATATTGAAGCACATCTGTGCATAAAATATTAAAAACAAAAATGTGGCCGTAAATGGACATTTTCCCCGTTTCAGTTAATTTACATATTGGAATCCGAACCACGTAGATTATGTTATATATTATACTCGATAATCAGGGTTTTCGTCAAGTGACAACCCATACACATACATTGGCAGTGACCCACCCGCCATCCATACACATATATTCGCAGTGATCCACCCGCCCACCCATTCACATACATTGGCAGTGACCCACCTGCCATCCATACACATACATTGGCAGTGATCCACCCGCCCACCCATACACGTACATTGGCAGTGACCCACCCGCCATCCATACACATATATTCGCAGTGATCCACCCGCCCACTCATTCACATACATTGGCAGTGACCCACCCGCCATCCATACACATACATTGGCAGTGACCCACCCGCCCACCCATACACATACATTGGCAGTGACCCACCGCCCACCCATACACATACATTGGCAATGACCCACCCACCCATACACGTACATTGGCAGTGACTCACCCGTCCACCCATACACGTACATTGACAGTGGACACCTAGACGTCAATGTACAATAACAACGTGTTGTTTTCAAACATCGATGGTCCTTGTGATTAACAGCATGGTAGTCGAGACAATCGCCTCAGCCAACGACAAAGCAATATTCCGCCTCGCTACCGAGATAAGGCGTTCAATATAATTATTGATTAACTATGAACACATTACAAACAATTCTTAATCAGTAGCTGCACTAATTTTATTGTAGCACATTGATCGCTATATATTTTTATATTATCACCATAATAAGTAAGGCATCATAAAAAAAACCGTTGGTTTGCCGTTCCTTTTTCTCCTGTCTGCCGCTCAAAATTCACGTAAATCCCTGGATCTCCGAGTAGCCTACTCTTGGACAATTTCTGAACTTAAATGTGCAACAGGATACATCTGACTGCTTCTGATGCCACTGTCAACAATCGTTGCTCTCAAACATATTGCTATATTGATTTACAAACACCAAACTGACAGTTTGCTAGTTACTCAGCAATAAGGTGAGAGAAATTTAATACCGAATTCCAAATTGGTATTCGGACAACGAGCTTAAATCGTTTAACTGTCAAAAATTATTTTACTTGTTTTGCTTGGTCGAACAGCGAGCCCATCTAGGCTCATTGTCCGTCCCCTTAATGCTGTCTGAAAAGGTACGACATATAGTGAAGGTAAACGACTAAACCTTCTATTTAAAAATTGCCTTCTTTTTTAAATAGAACGCTTTGTATAAAGAATATTATTAAAATTAGGTTATCAGAATTCAATAATTATTACAATTATTAAAAGGTTTAATAAAATTGGTGTATCACGATGCCAAAGTAATCCTGTATCTAGGAGGAAACGCACTTTCATGTGTGTAAAGAAAATTCCCACTACGTAAAGCACGCTCCCACATTTATATGAATGTTCTCGATACAAATGTAAAGACCAGTTGAAATGTTGTATGAAGTACTCTCCAATTCAGTTTCTTTGTGCATCATCTGAGCTGATGGATATTTAAATGGATATGTTCACAGAGAAAAACAGAGGGCGCTTTTTTATGGCAGGTAACGAACGCCTCAGTGGCAGTTATAGATGGATTAAAATCAATGTAAATTTTTACACATCTGTAGTATTAATTACAACGTTTATCCTCAGGAATGTGGGGGAATTAAGGGAGGAACTGACAAGGTTCTGGCCCTACCATTCCCGTGGCGACCTGAAGAACTAAGTACTCGACACATATTCTGTGCACTGTTGAATGCGAACCCTGTTTCTAGTTCACAAATGAAAACAATAAAAATATATATACTTGGTACACGATAAATAGTACATCGTTAATTTAATATAAATTGATCTATTCATTCTATACTAAACAATCACACAGTAAAGCCCATCTCAAATAAAAAATATACAAAAATATACTTCAATTTAAAACTACTCCAAACATATTGGGGAAAAGCGTTTAAAAGGGGTTTTAACTATTTAACTTGTATCCGATGTTTTATTCAAATTTGAATTAATACCTAAAGTCAGAGATCGAGTTCCATCCAACTAGTTTTTAATAAACCAGGATGGAGTCAATCCCAATTAACGTGCCCATCAATATTAAACAGGTTTCGACGATATCCCACGGTCTGTTGGCGCCACTTCCGTGTTCCCATATCGAAATAGCAGAACATTAATTAAGAAAAAGCTTACAAAAAGTCCAATAACAAATGATAACAACGGTAACATTCTGTAGATAAAACAATGTTTAAAGTGTAAGAACAAGTTGAGTTGGAATTTCATATTTTCAATCGTAAGGTACTTCATTAATAATATGCTCCCTAACAAAAGTAGAAATTCCACTTTGCTTGTAGCCTAAACGTTTTAAATATTTTCAATACGCAGCTGGCGATGATACATTTTAGCTAAGCTTTCGACTGTCGTAAGTACGAACAAATGTGAATTAAAGGAGTTTCAAATTATTGTTTGAAATTGTTTACTTGGCGGGTAGAAGCTATACTCTTCACTGTCTAGGCTTCAACAAATGGGAGCTAAAGTACTTACAAAATTGTGGTTTGTTTACTTGGCGGGTAGACTGTCTAGGCTTCAACAAATGGGAGCTAAAGTACTTACAAAATTGTGGTTTGTTTACTTGGCGGGTAGACTGTCTAGGCTTCAACAAATGGGAGCTAAAGTACTTACAAAATTGTGGTTTGTTTACTTGGCGGGTAGAAGCTATACTCTTCACTGTCTAGGCTTCAACAAATGGGAGCTAAAGTCCTTACAAAATTGTGGTTTGTTTACTCAGCGAGTAGCTAGTTTTTTTACTATTTAAGCCATGAACAAATTAGAGTTGGACTTTCAAAAGTTGCAAAATAGTGGTTTGAAAGTGTTTACTTTGCGAGTGGCAGCGAAACTTTTGAAATATTGAAGCAGTATACGGGATAAATGAATACAGTGATTAAGGGTTTTTAGCTACTGAATAGTGTAGATTTTATGAAATTAAAGAACTATTACGCAAGTTAATTGTGGCAAGTATTGATTATGATTTTCAACAAAGCCGTGCTGGTTTTATGGTAAAGTTTCTTACTCATCTGTCAACAACAGTTTTTAACACTGAAGACCATATTCAAATATATCCCTCTGACCCCAACATAGCTCAGCGAGAGTAAACAGGAATGTCACGGCAGAAACTACCAAAAAACTTACTACTAAGTCATGTTACTCCTTGGTTAGGTTACGTCAAAATAACTGGCGACATTAATGAACCTGACCCAACACTAGCTATCGTTAAACACCAAACACCATCTAACGTTATACTCCAAACACTAGCTATCGTTAAACTCCAAACACCATCTAATGTTATACTCCAAACACTAGCTATCGTTAAACTCCAAACACCATATATCGTTATACTCCAAACACTAGCTATCGTTAAACTCCAAACACCATCTAACGTTATACTCCAAATACTAGCTATCGTTAAACTCCAAACACCATCTAACGTTATACTCCAAACACTAGCTATCGTTAAACTCCAAACACCATCTAACGTTATACTCCAAACACTAGCTATCGTTAAACTCAAACCCATCTAACGTTATACTCCAAACACTAGCTATCGTATACTCCAAACACTAGCTATCGTTAAACTCCAAACACTAGCTATCGTTATACTCCAAACACCAGCTATCGTTATACTCCAAACACTAGCTATCGTTAAACTCCAAACACCAGCTATCGTTATACTCCAAACACCAGCTATCGTTATACTCCAAACACTAGCCATCGTTAAACTCCAAACACCAGCTATCGTTTTGCTCCAAACACTAGTTATCGTTATACTCCAAACACCAGCTATCGTTAAACTCCAAACACCAGCTATCGCTATACTACAAACACCAGCTATCGTTATACTCCAAACACCAGCTATCGCTATACTACAAACACCAGCTATCGTTATACTTCAAACACTAGCTAACGTTATAATCCAAACACTAGCCATCGTTATAATCCAAACACTAGCCATCGTTAAACTCCAAATACTAGTTATAGTTATACTCCAAAACCTAGCTAACGTTATAATCCAAACACTAGCCATCGTTAAACTCCAAATGCTAGCCATCGTTATACTCCAAACACTAGCCATCGTTAAATTCCAAATGCTAGCCATCGTTATACTCCAAACACTAGTCATCGTTAAACTCCAAATACTAGTTATAGTTATACTCCAAACATTAGCCATCATTATCGTAGAGGTATTTAACGATGTTTCCTACCACGATATATCAATTTGAATCTATTGCGTTTGGCACCGATCTCGATAATGGAAAGGGGGAAAGGTATACGTACCTTTCAATAAGGTCATAACATGTTATGAAAATTGAACTGTGATTTTTGTTTAATGTACTAGCATTAATTTTATATATTACTTTCGACTAACGGTAAGAAAACATACACGAGTACTGCAAATAAATAGCTTAATACTCACTGCTTGATTTTAAATATGTGCCTTTTAAGGGAGCAGCTTCGCTCTTGGAAAAACGCCAAAAACATGGGTTTCTATTTCAAAGAATCGTTCAGTAATAATAACCGAACCGTAACACTAGATGTATCATTTGATATGTAAAGGCCTGTTCTACCGGACCGTAGTCAAATATCTCCCTACGACCCTTTCCAATGTATCAGATGTTTAATTCTAGGTAGAATTGCTACCTAAAGTATTATAAGTTATATATTGAGTTGGTTTTTGTAAACAATTGAGTGTTTTTATAATTTTGTAAATTAAATATCGTTGTTGACTATTTTAAATTTCATTTTATTAACTTCTGGTCACTAGAATGGACATAAAATAATCTTACAGTGTTCACTATAACTCATTATGATATTAAATACAAACCGTACAGTTGGAATAGGAAAGCATGTTTTGGCCCGCTGACGGTAAAATTGTATTCCTACTAAAGGGCTGTCTGAGTTTGTCGACTTTCCAGCGGTGGAGAGCAGTTGGTAAACGGCGACCTTAACCTCAAAATTTTCGAAAAAATTCGATTTCTTCTACGATTTAAATTTCCGAAAGATGAATCAGAAAGCGAATAAAATATTTCACAACACTACTTACATGCATAAAACACAAGCACTACTCAAACAAACAAAATTATCGCCAGTTCACCACTCAAATTAAACTACGATGATAACTAACCGAATACTCGGATACCTCCACAGCATTCGAATGGAGTTTGTAAAATATGAAGCCAAGGTAAAATGCACACAGGTAATCCACATGACACGTTTATATGACACAGAGACGGAGGGTCGCTGGGGACGTGAGTCACGGGTATGACGTCATACATAAATAACATTACCCTCACCTCTGGTCACTTCATCCCCTAACCATCCCGACCCACTTCCGGTGTCAAACGTAACACTGCGCTTTATACACAGCCTTTACTTTACAAAATTAACAATAGTCAATAATACATTTCAAGTAAATCAAACAGCACTGGGCATTCAGTTCTGTTTGTGTCATTTCAAAGGTTGATTTCATTGAGTATTGTACATTCCTGCATTAGTTCTTAAACGTAATAGATAAAGTTAAGCCCAAATTATCCTTACCTAACTAGCAATTCCTTGTTAACTTAAACTGTTTACCCTGATACCTTTATCGATCAAATACACTAAATCTGCTATTAAAAACCTAAAAACATCAAACAGTTCATATAGCAGTTAAATCATTAGCAAATAGTAACCAACATAATAACATAAAATAATATTATCTGTATTTGAAGACATATTAATCATATCAGGTGATCTTAAAAAGAACGGTATTTCTATTTTAACTGTATATTTAGTAATTTTTAGTCTATGTTGGATGGTAGTCAGGGTTCGGATTTTGTGTAGAGAAGAGAACTGAGTGTAAGACCAACACTACGTGGTTCGGATTCCACGTAAAGCTGTAGATTCCATAGTTGCCTTATTATTGAGATATTAATAAATAGTCCTTCCTGAGCTAAGTCGAACTCAAATAGTAACAATTACTACACTCTTTCATCTACACTCTCATTCGCCCCTCATATTTGTCCATATCTCTACGATCGGCGTCTTAGAAATGAATAATGAATATTATATGTATAAACTTTTACTTTACGTATTTTTTTTTTTAAGTATTTAAAAAAAATACTTTTTTTTAAATAGTTTTTTAAGTATTTAAAAATGAGCTATACCGTTAATTTTATATTCAATCTAATTTATGATTGAGTATAAAAACGTTATTATTCTTGTTGTCCTTTCCACTGTTGAAGTGGACTGCCCGACGACAAAGGATGCCACTCAATATAACAGTTTGATGGTGCTATGTTATGGTGGGTTTCGTTGGAGGAATAATGAAGTGAAGGACGAGATGTATGCTTGTGATAAAAAGTAGTTCTCTTGAGGCGGTGGTGACGTTAAAACGGATCAACGAGAAGACTGAGAGACAGGAGTGTAAAGGTGTGATTTGATTATTTTTATAGATATCCGGAGGGTGTATTTGTATATTGAATTAAAAATATTTATACACTTGTTACTCTATTTAAATCAATATCTTGTACAGGGTGTCCGGAAAGTAAAGTGCTAAAGTTCGGAAAATGGTTATATAGGTAAAATGTAAAAGAAAATCAAGACTTTTTTCCAAAAACACTTTGTTCACCAAATATCGGTCATTTTATTTTTTCACAACAGAATTTTTATCTCCAAGTTGGTTCAACCGATCTTTATGAACTTCGCTATGAATGTTAAAATAATACAGACCTATTTTAGAAAAAAACAACCAACTTGATCAAATGTAAAATTTCAAAATTTTTACATTTTTAAACAAAAATAGCGGGAAAACGGCAGAAAATACTAAAATTTACTAAACAATTGTTTTTTAGATACCTTTATTACCAATCTGTGAGTATACAAAAATTTATAATCGGACAAAAAATAAGTGAGACACATTTACGTTTATGTTGAAAGGCAGTAAAAAAGCCTTTCGTTTTTAGCTTTTTTTCCTGCCTCTGAACACAAATATCATTTTTTTTTTTATATTGATAGATTGGAAATAGAATTGTCTAAAAAAACTATGTTTTTAGTAAATTTTAATATAGGCCTATTTGCCGTTTTCCCGCAATTTCCGTTTAAAAATTTTAAATGGCCGCCATTTTGAAATTTTAAAAATTGGATAGTTTATTGTTTTATTGTATATATTATTTTTGTTTTTTATTGTATATAAAAATAATGGCGGATATCTGGCAAACGAATCGTTTTTGAAGAAAAAACTTATTCTCAAAAAAATATGTAGGTCATTGTTTTATAACATACGTGTACCTGAAGATGACTTCATATAAGTTGAAATGTACATCGTACAACAAATTATGAAGAAATGTGTTATAGGTATTCTATTAATAATATTTTATTTTGCCATACACTTTCTAGAGGCTTCAATTTAACTGAAAATTATTTTTATTTTCTCTACATTTTCACCTATTTAACCAATTCCCGAAGTTTAGCACTTTACTTTCGAGACATCCAGTAAATTGTATATACGTATAAATAATTCGTGTTGCGTTACAGTACAGTTTAATATTTATGTGCCCTCAACGATATTATATCCTTAAATTTATATTTAATTCCAATCGATGACATTTATCATAATCCTAAATCATCGACTAGTTTAATCGATATTAAATTAAACAATTGAGATTCACTGAGAGCCAAACCGATTCATTATTTCACCCACGTGCATTTTGCGGTTTTCACAAACGACAGTGATGACATTTCAAATATACGGTGTTTTGTGCAATTATAATTAAATAACATCATTAAACTGGTAAATACCCGCTTTGTATTCCGACGAGTTCGAAGTCATTTAATTACAATGTATTATAAGTTAATTAGCATATAAATCATCACCATGAGAATATCAGATACAATATTTGAATACACATGGTATTGCATACTGTAGGTATACAATACTACGTGTATAGTATTAGCTAGTATTGTGTTCAAATACAATAGGCTCGTTAGTTACCATGGCTATTGTGCTATTCATAAATGGTCTTTTCTGAGCCAATTCGAACTCAGTCGAACAACACTACACGTTCATTGATCACTCATATTACACTCATGTAAACATTCATATTTACCATAAAATAGGCAACAATGTAATCGTTATATTTATTTACCTTGAAATAGGTACAAAGTTATGTCGGCGTCTCATATTTAAAAATAATCTTCGAATAATATTATGTAAACGATGGTTGAAGCAAGGCCCCCTAGATTTCCTAAGAATCTAGTGTGGTCTTGATTGAAGGCAATTAATTTATATACATATAATAAGCAATAATCTATTAAGCTTAAGAGGGCTCTAAAGAGGAGTAAAATATAGAAGTCATGCAACACTGGCGAGAGAAGTTGGAACTACGTCCAGTTTTTTTTAGGTGAAGAAAGTTTAATCCGCCGGACAGAGTACAATATAGTTCCTTGAATCATTTCCTGTATAGTAAGTTTTCGTAGTATTTTCAACCGGAAGCCCCAATTACCCCTCCCTCCACACCTGCCACCTCCTCAGTTGGCTACGCCCGAACTTCTCTGTCTGAATGTACGTTGAGCAGAAAGGCCAATTCTTATCAAAAATTTTCAATTTTCCAGTCAGTACCGGGTATTGCTGCTGTATTTTATTTCTTAACATATTTTTATGTCATTTTGTTTTAGCGTGGGGGTTTAGTGCCCTCTTAATACCACTGCAAATGCGATTGGTCTAAAACAAATCAATAGAATACTTTATCGGAACTTGGACGAGTCATTTATGTAGTTTAAAACATTAACGTCAATTACTAAGTTATATTTACCAAAATAGCTAAGTAGTAATGTAATTTTACTATTGAAGGAACCTAATGTACAATTTTTATTTATCCCAAACAAGACTAGTACCATACCTTCCGAAAATTACCTCAGTCTAGATACCGATTGCACCACCTTGGATGGATTGATTTGGCTACGTAAAAACAATAGTTTTTATAATATTAACAGAATTTAGACATAATATTTTCGTAATGTCAAACAACGCTTACTTTCTACCAGTAAAGGACATTTGATTAATACGATTAGTCTCTCTACTAGTAAGTCCCTTGCTTCGTTGCCAGGTAAGTAGGCCTACAACACTGTACTCCTGCAGTAACTTATCAATGGACGCTCCTCTATGTACTCGCCTCAGAGATGTGCCCCACCGTCCCGCCTACGTCATCATAGCCTGCCTACGTGGACCAGATGGCCGCCTAGATAATGGGCAGGCCCCAATTTGGCGACGAGTTGGAACACTTTCACCGTTTTCCTTTCATCTCAGATTGATCACCTTGATAATGCGTTAGATGTAGCAAAGATGAATTGCGATTTAAAGAAAGGAATGTTTAGTAAATGAGTTTGAGGAGCTACAAAATATTTTCTATAACTTTGGGATTTGATTTAGTATGCGCTATAAACTTTGAAAAAGGTTCTCATCCTAAAATGAACGTGGGAAGATAACAACATTTTAAGAAGATTCCACTCAAATGTGTATATACAAGAACAATAATAATAATAAAGAGACGCAAGTGAAAATTTAGCCCTAAACAGAATAGGAACACTAGAAAACATCCTAAAAGAAGAACGGGAAATAATCAGAAAAATTATCGGCCCAAAACTCACTCACGACGGATAACGACTGCAATCCCGCGAACATCCGGAAAAGACGCGTACAATTTTACGGTCTCATCAAACGCCTCCCAGGAATCAGACTGACGAAAATATTACTAGAAGCCACAGAAAAAATCCCAAACAACACGAAGGTTTTATAAATTTGATAAGACCTAGGCAAAGCTGGCTAAGTAGACGAAATTTCCAATCCATGCGTCAATATATATATAAAATAAACAAATGTTAAGTAGTCAGAAAGAAACCAAAAGAAGAAAACAAGAGCCAATTGGTCAGAGGAACGAAGAGCCATGATAAAACAAAAAGTGAAGGCTGCCTAAGAATAAAGAAGAAACACGATCACACAGTGAACTTAGCGTGGTCAGTTTAAATGGTCTTTTTGCAGCTAATAATAATAAAGACATAAACCAAATAATAAAGGCAAAGCAGGTGCAAATAAGAAGAGCCCGAAATCATGTTAAATGCCAAATTCACTTTGGATACAACAGACAGAGAAATGCTATAATCTTACACAAATAAACTAGACATACTGACGTGTCACTGTGTAAACCAACTTCGCTCGTATCACTATCTACCCACGATGATTAAAGTTGCTAGCCAACTTAATCACGGGGAACTAGTAAGCGGGGAACTAGTAAGTTGATGATGGGTGGATATCTAAGCTGATTACTGTTGGGTACAAAAATTGATGACGCTAATCATAATCATAGGTAGCTACCCAAGTTGATGACTACTTACGTTGTTCATGAGGGCTACCCAAGTTGATGACGAGGGCTACTTACGTTATTCACGAGGGCTACCCAAGTTGATGACGGGATATTACCCAACTTGATCACAGGGGACTAGACAAATTGATCACGGAGGGTTACCCACGTTAATCACGAGTGCTATCCATTATGATCAAGGGTGGTACCAAAGTAGATAAAGGGTGCTACCAAAGTCTTCTCTAGTAGTGAGCAAGCCAATGGCAACCATTGAATGGACACGGTTACTTTGACATTCATGAGCACAATCCAAGATGATGTTCACATTTCATCATGACATGGTGTCACAACCACTCCAGATAACTTGACATAATCATGCCAAAAACAAATCTCATGTGCTGAAATTATGTTTATTTGAATTTACGTTTACGTTGTTACACAGAGAAAATAAAAAGAAAGTGAGATAGCATCCATTAGTGCGCTTATTGGGTGTCGAATAGCCGGACAGATTGAAGGGTCAGCAATAAACATATGTACTATTACTAATGATTTATGTATATTTACATGTGTAATCTATTTCTAACAGCATCTGAGTCGTTTGCTGCAGCATTAAGAAAGCGACATCTGTTTTTTTCCTTTTTATGGTTGTTATAATTTATGAGAGTAGGGTTAATAAATAAGTCTTAATACTTGGCACAATGTCATCTGGCCATGGAGGTGTGAGATGCTGTCTCTTGATACCCAGTGTTTGTGGCGAGTAAAATACAAACGACTTGGACCGCAAGTGTTAATGGATCAGTAAATCTCGTAAATCCATTCCAGGCAGGACGGTTCGCGGAAGTGTGAGTGAGTTAAATAATTGCAGACCTAAATCAATACCATATGCGAGGTTGAGTCAGCAATAAGTGGGTCTGTATTCCATTCCCAAAACAAAAACTAAGTGGTGACCACCAAATGGCTCTCGAATGTGGTGTTGTATCAACAACTTGCCTTTTACGGCGAGAGCACTCTGATGGACCACTGGCCAGTCAGAACAACGTATCTTGGCTTTCCAAAATTATGAAGGGTTTAAATTTAAACTGTAGATCAATATGGAGTGCATGGTTTTATTCATGTTACATCAGAGGTAAATTTATGTAAACCATGGCCTTTGACTTTAAATCTTCTTGGACTAAAGCTTATTTTGTCACATTTCCAGAGATAGGTCATTAAAACAAATGGGAATTTTTCAATGGTGAAATAAAGAACTATACAGGAAAACAATGGATACATTTATCGTGATTTCATGAACCGTTTTGACCAGTTAGTTCTGATGGACCAAATATACTATAGATTGCATTACTTTTACCTGAAAACGATTTATGATTTTAGACTAGAAATGCTCTACAATGTATAAACAGTAATTGATCATGAAAATCTTCAGTATATCATTATCACTAAGGTTTAATAATTTTCAGCACCAATTCCTTAAAATTGATTACTAGTAATTAGGATTTCCATAAACGAAAATGATTAATACAGCGCGAGTGATGTAAGCTATCCTTAACGAAGACGGAATGAGTTGATAAATGTTTATAACAAATAAAAACCACACTACTAAATCACAAGCAGAAAATCGGTTTGAAATAGTTTTATTTCATCCCACGTACACGATCTGCCAAAACTGAGAGTTGCAATCACAAAATGTTCAAATGCAAATTTATGTCAGAAATGTAGCCCTACCTATTTTGACCTAACTTTTGAAGTTTGCTCAACTAGAAATTAAAATGAGCTAAAATAAAACAGAATTATAAAAATCGGATCAAGCATCCACTGAAAAAATTAAAAAAGCCAAAGAGAAGAGAGAAACAGTGGTTGAATACAATAGAGTGCTAAATGTGTGTTGAGTAGTTTTTTTCTCCAGTTTGCCATATGATTGCAGGGCCAGCACCTTGTCAGTCCCTCCTTTATTCCCATAAAATTCTCAAGGTTAAGCGTAGTAATTAGCATTAAAGATTCATAACATTAAATTTTAGAGTTTAATTTAAGTTTCAAATCAAGAATTTGTTCCCAACTCCTGTAGATCTAACTTAGACTTTTACGCACCTGTATATGATATGTGTAACCTAATATATATTCTTTAATCTCGTTAGATTTCGTAATGTTTTTCGGTATGAGATGTTTATTGTTACTGTATCACTGATTAGGAAAGTTAACATATAATTGTGAATTGTTTAAAAATATACTCATCATGTTAAATTTATTAATCAATATAATTTTATTTTGTTATGTAATATTTAACAGAGTTTCACATTAATTTTATTGTTTATTAACTATGAAAATAGTGAATACTTAACAGAAGGATATGGTCCGTACTAATCTACGTACTATGATTGCATGATTTGGTCCGTACTGATCTACGGACTATGATTGCATGATTTGGTCCGTAATGATCTACGCACTATGATTGCATGATTTGGTCCGTACTGATCTACGGACTATGATTGCATGATTTGCTTAAATTTTAATTGATTAATATGTTCAATTGGTGTAAGCTGTTTGACAGTATTATTAATAAATAAATACAGATGTAAATTAGTTGTAATCTCCCTTAAGTGGCACAAGGGCTATCTATGGTGTTTTTTCTCGGTGAAAGAGCACATACCAATAAATTCGCACTAGTGTTAAATGTGGTTACAATGTGCCTATAAACAAAACAATAACTACGCACTAAAAGAGAACATTGAACTTTACGACACTGTAAAATAGTACTTGAATTTATTGCGAGCAATAATCGTTGGGAACGACCAGGTGTTGGAATCACAGGCAATTTTTTTTATTCTTGTTTGGAGAAAGTTGAGTTGGGTGTAGTAAACGTCCTACACATTCTTCCTAAAGTTTGTTGACGGTCGTAAGTGCTGAGGAAGTCGTAATCTCACGGTTTTTGATACCTTAGCGTAAACCTTCCTTCCGATACCAAATGATGAAAGTTGACCATTACGTAAGGAAATGTAATTTTAACTGCGATAGTGTCGGTTTTTGTAGACTTCCGTGACGAATTAACGTAGTTCTTACGACATTGGTGAAAAGGAGCAATAAAAATATAATCACCGCCAGCCGTATATATTACAAACTATACATAACTGGAATTTATCAGCTGTAAATACTCTAGGAATATAACATTTCTCGTTTGTGATGGACTACATGATTCAATAACAATGTATTCATGCTTGATACAAAATAAATAAATGGTTCCAAAGAATTGGCACAAAATTTCTCCCATATTATACACTAAAAAAAATCAAAACTTTAAAAATCACCAGTTTGATTCCCAAAAATGTTTTTTTGCCATAACTCAAAAACTAATAGAGTTATAGACATGTGGGTTTTACTAAAATATTTTACAGTACAAGTAAACGTCACACAACACAAACTTATTACAATATAAACACAAAATGCACAAATATTATGGTGATCGAACCACGGTGAACCTTCCTCAGACCAGAGGGATTCAGAAAAGAATCAGTAAAAGACCACAGGGATTAAAAAAAATATTTAAAGTTGTAATTCACATCTTTCCTGAAAATTTAATCAAAATCGTTGGAGCCATTTTTGAAAATATTCCATCTTTATATGTTTTTGTACATAAAATAAAAAAAAAAACTAAAATTTCAAAAAAAGTGTATGGATATATTGGCTAAGTACACCTACATACAAAATTTCATAAAAAATTACCCATTCGTTTTTTTAACACAGACACACATTTTTTTCGAAAGACCACTTTTTGGGTTCAGAGGACCCTAAAATGGATTTTTATACCAACTTGTAAAAATATATTTTTTTTACGATCTTTACTGTCAAAAGCAAGTAACATGCATTGGAAAGTGTCAATATACATGAAAATAATTATCTTATCTAAAAACTAAAATAAGATTGGTCATTATCTTTACATGAGAACTACAGAATAATTACCTAAACACTAAAATAAGATTTTTTAACATCATGGACTTGTACAATCAACTTGGATCTAAGACAATACTACTATAGTTTGGCCTCTAAAATAAAAAAAATTTTCGATAGTAGATGATTTTTTAAACCTACTGATAATTGAATAATGATATAAACAGAAGCCGCATTTAATTTAGCAATGGATGTGTGACAAGTTAGTGTGTCGACTATTTAGTTCTCCAGTTTGCCGTGTGGGTGGCAGGGCCAGCACCTTGTCAGTCCCTCCTTATTGGTCCAAATCTTTCAGAATAAACGTAGTAATAATTAATACAAATTTATAACGATAAAAACTAGTTTTAATCTATTTAGAACTGCCACTGAGGAGTTTGCTGCGGTTTAAGAAAGTGACCTCTGTTTATTTTTTCTCTGTGGCGTGAGTGAACCGCCCGTCCCGATCACGTGAGGCACTTCACTTCTATTACGTAGTCTTTCGTAATGGCAAACAATGTATTTGGAGACGGTTCAGTCCACACACGCGCACAGTAGCGATGGCAGCGATTCCCTGTTGTGAGACAGCTCCCAAACTTGATGAGTCTCACATATTGGCGAAGGGGTGACGAGTTTCAAGACTTACGTAGTCTGTGTGTTTGATGTTGCGAATGGCTAGTAAATTACAAATATTTCGCTAAGTTAATACGTTTTTGTAAAAAAGGTTTAAGGGTCTGCAGAGGCTGTCAGCCATGTTGGTTTTAATCCCATAAGAACAATGTTATTTGCAAATCCATATTATTTCGTTATTTATTGACCAAAATTTGTGTATGAGTTATCATTTTAAACGTTATTAAATATAAATATAGGACATTGGGTTTGTTTTTGGTATTTTCAACACGCTCTAAGTTTCATAAAAACTTCAAATTAATATTGTTCATGTTTTTTTTCAATATAACTAAATAGGAATTCACAAAGCAATTCTAACACGCAATTTCATTCTTGATCAAATGCAACTTTTTTGAAAAATCCGTTTTAAAATAACTGTTTAATTTGGATAGACCTACACGTAATCTTATGTCCGGTTCGAAAATAACATTGTTCTCATAGGATTAAAACCAACATGGCCAACAGCCTCTGTAGACTCTTAAACGGATGTTTGCCTTTTTGTACAGAAACGTATTAACTTAACGAAATATTTGTAATTTGCCAGCCATTCGCAACATCAAACGTAAGTCTTGGAACTCGTCACCCCTTCGCCAATATGAGACTCATAGAGTGTGTTCTGGATAGGGATGGCAACGATATATCGGAAATATCGATAAATATATTTCGATATATCAATATATAAATATCGGTATTTTATTTTGATTTTGTCGGCTATATCGATATTTTGGTCCGATATATCATATCACTAATTATTCAAGTTATTATCTCTCCTGAATATCATCACGATTCGGAAAAAACACATTTAAATTACTTCTACGTACAAAACATGCATTGAAATAATAAAGTAACTTTATTTCGTTATTTTACGTCAGATTAACGACTTAAATGTAGTTTATTGTGGACTAGTGGGTGGAAAGGGTAAAAACGAAACAGATTAAGCGGAAAATTGATTCCCAAACTTTAATTTTTAAATTGTTTACGTTACAATTATTGGAAGTAGGTTTAGTGAATTAATTTGTTTAATTTTTAGTGTTTATAAGAAATCTAATGGTATTTTCAAATCTGAAAAACAAAAATAACAACGTTATTACATTATTCTTTTATAACTAACATGATAATTAAGGTATAATTATGCTTAAATTGAATTGTTATCATCCAACCCAACAGAACACAACTTGTTTCAAGATAATACATGTATAATAAATGTTACATTCAGTAGGCTATTATGAATAGTGACAACATTACATGAGTGCAATTTTGGTCATGAGAGTTGGTGCATAGTTTTAAACATAAATCATTTACAATTCGATGTATCGATTATCCGATATATCGATCAAACGATATATCGATATTTTTCTTTCGATATTATCGTTAGATCGATATTTGGTTTGCGATATATATATTCGATATATCGATATGCTGAAAATATTTTCCATCCCTAGTTCTGGAACGTAGGCCGACATGCGAGACACACCATTAATAAAGACCGTTTGTCCGATTGTAGGGTTTTTCTAGAGATAAATTTATATTGGAAGACACTTAACCTAACATCATAACATACATTAGCAAGCTTATCATGAACTCAAGTGGAAGCGTCTTAAGGAAATGTTTATTTATTTGAACTGATTATAAAAGACATGTAGCCTATTTTGTCAATTTTGCTTAAGTTCTGTATAATATCTGTGGATTTTCGTTTGGTTCATTTGTTAAGATGGCTGTTTTGAATATATGTCTGTAGCTACCAAATTTATTGTGTTTTGTTATAATAAATGTTGTTGTAGTTGTTGCATGGTGTTTCTTTAATAAATAAATACAACAAAAAATAAGAACTAAGTTATATCTATAATTTAGATTAAATTAAATAAAGTAAAATTTATTTAACCAGGCAAACCTGGATAGATTCATTCTATTACGACCTGTTTTACCCTTAAGGCGACTGTTTCCTTCCACGAACAATTCCAAAAGGGTTTCTGTTTAAAGGATTTTCGGTCCGTAATAATAAACCTATCGTAACACTCGATGTGTCATTTAATAGATGGAAAACTGTTATAGTTGGTCATAAATTCGTTTTTGTTAAAAAAATTATATTAAAAAAATGTTTGTACTGATAAATGTGTAAACATTTAAATATCATTTTTGGTCATAACTTCCAAATATCATCTTAAGATTCGCTAATTTAAATCTTCGATAAATATTGTGTGTTCATTATAAATCATTATAATAATAGACACAAAGCATACAGTTGGAATAGAAAATTATATTTTAACTCACTTATGGTAAGTTTGTTAGTCTAATACAGGACTGTCGACTTTCCAGCGGTGACTCGGCAGTTCGGGAGACGGCGACCTCAACCTCTACGTGAGGAAGATGTTGTATAGCCTACTTATATAAATCTCTGTCATGAATACAAGTGGATGGAAACGAAATCGGTAAAACAGCTGATTTGGTTAAGTCAATATATAAAGTAATTTTGTGATCATTTACGTGGGGAAGATGTTGTATAGCCTACTTATATAAATGTCTGTCATGAATACAAGTGGTTGGAAACGAAACTCGGTAAAACAGCTGATTTGGTTAAGTCAATATATAAAGTAATTTTGTGATCATTTACGTGGGGAAGATGTTGTATAGCCTACTTAAATAAATGTCTGTCATGGATACAAGTGGTTGGAAACGAAACTCGGTAAAACAGCTGATTTGGTTAAGTCAATATATAAAGTAATTTTGTGATCATTTACGTGAGGAAGATGTTGTATAGCCTACTTATATAAATGTCTGTCATGGATACAAGTGGATGGAAACGAAACTCGGTAAAACAGCTGATTTGGTTAAGTCAATAAATAAAGTAATTTTGTGATCATTTACGTGGGGAAGATGTTGTATAGCCTACTTATATAAATGTCTGTCATGAATACATGTGGATGGAAACGAAACTCGGTAAAACAGCTGATTTGGTTAAGTCAATATATAAAGTAATTTTGTGATCATTTACGTGGGGAAGATGTTGTATAGCCTACTTATATAAATGTCTGTCATGAATACAAGTGGATGGAAACGAAACTCGGTAAAACAGCTGATTTGGTTAAGTCAATATATAAAGTAATTTTGTGATCATTTACGTGGGGAAGATGTTGTATAGCCTATTTATATAAATGTCTGTCATGAATACAAGTGGATGGAAACGAAACTCGGCAAAACAGCTGATTTGGTTAAGTCAATATATAAAATAATTTTGTGATCATTATAATGTGAAATTTAACCTTATCTCAGTGCAACAAAACACGGCCTCAACAATGGATTAGGATAATTCTAAGCAAAGCCATTTTTACTATTACAAGTCTTGGTAGTTAGTGATAATGAAGTCGAGGTAACCAGTGAGACCTTCTGTCTTCCATAACGGTACTCACTGGAAAACATTTCTTTGGTAGGTCTGCAATGCGGCGAATGGCTCCTACAAACGAACGCAAACAGGTTTGTCGTGCATTGGGCTTGGTTCTCAGTGGGATTTCGGTGACCCAGTAGATTTAAATAGTGGGAATCGTCTAATTTACAGATGTACCTCATATGTTAGATAGATCTTTGAAAATATTATGTACTAGAATTCAAAACTATTCTTTCTACCTAAATGTTTAACACTTAAATTCCAACCATTTTCTAATCTTAGGTTGTGTCATTTCCATCCTTTTTATTATACAGTCAACAATACATAGTGCGAAAATTTTAAGAATAGTTCTTAGTTAATTTTACATATATAAAATAAAAGTAAAACAGCCACGAATAAATGGCTATACTCTTGCATGAAATAGATAAAATTTGCATGAATTTCGATAATTTGGTAAACCTCGTCAGAACATTCCAACAAATCTCAAGTAGAGACAAGTATATAAATGCTCCAAATGCTTGGATGGAGTTAATGTTAAAAGTAAAACAGTTTTTTCGGTTCATTAAAACATTAATCGAACAAATCTTTAGAAAACTTAGACTAACTATGTTAAATAATGTAGGATTGAAGTTACGTTATCTTGAATTGGCGGTGAATAACCAGCGCTGGATTTAAATTTAAAAAAGCACCGTAAAACGCCAAAATAACTACGACATGAAGCAATCCAAATACCAATTCAAATCAATTTTCTAAGGACCGAGACGCACAGATCAAAAACAACTTAAAAGTTTAACTGTTTGCGTGGGTAACGGCTTTACTATTGTATGACACGCGTCAACGCCAAAACCAGCAGTGGGTGGATGTTTGACCGAGAATTGCAATATTTTCTCAGTTGATCGTTGTTCAGTCAGCCTTGAAACAATTACATTACTGTACTTGATTGTAAAGAACACTTCGGATACCGTTCTTAATTCTACTGTTCGAATGAAATTCTGTTCTTATTTTTAATAAATCAATCAATTAACATTTCTATTGAATATAAAATGCTTATTCAATTAATAAGGAAAACAATTCTTCACTACTGTGATAATTCAAAATGTCTTCAACAATGTATTTTTTAACAACCAAACTTTTTACAACATATAACAGAGTGTTCCATCTGAATCAAATGATTTGCGTTAATGGTTGTTATTAATTTATTTATGTAGTTAAATAAACAATTCGCAATTTTGGACTGGGAGGATTTAATACGCACGTATCCAAGCTGGGGAGGAGATGAATAAAGAAAACTTTCAATATATAACTCCTAGGATGAAAACAAACGCACGATAAAAATAGCAAATAAAGTTTAAGTGTAGATAATGATATAAACCACAGAAAAAAGAAACAGAGGTCGCTTCTTATGGCCGCAGCGAACAGCTCAGTGGCAATAACAAATGTATTACAACTAATGTATATACATCCTTTAACAGCTGTTGAAATAATTACAGTTGTTTCCATGACGATATGGGGAATAAAGTGAGGGGCGATAAGGTGCTGTCCCTGTCATGACATAGCAAACTCAAGACTACTCGATACACTTTTAGCGCACTTTTTGCGACCTCTGTTTCTTCCTTCTCTGTATGTAAACTGTCATAGTTCATTACAAAAGCTAACTTCGTGTAAGATTAAACTTTTTTTATCATTCAGCAGCATTGACATATCATACTGAGTATTTTAAAACAGTTCGATCCCATCAAAGGTATTTTTTTCTTTTTGTATCTTAAAAAAAAGAGTAGGAGAGAAATAGTTGACGAACTTGTTCAGTAATTTTATTTACTGTTCTTCTGTATAATTTTAATCAAACAAATTTATCGTATTTCATTACAAATAATTCATTTCATAACTTACAGTAAAGGAATTTTTCGTCGAAATATATTTAAAATCCTTCAACATTTAATTTAGGTAAATAATATTGAATACGTAAAACGTTAAATAAAAACAGCGTTAATATTTTAATTACTAAGTAGACATAGTCGTTCTGTGTTCAAACTGTATATTATAAGTATTTATAGTAAAACTGTTCAGTAAAATGTATACAGATATACAAAATAAAAATATATAATCCTATTTGGGTGAAAAAAAACATAGATTTTAATCAAACTGAAAGAACCACAGACAACTAAGTTTCCTTTAGTTAAAAAAAAAAGTAATAATAATAACAACCATGGTGGACGCAGATTTGAATTTTGTTGTTTTTATTAATATGATATATGTACGTTAGTTATTACAAATTTGGTTAAATTATCTTTAAAATATCTTAATTATACGATTATATTACTGAAAATGTATAATGTTACGTGTTTTAGTCATCACTTTATTACATTTGTCACCTTTCAAAATTAATATTTAAAGCCTATACACATAAGATTGGGGTCTGTTTCAGAAGAGGACCCCCACGCTTGAAAAATTTACACATCTTATTGTGCAAGAAACTTATCGTAATATGTAAAACATGAATATGATAATATACAATCCATGTTTTACATAAAAACTAATTTTGGCGTAGGATTAATCATATGGCTGATTTGCTCGATTGAGAGCTTGTCTAAAGTTAATATATAAAAATAATCACGACCCACCTACCCACTCTAAGAAATATCATAGGGTTTCTCATGATACAGTGTCATTAAAATCCAAACATATTTTACAGCAAATCGTATAATTATTATAAAAAAAACCTATATTGAAAGAGGTCTTGATCAAATATGACACTACAACTTTCATGTTGCCTTCCTTTACCTGCAACTAACTGTAGCCTCGTTCCGTGAAACACTCGCACCAAACACGCGCAATATAAATAAATAGCTTTCAATCAAAGGCCGGCTTTCACTGCCAAAGACATTACCAGGGAGCGCAAAAACAACTGAAAATAAACCGCGACAGAACATCAAAGTGGACTTCACTAAAATGTTTTATAATAGCAATATTTAAATTAGAAGAATAAGAAATATGTCATTCAACACAAAATAAAACTAAGATCATAATACATTTTAAAAACTCATAATAAAAGGAGCGAATGCTAGCATAAATTTAAAAAATGAAGAAACAGCTGGACACAGTCTATGACTGACACGTAAATCAGGCCACTATAGCGTCTTTGTGCAGACAAACTAAACTAAATTATTTAGTTCATAAGAACAGCAAAATTACTTCGAAGATACTGTTCCAGACGCCGTCCTGCACTTTTAACCTGTTCATGTACGAAAACATAATTCGCTTAGCAAAAATACTGTCAGTTTCCTTTCAAACTAGTAACCTATATTTAGTGAATGTAGTAACTAATAACAAACGAATTTCTTTAAAATTCATTTAGTATTCTTTAACATTGTTTTAAAGACAAGAGAAAAAATTAAATAAGTAATATAACTGTGTGATATAATATCATCCAAATGATAAAATATCAGTTTATTTACTCTTTTAAATTAAAAATCACTCTAGATAAATTTTAAATAAAATACCTTTAAATAAAATTAATTGCATAATAAAATACCTTTAAAATGTTAGCGAATGTGTAGGCAACTTTTAAAATTTTACCGTATAGCTCAGGTAATAGCCTACAAATGTTTTGCATCCCAAATTTATCGATAAGTGAAGAGCTTGCTAGATACATTATACATGATTACCAAAGTAAACATAGATAAACTAACGGGTTAAAAGTAAAAAATCAATAACTACCAAAGAAATATATAAAGGCATACAAACCGTATCAAGGGTGAATTTGTTCTTATATTATAATTACACATTATAATATGAGAATAATCACTTCTCTTAGACTGGAATAAACCTAAATAAAAGTGGCTATCAGACAGATTTGTGTATTTAATTATAACACAGGATAATTTTATGTTTATGAAAAGGGAAATTTCCTATTTTACCATTATTATACTGTATTACAATTAAAAAAATCACAATATATTTTTAATTTTGAATGTTTTAAAAAGAAGAAAAGTAAGAGCGGAAACAATTAACATTTATGCAAGTAAATAATATATTTAAAACATAAACATTTGAAAATAGCTTTTAAATCCAAATCCAACATTAAAACATACTAGGAAATAATGAATCTAAAATTTTAAAAAAGAAGACAAATCAGGAATGTCTAAAATTAACTGTGAACTTGTATAAATAGGCAAAAAAAGAAGAAAAACTCTCGATATGAAGAACATGAATAAAAATTTAAATACGCACATACTAAAATTCAGAAATGGATTATAATCATTCTGTAGAAACATTCCATAGTTTGCATCATTTGAAATACTGAAAGAAGTTCTAAATGATCCAGTATCTTGAAGCATACGAAACAAAACTAAATGTATAAAAAATATTTAGAAAAATTATTTTATAATGAACGACTGCCAATACAATACTATATTTTCCTTTAATAATTTAGCGGTCTTTACTTTTATAAAACACATGTTTTATGTTTATTTCAACATATTGTATTAAGAGAATATGAGTGTTCGTAAACTTCTGACAGTTAAACTTTTATTTCATTGGATTGTTTATTTAAAATTATTTAAAATTATACTTCCGGTTAAAAAATCCTCAAATAAATAAGGTCTTATAAGGTCTTTATTAGCAAGCGTTCTTCAAAGATACAGTCTCTGATTTACAAGACAACTCTTGTCACAACATACAGATACAGTAAATAATAATCTTTTTAAACTAAAACATAATAAAATTATATAAACATCTCTATGACATGTTTTTTAAATGAACAGTAACTGAGGCTCTTCAAAGCA
The DNA here is from genome assembly GCA_035578905.1 of Stictocephala bisonia. Taxonomy (NCBI): domain Eukaryota; kingdom Metazoa; phylum Arthropoda; class Insecta; order Hemiptera; family Membracidae; genus Stictocephala; species Stictocephala bisonia. The sequence continues at coordinate 593,694 of JAQJVL010000140.1, read as the reverse complement.
ATATTACCAAACACAATTGCTGTTAAAAAAAAAATAAAAAGATCAACAGCGTATACGAAAACAGTAAAAGAAAACAAAGCAATAGCCTATAAAATAAAAAATGTAGCTATCGACATTTTAACTGAATTGCATTTCCCTATTCAAATACACATATCACTTGGGAGAACCCCAAATAACTGTTACATATTGTATTTGGAACGGGAATAGTATGGCAGGTAAATAAACTGATATATTCATGATGGTCCTGAGTTTATTACTCCAGTTGTTCAAATAGCATTATCATAGGGATTACATATTCCAACTCTGTTCATTTCTTAAAACCAATCTGAAAAATCCTTATTCCATACGCTATTAAATAAATAATATGTATACATACATAAGAGTGAAGTTAGCTGCAATCGTATACTAACCTGAAAAACAAGAATAAAACATTTTTTACTAGCACACTAAACAAACAACATTAAAAAGTTGTTAATATATATAGTTTTATGAATAACAATCTACTGAGTTTTGGAGATGGTTAGAAATACTTAGTAAACAACTTTACACTATAAGAAATGTATTTTTTTCCGGAAGATTCCTTACGTATTCTTCATACGCCCCCCCCCCCACTTTTAAAAATATTATTTCACATCTGTTACTACATATCTTGTAAGTTGCAGCACAGAGAAGAAAGAAACTGATATCGCAACCAGTAGTGCGCCAAATGTGTGTCAAGTTGGTGTGTTGAGTAGTTATTTCTCAAGTTCGCCACACATATGGCAGGGCCTGCACCTTGTCAGTCCCTCCTTTATCCTCCCCCCCCCCCAATACTCACGGATAAAGGTAGTACAGATATCTGTCTATATTCTGTGGTAGTACGTAGTTGTAATAACATGATCTACGGATGTGTAAAGAAGCAATCTATTTACAACTGCTACTGAGGTGTTCGCTGCGGCCAAACGAAAGCGAAATCTGTTCATTTTTTTCTCTGTGGTTTCTTATAACACATGAGCTTAAGAGGCGTTTATCTAATTGTGTTAATTTATTATTGGAACCAATATTTATGTGTTCTTCAGTTGTCCAAGAAAATAGTGGGTTTTGTGTGATTTTAGGTGTTAAGACCGACGTATTCTCACCAGTAGAATACTATTGTTTTTACAGTGTTATATAGCAATACAAATAATTAAGGATTATAAGACTTTAAAAAATGCTAAAATACTAAATGTAACGTAGATTTTGTATATCGAAAGATGAGAAGGTGACAACAAGGTAAAAGAAGAAAAAAGACACTCAAAATTTAATTAAAATTTCGCAACGTCCTTATTCACGGATACTTTTTCACAGTATTTTTTTGCGATTCTCTTGCTTCACTTACGTGAGCGTAAAATGTGCAACGTCATCGCGTATCGGGCAATTTTCCAATATCACCCTGGGTGTCAAGATGGTATCTTCCCATTGTGGGTTGTGTACAAAGTGAGGACAATGACCCAAACAATGGCCAAGGACAAGGACGTGCAAATCACTTGTCGATAGCGGGTCACCTCTATCGTTTAGCATTCAACCAATACAATTCACTTCACTTGGATCTACTTCAAGTGGATATGATATGTAAGTCAGTTAATTCTGCTAGACTACTGAAAATCGAAAAAGATCAGTCTTTAAGAAGAAGAAGTGTCGTTTAATTTTAGCTATAACAGACTAAGACCTGTCCGTCAAAGAGGCCATGCTTCATTTTTCCATCATGTTCGTGACCGAACGGTTATTAGAACTCCTTTTCACCAAATCGTTTAGGTTAAAAACTGACCTTGTAGAGGTGATCCGTTTAGCCGCCCTTCACGCTCGGACATGCTACGATGTAGAGGGATCTCTCAATTTGAATCTTCTAAACACGTGACAAGCCTGGCGTTTACACATGACATTCATTGTTTATAATAGCCTTGATTATAACCACCAACAATATATATTCCATCTAATAATAATATTTGTGCCAGTAATTTGGTTTGTTAGTGAGGTCTGCTACTACAGCTGGGTTAAACTGCATTATATTTACATGGGACTGTATCACCGTTTCATCATGGACCACAAAAACAGATGATAATTTGAGATTCAAAATATAACATTGAGTGGGAAACAATATATAAAATCAATGATAATAGTCACAAATATAATCCTCGATAGTTTGTTAATCGATCTTTAGATTACCAACAGATAGATCGATCTCGTTTCTTACCACTAGCTCTGCAAGGTAAGACCAAGACGTAAAAATAACATGCTTGATTGAACATGAATTTGTCGTATTTGTTGACATAATGAGCATATTGAATGGTACTCATGTTGAAACCACATAAGTAGGGTTAATTCTGTAACCAGTCTCAAACGATAATTTCGAAAATATCTTTTAATTACTTATTATTTACATTTCATTATTTTCAATTTAGCCATATCCAAACTTCTATTAGCCATATTGTTTTAATTACAAATATCAAATCTAACTCAAGTAAAAAGACACTAAAGTACAGATCAGTCTTCTTGCGAGAGTAAAAGTCCGATCTGCACTTACAAGCGAAATATTGTGACACAAATAATATCCCGTTCAAATTTAGCTTACTGTCCAACTAAAAATAATAAAATAATGTTGATGCGTGTTCAACAGCAATTTCCACTTATCCTATGAAGTAATATTTTTATAATAACTCGAATTCTTGATCTCATGCTAACTTCATAACCAGTTTTATAAAGTATCAAGTTATAAATAGATAATACCTCTTAACAAGAGTGCAATTACTAGTGTGGCGATAAAATGCCAGTAATCCGGTAACAGATTATAATTTATAATGGAATGTGAGATAGAACGTGATTGAGGTTATGTGGGTGACCTTGAGACAAGGGCACGTTATGCACGCCCACCCAGACGTTCTGTTTACTCACGATCATTGTTGCCAACCCGCATTATTGTAACGCAAAAAACACAAGTAGCTGGACATACGATTTGTAGTGTATATTTATGTGTTCTGTCATCTTGGAAAATGGAGAAACAATAAGTACATAAAAAGAGGTCATCATTTACGGAGACAATCAATATGTGCGAAGCCATATTGATAAGTAGATAAAAATAGTACATGTGTTTATAATATTTGAACGAATTAATATTTATAATACAGAATGGATTTCACTTACGCCTTTAAACAATATCTCACAAATAGATCATGTTTAAATCGTAAATAGATATACAGACAAAACACAAAAGTGAAAGTGAATCTATTTGTTATTTAAAGTAAAAAAATACGTTGAGTTCTACAATAGAGATACTGATGCTTACATTTTAACAGTAGCTTATGTAACTTTTCACAGACAAACATTTTTCTTCTCAAAACACTAATTTGTTTATCTTCCAGTATTTTTAAATATGTCTACGCTTATTTACCAGTTTCAGCAGACTATACCAAGGACTGTTATTAAGTTTATTTATTATTTTGTTCCTCATAAATAAACTGCTGACATAAACCATAGGACCATACGTGTTATCCTCGGCATCTCCAAACTACTTTGAACTAATCTCTAATACTTCCTCGTTTAATTTTTTACAATATTTTCTAATATGGTTCACCATATAATTCTTTTAACTCTTTATTTTTCCTTATCCTCCATACATTTCCTTCTTTTACTGGTCCAAAAATTCTTCTCAAAATTTTATTTTCAAACGTAATAAGGCGTTTCTGGGATTTTTTGGTAAAAGACCAAGTGTCTGACCCGTACAGCAATACAGGTTGCACTATAGTTTTATACATTCTTATTTTAGTGTTTTTTTTAGCAGTTTGCTTTTGAATAATTTTATTAAACTCCAGTATGATCTTTCTGCTGCTGTGAGTCTACTCTGAATTTCTATTTCTTCTCTATTATTGTTTGTGAGCATCACTCCCAGATACTGAAAAATACTAGTTTTCTGGAACCTATAGTTTAATACTTCTAAGTGGTCTTCCTCATCATCTTGCCTACTTATTTTCATGTAGTTGGTTTTGTTTTCATTTATTTGTAAACCCACTTTTCTTGCTTCTTCAATTAGTACTTCTGTTAGCACTTTAAGATTATTTTTGTTTTCAGCTATAATGGCTACATCGTCTGCGAATGCTAGAAGGTTTATTTTATCAGTAAGTATTGCCCCTCCTTTACTATTTCTTGTTTTCTAGAGAGCTTCTTCTAGTGCTATGTTGAATAATAATGGAGATATACCATCACCTTGTCTCACTCCAGTATTTATATTAAATGTATCTGTATATTCTTTCCCTATTTTTACTTTCCCTTTGGATTCGTTTAAACACATTTTTGCCAACTGAACTATTTTATTAGGTAATCCATACTTTTTCATCATCTTCCATAGTTTATGTCTGTTTATTGAGTCGTAGGCTTTGCTAAAATCGACAAACATTACATATATATCTTTGTTGTATTCCCAATACTTTGAGGTTATTTGTTTTAGAATGAATATTTGGTCTGTTGTTGATCTCCCTTTCATAAAACCTGCTTGGTGGTCTCCTACTATTTCTTCTACATGGCATTTGAGTCTGTTTAAGACAAGTTTAGATAGTATTTTGTATGTTGATAGATAAATTTGTATGTATTTTGTATCAATACCACTGTACGTGTATGGGAGGGCGGGTGGGCCAGTACCACTGTACGTGTATGGGAGGGCGGGTGGGCTCATTTGCTTTGAGAATTGTCTCCTCTCAACAAAAAATTGATTGTGTATACGCCAAGAAGAGTGGATCTGTATTATGTGGGTATTTAATTCATCTGAAATATTTGTTGTTTGATTGTTAGGATATACCTCTATAATTTTTGCATTCTAGTTTGTCCCCTTTTTTTGTGCAGTGGGACTATTACTGCTTCAGTCCACTCTTTTGGCATTTTCTCGCTTTTCCATACTTGTAGAACCATACTTGTGTTAATATTTATGGAACCAAAAACCATAAATATTAACACAAGTTGTTGTTGTATTTGTATATATATATATATGTAAACAACAACTTCTATATGTCTATGTATACAGCAAAAATAACCATTTTTATATAAATGACAGAATTTAATCATTGTGAATTCAAACATTACAGCTATAAAAATCAATTTAAAAAATAAAAAATTTTATCATACAAATGTTGTGTTGTTACACAGAATTGAAAATCTTTGGAATTTATAAATACAAACTAATTGCCTACAACTTCATAAAGATGTTTGGCATGTTTGATTACGAACTTTCACAGTTACATTCGAAGTGACATATGAAACGTTAAAAAGTTCGTTGAGCATTATAGTTTGTTACTAAATTGCACCATTTGCTAACCAACTGACAGGGTCTGTCAATTACCTACGACTACATGTTAGAACTTCGCGATACAAGTGTCTAACTATGTCCAACAATAATATAAATATTTTAAAGTGACAAACCTGTTGTTAAACAAAGAATAAAATTCCTTAGGAGTTTGCAGTCATCTCAAGATCCGAGTCTCTTCTGCTTGCACCGAGCTCAAGAGCTTGCACCGAGTCTCTTCCGCGCTTACCTTTCGGTCTGAATACGTTAGCATTTCTTGCATTGTTTATGTAAATTACAGTGTCCCACCCATCTCAGGGCCTCGCCCTTGCCGCTGGCAGAAGGCTTGAGAGTCCAAACAAGTGCTTCATACAAATCGAAGTCATAAATACTCCGAGATTTTTAGAAAAAGCAAAGCACAATTCGTTTATGGATTTAAAAAACCAAGTCGGTGTCTAACTTATGGCCAGTTAGTTCAATAAAAAATCAGTGAAATCAACGTAACTGGTTTCAACATTTCAGTTGACGAAGGGGAACGAAATTTCCAATAAAATATCTCTGTTGACACCGTAAGAAATTGAAAGTGATAGTAACAGGTGTCTTGTAAGACGGCTAGAGTCCTAGACGACTAAAGTTTGGCAGAACCACTTTCTCTTTCGTTTCGATCATAAAAGCCGCCAATCACTGCATGCGGGAAATCTAATTCATCGTGCACGCTCAATTTCTTCCAATTTCCATCGAAGTGGTTGCTGTGAAAGAAGCCTTTCAAAGGCTTGCTCGAGGGGCCATTGTTCCTTACATGGGAAGGGCTTCGGGATCAGAGAAAGCAAAAGATGCCGTCATCACTTAATCTGCAATGAATGTATCTTCACTGGATTCAATGGAGCAGATCACCAGGGGGTCTGCGTGCTTGGCTTGTCACCTTATCACAAGCCATTGAAGGCATCTTCTGTAACTACTGAATGGCGAAATTTCAACCTCATCGAGGCATATTCTAACCTAACTCAATCTTAATTTATGTCCACCATCCATTACAACAAACTCAAACGGTCGATTGACTTAAAATACATTTTTGATAGATTGTGGAAAAACAAATGTCAAAAGAAAAGAACGAAACTATAAGGTTTATTCATAAAGGTCAACTGTTCGTAAAACCATTACATTACTTAAATAGTGACTTACAGATTTATAAAAAAACCAGATATAAACAATATACCAGATTGTTAATATATCTTAAGAAAATTAATAACATGCACCTTAAAATCAGATATTAAGGGAAATCTGATGAAAAAACAAGTCTGATTGTATTTCAGTTTTTCATATATTATTCAAATATTTCCTTTACTACGTGTCGACTAACCGTCAATAAAACGTGGTTATTACTAGTCACAAATAATGTTTTTTTCCTTTTTAAAATCGTTTACACAGGTGTACAATAAATAATTTGCCTACTGTAGGCTGTACCTTGTGATTCATAATGTAATTGTACTCTCCCTAATCCAGCGTCATCTTTATTGTCTTAGAACAAATGTTGTTATTTAATATTTTTACGAGACTAAAGAGTGGTGTAGCCATTATTTACACCACTCCCAGACATTCATATTTTACTTTTATGGGTCCAGTTTTCTACAATTTTTCCCCAACACAAGTTATTATTATCAGGTGAAATGGTCATTCAGCTATTACTCACTCGAATTCACGAAATACGTATACATTTTCTCGTGCGATAGCATTCCAAATACAATTCAACATTTATGATAATTCTGGACATTGTTATGAGACATGACATTCGATTTACTTAATAGTCCAATAGAAATTAGATACCAGTACAGTTTGTTTCTTATTGTACAATGCAAATACTAATGATTTTATGAGTTGGGTGAGTATAGACTATATAGCCTGACAAAGATCGACTTATCCTCAAAAAGGGCCACTTATTAATTAGCCATCAAGCGCATCAGAATCCTATTAAATTGGAATTTTATCCAAGAGATGTTATGTCTGATTTTGTTGAATCTTTTGTCAAGATTGATTCTTAATTAATGTATATTTGTGAGTCTTATTTCAAGAAAATATACGGAAATTGAACTCAGCAAGTATAGAAGAAAAAGTGAGCATTTTTCAAGAAATAGAAATACATTTTCCTCTGCAAGATTAGCGATTATGTAGACCGAAGATTGCCCTATCAGCCTTTTTTTGCATCCTAAAAAGACCACCCAGAATCGATGGAGTTTAGGGAGTTGGTATTATGAGAATGGAACAGAAGACCACAGAGCATGTGGAGGTCCTCAATGAGACTGACCCATTGGATACTGAACTTGCTCTCTCACACTTGAATCCTCTTAAAATACACTTTACGGCTGATGTTAACGATAGAATCAAAACTTTGGCCTATGAAAGGTTTCCGAAAATGTTCTTAATTCAAAACTGTTATACATTTAAAATATTTAACTAAAATAATCAATTATTATAGTTTAATTGTCATTTAATTGCCTTAAAAATTTCTTGATTCCGATGAAAATTTTAGACAAGCAATACATTTTCAGAAGAACTATAAACAAATTTTTATCACAACTAATTAATTGAGTGTTCTACACTACGTATTTATTGCCGTGTTGATGGTTTTATTAAAATTCCTATTTTCCCTGTAAGTTTTACATTTAATAATAAGTTTAACAACATGTGTACAAAGGAAGGAGATGATTATTGTTTTCAATACAAGTTACAATAGGCCTTCGTCATTTCTAAAGAGACACACACTTTCGTCGGCTCACACAAAAGCTTTTAAAGCTCTTCTGACATAAAGCAAAGCTTCACAAAGATATTTTCAGACATGATATTTCAAATCCTTTCTTGCTCGGATAAAATTATCATGTCCACAAGATGTCTAAATTATGGTTGTGGTCCATGTCAATAAAGTGCTACTTTCTTGAATACATTGTTCACTGTCTTTCGTTCACTACACAGGATTCTATGGGAGTTGTTGTGTTTAAAATAAAATTCCAATGGCAAGATTTTAATATAGGATTATTAACTTAACCATATCTTAATAAAGATTCAGATTTATTTTTCTTGTTTATTTTTTCAGAGTCTGCTACAATTTCCACCATATTGGATTTGACTATCCACCCACCCGCTCATATACGTATAGAGGTATTGACTTATCCGCCCACCCATACACATATAGTGGTATTGACCTACCCGCCCACCCATACACGTACATAGGTAATGACATACCCGCCCACCCATACACGTACATAGGTATTGACCTACCCGCCCACCCATACACGTATAGTGGTATTGATCTACCCGCCCATCCATCATACACGTACAGAGGTATTGACATACCCGCCCACCCATACACGTACATAGGTATTGACCTACCCGCCCACCCATACACGTATAGTGGTATTGATCTACCCGCCCATCCATCATACACGTACACAGGTATTGACATACCCACCCACCCATACACGTACAGTGGTATTGATCTACCCGCCCATCCATACACGTACAGTGGTATTGACCTACCCGCCCACCCATTCACTTACATTGGTATTGAATTAATGTTAAATCCAATGTTAATTAAAAAATACTACAGCTTTATATTTATGAATGCACAATTTTATACTTGATCTTCTCGAAAGAAAATACAATTGTCTAGAGTTCCCTGAGATCATATTTTATTTTCATCCATTGAGTTATATTTTAAGTACACATTACTATTGTTTTTATTCATTTTTTTTAATGAAACAATCTATCTTAGGGGGAACTAGTTACACTTATCCTATAAAGCATGTTAACATTTGAATATAAGCACGAAACGTTTTCAAGTGAAGTAGTGTTCTACTTAAAAAACGCGGGTGTCAGCTACTAATAACTGTCACTGCCTGGAAGCCATGCGCGTAAGACGGAGTCAACTACCACGACTGTTCAAATCACACAATGGTTTGGGGACGGACTCGCATATGACAACCGGTCTTCTGATAGTCCACGGATTTGTAAGTTTTTCCAAAGGTACAACAGGTAGAGAGTCGGAGGCTCGATTGTTACAAAATGTCTGACTGCAGTAGAGTGTTAAGTACGAAAACGTCAGTTTGCTATACTCTGTTCATTAATGAGCACCACTTTCATTGCCGAAAGAATGGAATATTATGTCCATATGTCCAGAGTGGCTCATGCACTTCACATCGTCATAAATAAATCTACCACATATTACTTTGTGATCAACCGAATCGTTACTTTTTAAAATTAATAGTGTCCAACTCAAATAACTCCTGTTACATAATTCTACAAGTCAAATTCTGCACTATACAATACAAATACATCAAATATCGGTGCATATTTTTATGAACAATTGTGTTTCATTTTCAAACGAAGGTCACGGGAACAGTACTATCAGTGTTTACTGCACGGTCTGATTTCTGTTTGTAACCTAACCTGATAATGTACGCGAATGATAAGAAATATTCCACTTACAAATTATGAAGCCAGTCTTTAATAAACACTTACTTTAATAGTGATTGATTGAACTTGTTTAAGCGTAACCAATAGAATTAAATACAAGAGTACTAGAATGTGTAGTCCATGTTCGTGCGTACGCACGCGCGCACGTGTGTGTGTGTGTGTGTGTGTGTGTGTGTGTGTGTGTGTGTGTGTGTGTGTGTGTGTGTGTGTGTGTGTGTGTGTGTGTGTGCATGATACTTTATATTTCTACGAAATATCAGCTAAGGGATTGAGATCGGGGTGGGGAAAGGCCGCGACCTTGATTGGAATGCGGAAAGCTCGTTACTAGGTTATCACATCGATGACTATCAGTCGTTTAAATGGCTTAAAGGGATGTCCGCGCCGATTTAAATATTCTTCTTCAACGACATACATATGACCATTCTCATTTTCTTTTAAATTTCAGTAGCAGACTGCTTATTTTTTTTTTTTTATTCTTTGTTCATATTTGTGCGTGCGTGCCTGCCTGCCTGTGTGTCCGTATGTCCGTCTGTCCGCGTGTCCGTCTGTCCGCGTGTCCGTCTGTCCGCGCGTCCGTCTGTCCGCGCGTCCGTCCGTGTGCGTGTGCGTGTGTGTGTGTGTGTGTTTTGGCACTTTGCCGGAGACCAAACGGAAGGATCGATTTTTCTGAAATTTGGTATGTAGGTATATTTAGCCAATATCTCCAGACTGTTTTTTTCATTATTTTGAAATGTTAGTTTTTTTTTTATTTCATAGGCAAAAAACGTCCAAAAATGAAGGATAGTTGATTGGTTAATATAACATACAATGTGGTTTTGACGATTTCATATCATCGATGAGCTACGCCTGATGCAAGCTACAAAGTGGTTCTGACGTCTTCATATCCTCGATACGCTATGACTGGCAGTTGATTGGCTAGTTTTTAACATACAAAGTGGTGTTGATGTCTTCATATCATCGATAAGCTATGACTGACAGTTGATTGTCTAGTTATTAACATACAAAGTGGTTTTGACGTCTTCATGTCCTCGATAAGCTATGACTGACAGTTGATTGGCTAGTTATTAACATACAATGTGGTTTTGACGTCTTCATATTATCGATAAGCTATGACTGACAGTTGATTGGCTAGTTTTTAACATACAAAGTGGTTTTGACGTCTTCATGTCCTCGATAAGCTATGACTGACAGTTGATTGGCTAGTTATTAACATACAAAGTGGTTTTGACGTCTTCATGTCCTCGATAAGCTATGACTGACAGTTGATTGGCTAGTTATTAACATACAATGTGGTTTTGACGTCTTCATATTATCGATAAGCTATGACTGACAGTTGATTGGCTAGTCAATATAACATACAATGTGGTTTTGACGTCTTCATATCATCTATAAGCTAAGACTGACAGTTGATTAGTTATTAACATACAAATTGGTTTTGACGTCTTCATATCATCGATAAGCTATGACTGACAGTTGATTGGCTAGTTAATATAACATACAATGTGGTTTTGACGTCTTGATATCATCTATAAGCTATGACTGACAGTTGATTGGCTAGTTACTAACATACAAAGTGGTTTTGACGTCTTCATATCATCTATAAGCTATGACTGACAGTTGATTGGCTAGTTATTAACATACAAAGTGGTTTTGATGTCTTCATATCATCGATAAGCTAAGTCTGATAGTTGATAGACTAGTTAATGCAAGATACACAGTGGTTTCGAAATCTCCCTGCACTCACTTAAATAATTTTTCATCGTTTGGTTAAATAATATCAAGGATGTGACAAAATAACCCTTGGCCTATTAGTAAAACAGCAAGGTTAAGCATTTGTAAGTGACAGCAAATACAGTTTGTCATTAACCGTGGCATTTACAGACACTTTCATTTGTTTTCGTTTTCACTCTGATATGTAATACAAACCATAGCCTTGGATTTAGTTAAATGGCATGAGGTTAATTTGCACTTGAAAGGAGTAAAGAGTAACAGTTGTACACAAACATATAGACGAATGGTCTGGAGGAATAACGGTACTCAGGAATCCGAGGCGGTGAGATGGATTATAGTACAGTTTGTCCCCGCAACGGAACGGCCTGCTTCAAACCGCTTCGCTGGAACAGCTGTGCAACAGAAATTCGCGAGTTCCCAGTCCAAAAGACAAATCTGTTTGTTGAATGGAACAACCTGCCAGACCATTGACAGTCAATTTATCTGAGTTTGGCTAGTTCATATTTAAACGACTCCTTAGCTGTTACTTGCTAAACTTATAACTATACCGTAATTTTAATGTCATTTACATAACAGAGACATTAAATAGCTGTAATAACTGTCTTGTCATGTTTCCAACATAGAACAAGTGCAAGTTCCTGCTTAATAATTGTGTCAACATCCATAAATACCTTTGAGTGTTATTTAAAAACCGCTATCATCCATAGGCTGCTATCATCCATAGGCTGCTTAAACTCCTAACCTTTTAGTTCCTGTAAATAAAATGCTCAAAAGGAAATAAATACATCGGCACCCCATGTGCACTGCGGACTATCGATGAGAACCAAATCGACCAGTCGACAGTAAAGCAGGCGTAAATGACAGGTCGATCGGTATCCAGCAAACCACCATCTTTGTTTAGATCACGTCAAGTGGAACGAAGAGGAGAATTTCTGGAGCAACGGACCGGGAGGCAGAAGGGCCGTTGGCTTCTGTTGCACGGCAAGGACCAGGTCGTCGGCCAGGATGATGAATGAGAACTAGTAAGCTAAGGAAAGTGAAGGACTCCGATAAAAGAGTCGTAAAGTAGTAAGTAGTCTAGCGCCTCCAGGCCCATCGACGTGAGCGTGAGGAGGGAGTGACGTCAGTACATGTAAACACAGAGAAAAATTCAATATGAGGTCGTATTAAATATGAGCTATAAATGTGTCGAGTAGTTAGTTCTCCAGTATACCTTCGATGGCAAGGCCAGCACCTTGTCAGTACCTCTATCATTCTCCAGGATAAACGTAGTACTTATTACTATTGATGAACAGAGAGATACAATAGTTGTAATCTATAAATAACTGTCATTGAGGCGTTCGCAGCGGCCATAAGAAAGCGACCTCTGTTTCTGTTTTTCTCTGAAGTCTAAGTAAAACGAGATAAACAGAATACAATAAGTGTGCTTTACGCCCTATCCAGTGGAAGTGTTGTACAAACTTTCTTCAAATATTTGTACAATGTTACGTTACATAAACCGTAGGTAACGGGTCTATTAGACGTTCGGAAAATTGGCCATGAAAAGAGATTTGATAGATGAGCCACCATAATACATGGAAAAGTTTATAATTTATCAAAATCATTAGCAGTTTATAAAAAAACAGTACTTTGTGATGAATAATGAAGTCTAACATTTAATTGCAAGAACACGTTAATTCATAGATAAAAATAATAGTGACAGAATAATTAATGACAGTTAAAAATCTGTGTCACTTATGATTATTGATGCTCAATAATTTAATGAAACTATCGAAGTACGGTAACTATATGGAATCGTGAATTCATTAATCTGTATCGTTTTACCGATCATGAATTTAATAAAACTGTGGCTATGAATCTAATAAAAATAAATCAACACAAGAAGTACAACACAGACAAACCACAACGTACATGCATGTACACAAGAAGTACAACACAGACAAACCACTACGTTCGTGTGTGTACACAAGAAGTACAACATAGACAAACCACTACGTTCGTGTGTGTACATAAGAAGTACAACACAGACAAACCACTACGTTCGTGTGTGTACACAAGAAGTACAACATAGACAAACCACTACGTTCGTGTATGTACACAAGAAGTACAACACAGACAAACCACTACGTTCGTGTGTGTACACAAGAAGTACAACATAGACAAACCACTACGTTCGTGTGTGTACATAAGAAGTACAACACAGACAAACCACTACGTTCGTGTGTGTACACAAGAAGTACAACATAGACAAACCACTACGTTCGTGTGTGTACATAAGAAGTACAACACAGACAAACCACTACGTTCGTGCATGTTCACAAGAAGTACAACACAGAAAAACCACTACGTTCGTGTGTGTACGCAAGAAGTGCAACCTAGAAAAACCACTACGTACATGCATGCACACAAGAAGTACAACACAAACAAACCACTACGTTCGTGTGTGTATACAAGAAGTACAACACAGACAAACCACTACTTTCGTGTATGTACACAAAAAGTACAAAACAGACAAACCACTATGTACGTGTATGTACACGAAAAGTACAACACAGACAAACCACTACGTTCGTGTATGTACACAAGGGAGCCTTGGCTGGCGTGCTCGGAAGCTGAAGGTCACGCCCGAAGGTCACGGCCGAGCTGCCGGGGATCCAGGAGATTGGTTTTTAATAATTACCAGAGGTGGTGATCTGGATACTTCCTCCTCCTTCAGGACGTTATCCTGAGTCAGCAGTCCGTGAAAGTCAATGCAGACCAACTGATGCAGCGCAATACGAGAACCGTTGCTTCTCTTTGTTTTGTAATGCTGGGCATGTCTTCTGTGGATCACAACTGGACTTGCAGGTTTTCATTTGAGAATTAATTTTCTGATAACTAATTCCTGGCGTAGAGGTCAACGCATTGCTGAGTTGCTACGTACCTAATATTAAATAAATTAAAATTATTATATTATTAGAATAATGCCGCTAAAGATGCCGATAGCGAAATTTATCTAAGATGAAATAAGTGTTTAGATTAATTTATCTGATCATCAAACTAGCTAACAATATATTCTGTACGAATTTACGTAGTTTTAAAATAGTAATAATCGGAATATATGATTTATAAAATTTAGCTTCAGATTAAATTAAGAAAACAAAAAGAAAAAAACACACAGTTTCAAGATGTTGCGCGCTTGTTACTTTGAAAAACGCTAATGTTTTTTCATGCCGTACAGCTATTTCACGAACAATAAATCCAAAAATTTCCGGGCTAAGATATAAGCTAACAACAATTAAAAAATCAAAATATGACGCCAAATCATTGCTCATATATCATGTAGTTATTATAAAATCTATTTCACGTCATAATTAGCAAAAGGAACGTTGTCATCGGCATTTTTATTACGTTAGCTATCTAAATTTGATAATCTAAGGATCGGTTCCATTATTATAATTATTATTATTACTATTATTATTTTTCACGGAAGGGCTCATCGGCTTACACGAAGTACAATCAACTATTCTTTTGATTAGTTGCCCTTTCTCTGTGCCAATACCTTTTTCATTTTCTTTTTTTTTTTTTTGGAAAAGGTTTCTTTTTTCACTGTACTAGGTTTTTCAGGTTATTTTTCCTGAATCTGTTCCCGTTTGAAATGTATCAGCTGCTGTTAGGTTTTCTTTTATTTCATCAATCGAAGTGTATTTGCTTTCGTTTTAGCCCTACTTAGACTTCAATAAAATTCTATGATCTGTTATGTTAACCAATTCGGTTTCATTCTTTTAATATGCCCATAGAATTTAGGCTTCGTTTCCCCTGCTATAAATTAAGTTAGTGTATTTTTCTAATTCCTTATTTCTTTTAAAGTTCTAAGTTTTAGTCATTATCTAATATAACTTCTTACACATTATCGTTGAATTTTAAGTGTGTTAGGTCGAACATTGTTTTTGAAAATTTTTCGAATAAAATTGTTAGTATCCATGTAAGTAATAAATATGTCACGGGAAAAATATATTTATTAATCTACTTTTTTAGCCAAATATGACCGTCCAAATTTCAACTCAAAATTTGAACAAGTATCATTTATAGAAAAATAATTAGTAATACATAAAAATATATTTTTTTAGATTTACTGTATATTAGGTTGGTTTGTACTTTTGTCCACTATATTCTCAAAATGTAAATAAATTATACCACACGGTTTGTTCATGAGTTATGCAACAAAAAGGCCAAATTAGTCACTTTGGGCAGCCATATCTCCATAAAGAAATTGTTTATTAATATAAAATTCATTGCTAGAGTTTACTATAAATGAGGGAGTTATGTCCATATGTCAAATTTGCGGTGCGGGGCAGGCGGGGGCTATGAGGGGGAGACAGGGGAGGGGAATGCATTGCTTGATCGTTAGTGAGTCAAGATCTTTACTACTCTTAGCGGCAGTTGCGATAAAATATAGAACTAAATTCCTTAGAGCGGTAAATTGGGCACTCGGACGAACACCCATAATGAGGCACACAAGTAACAGATAAAATAAGCCTAATAAGTTTATGAAAGACAACAAGATCAAATTACCGTCACACAACGGTAAGAGACCTAGTTGGCTTACTGGTATCTGTGATTGATATGGCGTAGCTACTTCTTCCCAGATGAACCGTCCGATCGGATACAGTCCTCTCTGTCCAGCCTCCGGACGTGATGGCCGATTAGGGACGTTGGATATAAATAGAGACTGACAATCCTCCAGCTCCAGATGTTTGGAATGTGGAGGCTGACACGTGATGTGATGGCTGACAGACGCTCTTTGTAGACTGCCCTTCAAACAGACTTTCTGACCTTGAAAACTGATAATTTACGTCTACCAATATGGTTGTAAGATTGAACGACTTTGAGGAAAGGCAATCAGTAACCAGTCCTCACTTCTCTCGAGAGGAAATAAGTTCCTGACTACAGAAAACATGCCACAAAACAGGCTACAGATTGTTTCAATATTCGGACTAAATAAACATGCCAAAATATATGTTTTATAAATATTAAAAGAGTAGACTATACAAACGTGTAAAAAACAGTCATTTTAAACAACCACGTTTGACTCATAGGAGAAACAAAGAGCATGCCTCACTAACACATATACGAGTACATGTCCCCCCTCTCTCTTTCAACGTCCCCGCCTGCCCCATCTCGCAAATTGTACAAAAGTACATAACTTATTAACTCTAGTAATGAAGTTCATATATTATTAATCAACTCTTTCAGTCAAAGATAACTGTTCAAACTTCAACTAAAATTAATACAGATGTAATTTATAAAAAAAGTGATTTCCACTTAACGCATTTATTACTTATAAAAAGACTGACACTTGTATCAAAAAAATTTCAAAATAATTTTAGATCGAACACCCTTAAAGGAAGTAAACTTTCCTTACTAAAAAAACTACAAGTTAATGCAGTACTAAAGACGAGCTGATAACTGCGTTGGTCAAATAAAAGTCGACTTGTTGAACCTATGTTGAACAATCAATCAAACTGTGTACACTAGTGTTCAATAAGAACGAACCTTCGGGCAATCACAAAATATTTCAACATAGCAACAAGAAAAAGGAACACATTTTTAAAATCATTCGATGAAATTCTATTTTGTAGTTCTTTAGTCAGACTCCTCGAAAACATTCCGAACAGGCGTCTCTTCCATTTGCTAAATCCTTTGAAGACAATGGTTTCTTTTTTTTTAAATGAAAGAACAATCCCTCCCAAAATCTTTCGAAGAAAAAAGTCTTCACACGCCTTGTTTAGCTCAGACTAATGGGTGATTAGAGCCA
Organism: Stictocephala bisonia; assembly: GCA_035578905.1. Lineage (NCBI taxonomy): Eukaryota > Metazoa > Arthropoda > Insecta > Hemiptera > Membracidae > Stictocephala > Stictocephala bisonia. The sequence goes on along the minus strand of JAQJVL010000140.1, from coordinate 576,412 downwards.
AGTATATTTGGAACCGTTTGGTCTCTGTGTGATGGTCTGAGTCTCTTCTTCTTATCGACGACACCACATACATACTATACAAACTGTTAACAAAAGTATTA